>VXBN01016918.1:0-98009 GCA_013397395.1 Sinosuthora webbiana
TTGGGGGGAAGAAAAGGGAATTTATGGGGAGGGGAATCTGGGAATTTTTGAGGGGTGAAAGAGAGAAATTTTGGGGAAAGAAACCTGGGAATTTGGGAAGAAAAGCAGGAATTTTGGGGAGGAAAGAGGGAATTTTGGGGGGGGAAGGGAAATTTTGGAGAAAAAAAAAGGGAATTCTGGGGGGGAAGAGGGAAATTTGGGGGGAAAACCAGGCATATGCTGGATGTGCATGAGGACTCCTCTGGGCTGTGAGTCACAGTCTGCTCCTGGCAACATCTGCTGCCTCCACTGTCCCAGAAAAACCCTTCTGGCTGATGGTATCATGTCTGCCCTACCCAATGCTGCAGCAAGTGAGAAAGGGCAGAGGGGAAGTGGCAAAACACCACCTGTGGCCAAAAGGTGATGTTTTTTGACATGGAAATAATTAATCTCTCAAGAGGTGAAAAGTATAAGAACAGCAAGCTTCCAGGGAGCAGCTGTGGTGGGACAATCAAGGGTTTGATGTGAGCTACAGACAGCTAAGGAGCAAAAATGGAAGGCAAAAGTTCAGGCTATCATTTTTGGTGGCAGCAGCTTCACAGTGAGCAAGAGTCAGAATGATCTTAGTCACAGCAACCAAGCCAGGGCCATAAAGTCTCCCTACAGGACAACAGAAATGGCCTTGCTGGGTATGGGAAGAAGCAAACCTAACAAGGAACACAATATTCTGTTACTGAGTGACAGAGAGAGCAAAGGCAGATGTCTGAGGATCAAGTGTTAGATCTTCCAGAAAATCTGGCAAGTTTGTTAAATGGATTGTTATGACTCTTGATTTTGGCAGCCAATTTTATCTGATTTTTATAGTAAGCCAGAGACCTCCCAAGCACAAAAGCTGAGCAAGAGATCAGATATGAAATGATTTTTTTCCCCAAACGAAGCTTCAACACCAATCAGTTTTATATGTTCTACTTTCAAGCGCCAAAAAAATTTTAGCAGACCAGTAAGTCAGGGATCCAACAGCAAGCTCAGCTCTGGATATTGAAATGGGAAGTTTCTTAAGTGAAAAAGAAACTCCTGGATATTGTGAATTGGGAAGTCTTCTCATCTAAAAGAAATTTCTTCAAATGTCATTTCTGTGGAAGAATTCCATTACAGTACTCCATTTATGTTACTGATAACAGCTACTTAACACTCTCAAAATGGAAAATAAATTGAGTTATGATTCCCTGTATCCTAATGAGGAAATACAGACACATGTATTTGTCATATACTCAAAAAGCAGGTGACCTGAAAGAGAAGAAGTCTCATCTTTCTCTTCATGGTATGTGCATGGCTTTTAAACTCTGGGAAAGTGATGAACCATATCTAAAAAAAAAAACCTGTTATTAAAGTGGACACCAAATCTTTGGTAATAAAATCTGTCTCTGGGAAGAGCAGAGCAACTTGTTATGAATTACTGTGTCCCTGCTCCTTTAGCATTATGCATCATGTGAATTGTGTTCTAATTCCACCAAAAGTTTTATCTGTTTGTATAAAAGGGATGGGGAAAAAATAGTATTAACGCATGCCTCAAAAATCTGAAACTGTCATGCCCAATAAATCACAGCATTTCTGAAATTGATTACTATTGTTCCAAACATATCCCCATTCTCCTTTCTGTAATGAGAAATGTACTTGTACTTGGTATTTTCATAGCTGAGCAAGTGCCCTGGGGACACGTACAACTTTCCTACATATTTATTTATATTTTAACACCAAGAAAAGTTAATAATCTTTTGACAGAACAATGACCTGCCATAACATTACTGGGAAGGGCTCAGCTTCAGGCCTTATGAAGGGATTATATTTTTACTGGCCCTGGAACCAATTATTTACTTTTGAAGGGAAGAAAGTAAAACCTGCTTCCAAAGGTTAAAAAGCAACAAAATAAAACTGAATAAAATCTAATATGATATGAACATGCTTAGAGCACCCAAAATTCCTTTACACTGTCCTGCTGTTCTGAACAGTGCCAAAGAGGGGATGGAGAAAGGTGCATTTCTATTTTACTGCCAGGTCATAGGGCTGGGCACTGTGCCACACCCATCACAGGTGCTGATCCAGAGAGCAGCTCCCCATTGCCCTGAGAAATTCCAGGAACATTTCCCACGGGGAAATCCTCAAACACTACACTCTCAAGGAGCATGCAGCTGTCACCAGAGCAAGAAGAGAGACGTAAGAGAGACAAAGAGAAGGGCAAGAAACTGTGAGAAGAGAAAGGGAACACAGAGTTTGGATGCAAGTTCAGAATCTGTCCAGATGTTCAGAACTGACAGTGGACTGGGATCTGCAGCTAGTTTCCCACAGAAAGTGAATAAATCAGCTCCAGCACTCAGACAACTCATCCTTCCTCCTCCCAGAACTCCTCTCACAGTTGTCACGTTTCCGAGTTCCCTTTGCTTCACCAGCCTGACTTTCCCCTTCCCTCTCATGCAATCTGGTGCCAGACTCTTCCCTGTGTCTCCCTATCTGCTGGTGTGAGTGAGTAGCTTGTATCCATCTCCTGACTTATCCTTCAGCCACTCTCTGTCTCACTGCTGTGTTGAGAGCTCAAGACATCCCTCACAGATACAGAACATGAAACAGAAACTCGAGCTCTGTGGAGGCCTGTTTGTTTTGGCTGTCGCTGTAGTTTTTATTAATAAATGCCTCCTGGTAGACTAGACTCCATTTATCATGACATATGTTATCTAGCTTATGTTCTTATACAGTATTCATTACAAAATTTAAGTTGAGCACAAAACTATTCCTCTCTTTTCCCAGGCAGTGAGAAGGGTGGTTATGTTATTTTAATGAGTTTGCTTGTCTTATGTTATTACTGAGAAGACTTGGTTAAGGAAGTGATCCTTGTGGTTCATTTTGAAAATGGGAATTTTTTGGTTGCTGTCGTCCTTTCCCATAGGAGAAGAATTTCTAATCCATCTGCACATTAATAATTCCCCAACTTCTTTTTTTTTGCTGAGATCTCCCTATTGTAAATTTTTCCCAGACCTCCTAAGCTACTTCCCTTTCCAGCCTTGCCTATCTGATTGGTTGGATGCTTGTTTTCGCACACCATATGCTGCAATCAAGAGAGTTGCTAGATTACCCCAGCCAAAAAGAGGAAACATCCATTTCCATAGCTTGCCAGCACCTCCTTCAATATTGCAACTGACCCCAAACTCTTGAGAAATCCTGTTTAGGATTACAGTGAAGTCTTGGGAGAAAACACTCATCTAATCTAATTTGAGGGTATGAAAAACTCAGACTAGCTTCAGAAAGAGGAGCCAAATATTGTGGTAGGTTTTTAAATGCAGCCTCTGCTTCTAAATAAAACAGAGTGAGTTTCTTAGATGCAATATGACATCTCACAAGGGCTGTATCAAGCAGACGTGTGGACTGCTCAGTACAAAGCCCAAATTTCTGCACAGCTTTACCTCTACTGGCTAAAACTCATGAGAAAAACAAATACATCTTATGATTGCCTAAGGATAACAAAAATGAAGCGGGAATGCAGATTTTGTAGTCTCAGAAAGGCCTGTAATTATAGTATGGAAAGGCCTAGATTCGGTTAGAATGGGCAAAATTTATAGATTTTACTTATAGAGTGTATGACAACTTTTCTTTACACGAAGCTTTGCACCATCTTGCTCTTTTCCCACCTCAAGAGAGCTTTAGTAAAAGTGTTGTGCAAAATATTGTCTTGAGTAAGTTCCATTCTGCTGAGCCAGCTTGATAATTTTAGTGTTTACTGTCTCGCTTCACAGGTCCTTACATTCACAGTGATTTATACAAAGTGTTCTGGTTTGTATCTCTCACAAACCGTTTCAATACTGCGCTAGGTAAACAGAATGTCATCAGATTTCCAGTCCTTCCTGGGTAATTTTCCCCAGTTATGTAAATGTTTATCTTAATTCGACTTCTTCCTTTGCACTTTTAAAAATGTTTTTGCTCCTTCCCCGTGCTGAGGCAGTGTGATAACCACGATGCAGAATCGAGACAAAAGAATACCAGGGCTGGATGCCAAGGAGCAAGGCTGCAAACACCCTGCCAACTGCACAGTCTTGGATTGCCAGTTCTCCAAGAAGGCATAAAGAAGTGTAGGGATCCTGTTTGAGCATTATTACCCAAAAACTTCCAAAATGCACCTATTAGAAAGTGTCAGTGAGGTATTTCACCAGCCCTAGTGTTTATGTAGTAAAACATGGTCGCAGGTGTGCCTGTGCCAAGAATATACATGGCAGCAGAAGTTTGGATCAAGACTTGATTCCCCTGGTTGTTTTTCCCACCAGGTAACCTGTGTTGTATTTGGCAAACCATCTTCTGGGGAAATAGAGATGCATAAAGTGCTGGCAGCAGTATTCGGTTTGATATGCATAAGTTAATTAATAGAAAACAGCTCATGTCAACAATGTTTACATTTCTCATGCTTTCTCTCTTTAACCACTTGAACTGAACTATACAAAAAGCACTTTAGAATCTGCTGCATGTATAAAAAATCAGTACTCTTCAAATAAATTTATGTTTGTCAGTGTTGTTGATAGGTTCGGGATCCTTTCTGCAGCCAAAAAGCGAATCTAAATCAGTAGAGGACATTGAAATTTGAGTACAAGCTTCCTTCCAGACAAGCCCTGCTTTCTTTCCAGCTCCCCAAAAAACCTAAGATGGGACCAGATAACGACAGGAATCCACAGATTTCAGTGGGCGGAATTCTAGAGATAACCATCTCATTTCAGAAGACTTTGAAAATAAACACAAAATAAACAATTCATCTTGTTAGAGGTTGACACATTCATTTTTCTGCTTGGAAAATTGAAATTCTACTTGCTCCTACTCCAAATGATCCTTGCATCATCCCTGTGTTTGGGTACCCATCTGCTGCCAGTTTCAGACTCGATCAGCACTTAGCTAAATGGGCACGCGTTGTAGTAGCAGATAAATTCCTCCTTAATTGCTCACACTTTCTATGCTAAGTCTCTAAATATGGATATCTAAGCCAGAAGCCTTCTCTGATTTGGTAGGATTTGATGGGGTTTTTTTTCTTCAAAGAGGCTAAACATGAACTTACCTCTCCTATGACTTTATAAGGAGCATAAAGAAAAAGGACTGATTCCCAAGCTGAGCTTCTACACAGTTCAGAGGTTTTAATTTAATTTTGTGAATACCCAAGCCTACTTAATCATCCAAACTTTAGAGCAGGTACCATAGCACTTAATGCTGGCTCATCAAGCAGCAGCTGTGAGAGATAACACAGTGCTGTATTTACTGTGGGGTCTGGAATCAGGGACTCTCTGTGCACAACTTGTGCTAATGTAAAGCAAATGAACTGCTCAGCCTGGATGAACTTGACATCCCCGTGGTTTAGTTCACACAGAGGTAAAGCAGAAATAACAATAGCCAAGCAGAGCCAAGTTAGACAGCAAAGCTTAGTGGGCCAGAGCAACACACAGACATCCCAAGCTGGGAGGCAGCACATGGTGCCACATCCCTTGCCCAGGACAGAGCTACACCCAGACCAGTGGGTGCTTCTCCAAGTGCCTTCAGTAAGGCAGTCATGCACAGAAAAAAGCATCTATAAACCATAATTAGAGAGGACACTTCCCTCTGTAGTTTTCCTGCACATCCTGGCACTCTTCAAGCAGTCCTGTAGTCCCAGTGGATTCACTGTTTACTTTTTGTCTCCTACAAGAAAACAACCACAGAAAATGGGAAGTGAGCTATGGAGTTGACCTTTCCAGGTAACATGGTGGCTGAAACAGAAGCCAAAGGTTGTTTATTTACCTCCTCCACAAGGTCAAGAAAAAGTTTTCTGCAAATGCAGGGCTGAAGGAAATATGTATTATGTTTCCCCCAGCTGCAAGTTGACTGCCATGCTTCTGTCATAAAACAGGCCTTGGCCAAGGGAGAAATGGCAAGAAGAGCTTGGAAGGTCAAAGGCAGAGAGACAGAAGGAAACAGACTTAATTTCACACCAGGTCATTTCCACAACTTGTAGAAACAGCAAAGAAAACATGAACAGTATTTCCACTAAGAATGATATGGAACTGTTTAGGACTATCTCTTAGAAGGGGGAAATATCCAAAACATCTTTAGGTCTGAGCTGAACAAATTCCTTGAAAGTTAATGGGACTCATTTTCCTACAGACCTTGGGCACTTAAGAAAAAAACTTACAATACGCACGTTTTCTACTCGTTGCTAAAAAGGAATCAGCTGCTGCTAAAGACTAAGAATACACAAAAATTTAACATAGTTTACAATCTCAGCCTGACCACTTCTTCTCCTGCACCTGGCTCAGTCCCTTCTAGGAACAACAGATTTGAATTCTTCCTGTTTCACCCAGAACCATGCTGATCTCTGGTATTCAGTGGGCACGAAGGTGGATTAGCAGTGCTTGAAATGAACAGAGCCAGCATCTGGGACTGCCAGCTGAACTTGTTTTTCCTTTCTTCCCACAAAAGCATTTTCAATATTTCTGGGTAATGCAAGGAAGTTTCTGAGGAACGGGATCAAGGCTTCTGATTCAGGTTAAACCTCCTGAATAAGGTTAAAAAGTTACTGTCTCCTCAAAGGCAAGGTGCATTTGCAATGCTTTACACAAAAAAGAAAAATTTCTTTGTTTTGCCTGGGTTTACACCTGCAAAAGGAATAGCTGAACATCATCCTGTGAATGCATTTTTCTCCCCAGGATACCAATTTCTAGACCAAGCATACCTTGGATTATGCTCTGTAGCAAAGGACCAAGAATAATTTCTCTCTCAAATGTTCCAGCAATGCAGACTATAAATGATGCCTGAGGAAACACTCATTCATTGATGCAGCTAGTTGAAAATAGAAGAAAAAAACAGGTGGAAGACCACCTCTGTTTTTTCTCTATTGCTTTCACAAAACAAAATCAAAACCAGCACCAGCATCTCTCTTTCATGAAAGCAAAATTAAGTTATTCATAGCCACTCCTTATGCTCAAAAGCAGTGTGATGCTCCAAAAATTCCAACTTAGTTTAGTGTTTAATGAGGTGAAACAGAAAGCAGAATTGCTTATTTATACCCCTACTACCTCTTCTTCCACCCTTGCCCAAGGGGCTTAACCTCAGGGAATGTTTTAAGGACAAGGACTTCATGTCTTAAATTGAGTGACTTTATTCTTTGTAGATTCTTTCCTTGAAACTGCTTGCAAGTGGCTTATCTGAAACTGTTGCTCTTTCATGCATAAAAAGGGAAGGCAGTACAAATAAACTAAAACCAAAATGAAATGGCTTATTACAGGTTTGTACTTAACTTGATTTCCAAACATCAGATTTTAGAAGAAGTGAAATGCAATAATTATTTTCTTCACTGTTTCTTTATAAATGAGCCTGCACTTGCCTTCATGAGAAAAAAAAAAAACAAAAAAAAAACAACAAAAAAAAACAAAAACAAAAACAAACAAACAAAAAACCCCCCCAAAAAAAACAAAAAAAACCTAATCACTTTATAAGCAAAATGCTTTTGACTGGGTAGTTATTTTTACCTCCAGTTTTAGGGAAAAAAGAGATCTCAAATGGATTTTAACTGTGGGGAGGCCAAAACTCTGGCTAGACAAATGACAGGTAAAGGTATCAAACTTAAAAAAATCTTTTACCTCTGTCCAGCTTAAAATAAATCTTTCACCGCTGGACGCCCCACGATTCTCAGTCTTCATATGGGCAACCTGTTTAGATCCAGCTCCTGAGTATGTCACACACTGGCCCTTCCTGGTGGTGTAAATCATGTGTCAGCTGGGAGGAGGAGGAGGAGGGAGGCAGGGAGGGCACTCCTGGTGCCAGTGGCTTCCCTGGCAGCGTGGGACCTTTCCAGCAGCTCGGTGCCTCTGCTGCTCTGGTTCCCAGTGTGAGAGAGGCTGAGGGAACATGGCCAGAGCCTTGCTCTGTTTCAGCTATTCTTGGCCACTCTATCAGCCTCTCAGGGCCATAGGAAGTGTAATGTAATGCTGGTCTAAATTTATGTCCCAGGCTGGACCGAGGTTAGGTGAAGTCTTTAGGTCTCCTGCTGTGTTTTCAGCTTTGTTTCCTGGGGCAGGGGAAAGGAGAAATACTGAGTAGAGAGTTAAATTAGTTTAACCTGAAGAAGGCAGAAAGTTTGGATCTCCCCCGCAGCGTGTTTGAAGACTGATTCTTAACGGGATGTCTTTCCTTTTAAAGGGAGTTTCAGCATTGTCACTTCAATCCCTACCTACAAGACACTTCTGTCCCACCTTCCTCCTGCTGCTGCTGAATAAATCCATGCCCAAGAACCCAGAGGAGGTGCAACTCTGAAAACTAACAGGGGATGAGTTACAGTGACACCAATCAAATGAAATTATGTGTGTTCAACGAGATCAGCTCAAATATGGATATCAATTAAACGAGTCTTTATCTCCCCACAGCTCTAAGTCAGAAAACATTAAATTCAAGGTGAAGCAACTCTCTGTCAAAGGCATGCTGCTTGGAAAGTTTAATTGTGAGAAAATATTATTTATGACCCACAGGCACTTACTCTCTCAACATTTACGTTGTTTAAGTCAAAAGGAATTGCTTCGAGCTGGGATCTGGAGAATCCCTATAAAAAAAGTGCTTACACATTGTGGATTTCCCATAATAATGTCCCTGATCAGGCTCTGGAACCTGAATATTCACAACATACTTGGAGAAGGTAATGTGTTCCTGGCTTTATACAGCCCTAGAGAGAATCTAGACAAGTATGTTTAATAAAATAATGAAGTTTGAAATTTACTGTAACTTTAATATCGAAGGATTTTAAAAGCCATTAAACTGCTTTAAAATAGCGTAGAGCTTATGGGAATGCAATATGGATTGGAACAAACAGGCCTAAATCAACACTGGTTTGGAAGTCTAGTAAGGACTAAAACTATGGGAGGTAATTCAGGAACAGATGCATCAAATTAATTCCAGTAATACTGGAGTGTTAAAAATGGCAACAGAAGCCAGCTTTGTTCAACAGAATGGAAAAATAATCATCCCTTCTCTCCCTTTCCGCCCCCAAGGAGTTGGATTTTTCCCGGCACAGCCATTCATTGGTGGCAGCAGTTGCACCAAAATGTTTGACACCAGCAAACTGAAGGTAAATAGAGAACATTCATAGGGGAAACAGAGGGAAAAAACCCCACAACATAAAAACCCGAGAGTGCACGTAATGCAGAGAGGTGAAGCTGCAAACACACAGCAAAACTACGAAGCTGCTTGGGAGGAAATGAAAGAGAACCATATCTCAGAGCCCTCTGTGGAAAGTGCACCAGTCATTTCTAGTCACAACTGGAAGTGGATGGGCAAGTCACAGCTTTTTCAGGAAATTCATCACTTTTCTCAAGAATTGTCTGCGAACAGACTGTGACTTTTATTAATTTGTCTCCAGCTGGCAAGGGTACACCAAATATTTTCTGTGAATGACTCCTGGCCAATGGATTGCTCACAGACTCACGGCTGTTCTAATTGCTTCAATATTCCTGCTCTGACGTTCAAGATGAGGAGGCTCTGATCAAGTCCCAGTTACAACAGTTTCATTCTTAAAGTAATGAGAAATTTACCTTTTAGACAGAAGATAGCCATAGAAACCTTCCTCACATATAAAACAAAGCAAAGCAAATCAGAAACAGATACCTGGCACTGACAGAAAGGCAGGGAGGAAATAGAGAAAATATTGATTAATGAGATTTATTTGTGCTGCGGATGGTGATCAAAGGGAAGTGAATGCAATGTGCAGCACTCACCATTGCTTTTAAAACCAAAATTCCTTTGATGTGCAGCTCAGTATCCGGCCATTATGGGAATTAAAAGAAAAAGCCATGAGAACATTATTAATAAAGGTTTAAACTGAACAGCTTCAGGCACCAGGCTCATACTACCAAGGTTTTTTGCTTTTTAAATGACCAGGCTGGTGAATAATTATGATAAAGAATGTTTTACAACTATTTGGTTTAGCAAAGAAAGCCTCTTGATGCACACAGTAGTACCATTTCCATACAGAGCAGCCTGCATTTTTGGAGTGGACAAGCCTTGAAGTACACAGAAAAGGACCTCCAGAACAACGAAAAGGGTCCCTGTCAATGAGTGGCTGTGGGGACTCTCCCCAGCAGCCCCAGGGAAGCTCCAGCACACTCAGCAAGGAAGCAGAAGCACCACAACACCATGGGTGTGGGAAGGATTCACAACTTTGCACCCTCTGAATTCGTCCTTGCACATCTCTGCTGGCCTGTCCTCTCAATCTGTGTGTGAAGGTCTGACTGGAGGCTGAGCTCCCCTTCAAAGGCTTCTTGGCCCACCAAACCCAGCCCCTGTCCCCCCTGGTGTCACCTAACCTGTCCTGCTGCAGGCAAGGCTGACAAGATGGATTTTTGAAGAATATGAAAGGTTGAGATGAAATTTTAGAACTTCCATATGAAACCATCTTTGTATTTTTAACTGACTTATTCAAGAAACAGGAGCTTCACATGTAAAGTGTAAATGTGATAAGATAAAGGTTTGAGACTGATGGGCATTTTCCCACCATTAAAATTACTGGATACCATCTCAAGTCTTGCCTCCTTGACTGTTAATCAGAGATAATTCTTTGCCTACAGAAAAAGAAGCTTCTTTTATGCTACATTTCTTGCAAAATATCAAACTCCATCTTACAAAAAGGAAGTGGAAGGTTTTGAAGACGACCCATCCTACTTGTCTAGCAATATCACACCTTTGCTACGTATAATACTTTTATCACAAAAAAAAAATAGGATTAAAAAAGCAAGTAAATAGTAGGAACTCTTTTAAACCAAATCCAGTTTTAAGTTTGGGGGTTTTTAACGTTTTTTTTTTCTTTACAAAGACAATCTCACAGCTCATTTGACAGATTGATTTGGTCAATATTGTCACAATGGCAGTGCATTATGTTAGGACTAATGCTAATTGCAGCACTGAGACTAAGATGACCATAAGTGGAAGGGGACAAATAATGAAATAAATACAATGCATTATAACTCATTTTACTGCGTAGTAAAATGTAGAGAGAGCATCCAAAAGTTACAAAATCAGTTCTTTGACTAAAAAAACAAAAAAAAAAGCCATTAAACTACCAGTTTAAGCCAAAGTAATATTTTGAATATATCAAGCACGGTGGCACAAATCCTTTTTTGTTCAGCTTTTGAACCAAAAATACACTTTGAAAAGTATGAAACTGTAGAAACTGTAGAAAACACTTGAAGTATCTTTAGAGGTCGGGTGGGGGAGGGCTGGTGGGGAGAGACAGAGAGAGAAATCTGGTTTGTGTCAAATGAAACATTCCGTGCAATTGAACAAGAAACTTCTTCTATGAGGACCAAGAAAATCAAAGCAAATAAAGAGTTAGATTTGAAGTTCTCCTGATTACTTTTCTGCCACACAGGAATAAAGGTTCTGGAGGATACTGAAGACTGAGGTTTATGCCTTTGTTTCCCTAATCAGCTGTGAATGCTATCTTCTCACTTTCTTATCTAAGCATAGAGTACTGCTCCTACTAAAGCATGGACTTTTGCTTCTCCCAAGAATATAATTTTGTTTTGCCTAATTAATTAAATGTTCAGTGTAGAAAGAGAATGTATCCTAAATGGAATACACTTGGCTTCCTCTTGCAGGGAAGCTCTGCCACTGACTCACTCAGTGAGTACATAACATTGAAGAGGGATGCCTCTAGCAGGGTGACCCACCACAAAAAGTCAGACCCCCCCCATGAGCTGAAGCTGTAACTGAGGGGAATCCTCTCTACACTGTGTTCTTCTGTCTCCAGGTTAGTGATAAAACTCTTGCCATTCTAGGTTTCTTTCCCTGCCAAGATTAATTTCAAAGAGGTAGAAAAGGTGCATAATTTTCCTTCAAGATTTAATTATTCCTTGTCCTGTCCCTCAGAAAACAGATTCTGACGTCAATAATCCTAATGTAAGCTCATTAGTTACTTCAGAGAAGCCAGTGCTGATTTTCCACAGAGCCATCAGAGGCAGAGAAGTGACACACTGAGGGAGCGTTTTCTCCTCAAAAAGCGCTGGTTCATGCATGACCAGCATGCCCTGGACCCTCACAGCAGTCAGGAGACTTTATTTCCTCTGGAAAAGCACGACCATCCTGCAGCCTGCCCCTCACACAGGGTTGGGGAACAAGGCCCTGCTCCCTCAGCCATGCCTTTTATAACGCACGAGATCCCTCAGCGACCTGGGCAACCAGAAAAGGCCCTAGATCATGTCACTGTTTGAAAGAGCCCGGGGAGGCAGCAGGAAATTACACACACATTAGCTGGAGTTGATTTTATAACAAAACAAGCTGTTTGAACAGCTTGATTAATGATGGCCAACCGGGCTTCAGGAAAAGGAGTTCACGTCTCGCTCACTGGCCGGAGTTCTCACGGGGGATGTCGGCCAGGGTACACACACGGGGGGGAGAGCATTTCCTGAGAGACTCACAAAACATTTACCAAACCTCACTGGAGATTAATGTCTCAGAGGCAACAAACGGCTCCAACAGTGGGGACAAGAGAAAGGAGATATTTCTCCATCAGCTGAGAACTGGCTGCGGCACAGAGAAGGGAGTCACGCTAAGGCAGATAATCACTGGCATCAAAAAAAAAGGGCAGAGTAGCTGGTTGCAGTGGGGCTGCCATTTCATTAGTCTCACTGGAATGCCCTTCAAAGCAGCTGATAGCTGTTACTGCCAGACAGAGCTGTGGAAAAGGTCAATGTGTCAGCCCTTGATTATTTTAGTTCAGGAACACTCTATTATTCGCAAAGTATCTGTGACATATTCTTCCCTCTCACTCTCCCTCGCGGACAGAAACAAATGGGAAAAATCACTTCAGTGCAAGGCATAGGTGGTAATGCAGTAAGAGCAAAAGCACAAGCCTGCAAAGAGGATAGACTGGGGAGGGAAAAAACACAGGCAAAAGAGGCACCAGTCTAACTGGCCTGCTCAAAATTATCAGTCAGAGGACGAGTGGTAGATTGAAATAGTTGAAGAAAGTGGGACAAACTTGCTTTCATATGATGGGTTAACTCCTGCTACTCCTCACACATGTGTGTTTGCCAGGAAACACTTCTTTCTGCTCTCCCCAGTTTTGTCTTCTGCTCCTGGTCTGAGTCTCAGAGGGTGATGGAGACTCCCTAACCCTGGGGAATCCCCAAATGTCGTATGGAGAGGTGGCAACCTGTCTGGTTTAAGCCCTCTCCAGCAGCAAATTGGCTGCTCCTATGGAGCAGCACAGCTGAGCACTGGTGTGTGATCCCCAGGCATCCGCTACCACCCAACTGGAGTGAGAACAAGGGGCAGAATCAGCTTGACATTATTACTTCCTTGGTCCCTGCCATCCAGCTGCATATCCAGTTATGACTGTGTGGAAACACACTTTTTAAACACTAAAGGAGCATGCTCTTCCTCCAGTTCTTCGCTGATACTGTATGTTCCCTCCATTTCACATTGAAATCACTAATAATGTATTTTGGCTCTCTAGTGGGAACCTGACTCAGCAGGCACAGAGGAAGTTTTCTTCCTCTTAGTTCATCTTATTTCAGGGCTCATTAAGTGGGATTTCTCCTTTTATTTCAGAACCTCAGCCCAGTCTTTGCACTTCACTAGCTACCCTTGTCTCCCTAGCCTCAACCAATTCATTGTCTATCAGGATATTTTTCAGCTTTTTGCACCATTTCATTCAAACAAGTACCTGAATAATTTGACAATTTCATCTCTGGCATTCAGAGAGGTCAAACTTACTCGCCTATCATAGGCTGCTGTAACCTGAGAAAGAGGATGACTTGACAGAATCTAACACAACCATTTCTCTTTAATACTTGCATTTTTAATGACATCCAAACTCACCACTGCTTCACTCAACAGCTTCCTTGGGCTTGGAATCAGCTCCTCCTGTAATGAAAGAAGTAACAACATGATCATTACAACTACAAACATCAAACAAAGAATATAAGCTGCTGCTCCTTTGAAGCACTGTGAAGTTTTGGGTTGCATGTGAATTTGTACAATATAATTAGTAGCCTGTACGCCCCTCATTATGTGTTACTGTCAGGAAAAAAGTCAAGAGTTACAAAAGAGCTGCACCACAGAAATAAATAAAGCAAAGGTTCACATTACTCCAGTGATCACTGCATGTTAAACAGATTTTTTCAGTTTACCAGACACATTTGGTCTGTCTTACAAATAACTCACTGAAATAATAAACAAGTGGCTTTTCTTTTAAAGCCTAATAGGCTTTAAAAACCCAACTCTTCTTTCTGAAACAAAGTGATCCCTAATTTATGCTAATGACATCCTTTTATTGATCTCTTGTATACATTTACCCTGCAATTTTTTTCTTCACATTTTTTATTGCAGAGAAATAATTGCCATCTTACCCAGCATGAGAATTGCTATTTTGTTTAAGTTCCTTAAAACAACAGCAGCCCTTTCACAGCTTCTCCCATTTCTAAAACTATTTGTCTTAACCCAGTGCCAGCCACCCTTGAAATAGTTCATTTTGTCACATAAGATGTACAAAAGAACTTTAGGAAACATCCACAGGCATGTAGGGCTTGTTTTAAAATCAGTTGAAATTGAGAGCGTGACTTTATCATCTATCAAGTCAGTATTCTACACATAACACCATTAAATTTGAATATCTACAAACATTATGGTTATCAGAGGTCAGTGGAGATCCTTCACTCAAATATTTTCTACCTAAACTGTTCAAATGTCACTATCTCTAAGCATTTCTTCAACTTTTTAATTTCAAAGCTCCCTTTCAATACTAATTTTTCTTATTCTAGTATTTTTAGTGTTTTGGGTTTGTTTTTTTATTTTCATTTTGGATGTATAGCTTTATATTTGTTCAAGCTGCCAAATTATTAAATTAATTGCCAGCAATAACTATAACAAATGGCTGGCCTAAACATGAAGTGAACAGAGGAACTATTTATTTACCAATTACAAGACTACATTTCCTAGATGACAAGACCAGTGCAGCAGACCTTCTGCAAGGGATGCTAATTTTCACTGCCAAACTGGGGAAGAAACAGTGACGAAAAATATTTTTATTTTTCAAAAAATGCAAAATTAAAGAAGTTTCAAGTGGGTAGAAAGTATTCTGCTTCAGAACAACATTTTGAGGGTGAACACTGAGCTATTTCTCACTTCATTCAAATCCCTTTCCTTCATTCTTACCACAGAGAAAAACAGACCAAAATCTCAGATTGAAATGATTGCTATCTTACACCAGAAATCTGATCCAAGCTTTGCAAAAGATCTCTCTGTCATTCAGGGAGAATCCCAGTCTGAAATTCCAACACCCTCAGTGATATCTGCCACAAGCCAGGAAAGTCTCTGTAGGGATGTGAATCTTGTCTTTTTTGGCACCTCCATCACCTTTCTCTGCTGGGGGCTCACATCTGCTGGGTTTGACCCAAAGAAAGAGTGTCAGCCCAAAAGCTGGTGTGGGCAAACAAGGTGGAGGTGGAAAAAGATAAAATTCATCCCGTGGGCAACCCACAGGTACTATTTAAATGTAATCCCATCTTGGCATAAAACATCAAGGGAAGGTGACCACTCAAGCTGTATTTACCAACTTCAACTGCTCCAGGAAAACACAGCTGAATGAGCAGATTAGGCCCAATATGACCACACTGAAGTGACTTTCCTTTTGCAAGCTTTGTGGTCTAAGAGAGAAGACAAAACAATTTTTGCATCTTTGTTGCCATTTGGGACCAGGCCGGCTTATAAAGCAGATTGCAAAGCAAATTGAAGGCACGTGTAATTTCCTGCCTTCTTTTCCCTTTCTCTCTGCACCCTGCCTCCCCCTCCCCTGATCATAAGAGTTTTCATGTGTTTTCAGGCTCTCCTTTTGTTCTGCTGCAATAAAGTCCCCAAACAATTGCCAGGTCAAATGTGCTCCATCTTTCTTCCTTTAGTGTAGCAGCTGGTGCTTGCCTCTTAAAATTCCTTTACTGTCAGCTGACAAGTGCTGTCCCATTTGAAGAATTTCTAATATGACTTTCAGTTCCAGCCCTTTGCTGCTCTCAATCTCACTTTAAAGCCTTGATGGGTCCACGAAAACAACGCTGATTCAAATGTTCTCAGATGGTGCTCAGCTCTGGAAACAAGCATCATTAGACTCCCTCTCCTGATGGGTGAAATGAAAATGAATTTGAGAAAGAAAAAAAAAACCCAACAGATAAAACCAACAAAACAGATGCCTGCTGTTTCTCATGGAAATTTAGATGCTGACTCACGTCTCTTTTCTAGTAGAAACTCCATGTTGCTTCAAAAAAAAGTGCAAGCAAACAAGCCCACAACATCTGTATATTTATTTGGTATTTTTTAGATCCAGCAAAGGACTTGAATTCAAGCATACTTCTCAGCAGGCAAATAATAATACCTGATAACCTTTTCATACCTCTTGGAAGACAGAGCCATTGTCATCTCCTGGTCAAAAGTGGCACTAATTTAGATATTTTCCAAATAGTTTATACTTTGCTAGAAGGACTGATTGTTCAACATAAGCCACACTTCTTAATGTTCGAAAGGAAAATGGAATAAAGGCAAAAAAGCACTAAAAGAGTTATAAAACTATTTTAAAAAGTTATAAATCTATTAAATTGAGACAAAGAATCTACAACTGTTGCCAGTTATTATGGATATGGCTGAGGTAGATCACACAGAAGAATAAAGGGCATGTTTTCAACCATAACTTCATTTTTAAGGTTAGGACTGAAGTCTTTTGTCACTCTGATACAATTAGAGAGCAAATTTGGACTTGTCAGGTGCCAAGAAACCGAGGGGCACGTTTCCTCACTGGCAGGTGTAGCAGAGCACCCAGTATGGAGGCAAAAGGAAGCTTTCAAACATCCCAACTCTTGCTCATTGGATTTCTGTCTGCAGCATAATTTAGACAGCTCAAAACCTAAGTCAGAACTTTTCTCAACTCTGCCCAGTTGCAGGCTATGGTGCTGCTGGAGCCAGGCTGCACTGATACACTCCTGTCTTGCCTTGCTAAGGACAGGAGTTCTGGTTCTTCCAGAGGTTCTCTGCAGAATATCTTTGTCCTGTCCAGGAGCAGACTTTTGGTAGCCACTTTATATTACTTCAGTTTTTTCACACAGTGTAAAGGGACAAAACACGTCTCAGTTGGTCTTTAAAAGCTGCTTCAGAGTATATTCAGATGGGATAAAAAGTCAGAGGATCCAAAATCATTATTGACCATGGGTTAACCCCAAACCCACTGAGACACGTGGATTAATAGAATTCAGTGACTTTGGTGAGCTTTGGTTCAGGTTCCACACACCCCTTTAATGATATTTTCTATTTCAAAGTATTGCAGCTATTTCAGCAGATGCCCAGCATCTGTGGGCTTGATGGGGTGCTAATCCTATTACAAGGTGATGATTGGAAGCCTATAGCTGATACTTCCAGATGGTTTCAGGATTCTGAGACCACATATGCTCGAAGAGAGGAGAAGGAATGTTTGGAGAGCAGTCTGGGTGTGAGAGTTCCAGAAGGTATTTGCAGAGTTTTGAGAGTTTCCGGATAGCTGGGGACCACAAACCGTACATACATTAAACAGCAGATATTCACAGCCCTCTTGGAAGCTTGGAAGACTTCACCCAGACCTGTTAATATTCCCACTGGAATGTGTTGGAGATCCCAACAACTCTTGGCATGGTACACTTGGCAATCAGCCACTCAGACTTCTTTGCTTCTAGGGAAGTATGGGGGCCTTGTGCTCATTTTCACAGCTTTTCATCAGAGTGAAAGGTTCAGGTGACTTCATTCCTTCCACTCTGGCACCGTGGATGTGGAGATCCGTGTAGGCCACAGTAAGCATGTTGCTAATTTCCTGGTCCTGGTTAACTAGAATATGCTAATCATAGCCCACACTGACTTCCAAAAATTGCACAACTTCATAGCTCAAAGCCCTCACAAAATATTCCTAATAAAAGAAGGGAACGACTGTTAATCACTTTTCCTGCAAGTTGTTGTGAAATTTCACAAGATTTGATAACTGTCAAGGCTCCAGCTGTTGAAGTTCGTGCAAGAATCTCAGCTTCAGGCTGGACTCAGTGCCTGCCTCCAGCAGCAAGGGAAAGGTGTGAACTAGAGGATCAGGATACATTCCAATGTTAGCAAACCGGAATGCAAACATTTACAAACAGTTGCTCTTTGCAGCGTTAGCAAACTTGAGAAGTTTGTTTGCTCACACGTGCTCAGTCTTTTGCAATGCTCAAACACACAAGCTAGCAAAGGCAGAGTAAAACAAACACAATATTTGAGCAAGTTATCAGTAGTGTTACTCTGTGTCTATCAGTCTCACACCTTTTTCAACTTACCTGTATCAACAATGTTTCATAATTAGATGGACAGTCAAATATATCCTTATCCAAATACCCACACTGGAAACATGGAAAAAGAGCCTGGAAACCATTTTCAATCAAGTAACTCCTACAATAACTCAGTAGGATTCAGTTGAAGCTTGCCAGGAGCAGATGTAAAGGCGTTGAAATTGGACGTGTGAAAGTAGTGAAATGCTCAAATAAGTGAGATTCATTTTCCACCACAGGTTTCCTCTGCTGAAATGGAAATTTTACTGCTGTCCTTTCACTGAAGTATAACACACCAGCTCTAGTGGCTGAACTAATACCATTTTTCTAAGGATATCTCTGAAATATTTCCCCATTCCACATTTTTGGTAACCAAGATGCAGGAAGAACATGTAAAACAAACAACAAAGCCAAGAAAAATAGTTGATAATACCCTTTGAGTGTTGTCTCCTGCATTGCTCTTAGAGATGTTGCCACATATATCAATTGGGAGAGAGAGAAATATCTTCATCTCTAGTGAGGGTGTTTAGTGTGTTACAGAACAACCATAGGTATAAAGCGGTGGTCACCAAAACCACACGAGAAACCACCTCTGAAAATACTATCCTATACATGTTCTATGGGAGCTGATATTTTTAAAGAGAAGTGAGTAGTGGATTCCTGGTAGGTACTATTGACCTTTGAGTCTTAGTAAACAGTCTTAAAAAGTTTTTCCCTGCTCAGAGTCCAGTGACGTGTTTTGTTCTGTGTGCATCAGGGTTACCACACTGATTCCTGTTCCCTCAGATGAGAGCTCAGTTTTAGAAGACTAGGTCTCAGACTTGAGACTAAATGCACTCATTCAGGCCCCTGAAAATATTTAATTTTGAGAAACACTATGGAATTATAAAGGTATCTGTGCCACTAATCCTGTTGCAGAACCAGTCCCATTGGGAACAGGCTGAAGGGAATAGCAAACTTTATCCTGCTGCATTTTGCCAAGAATCCCACTTTTTATAAGTCTTAAAATTTTGTGGTCTATAAACCAGCTCTTCATTGCTGGTGCACTGTAAAACATTTTGAGTTCTACTTTTGCCAATAGGAGCCTTTTCAAACTTCCATTACTGTTTACTGCTCACCAGTTGTTCCAAGATGGGTCTCAGGGCACGTATTTTTCTGTTACCATTGTGCTCTTTCTCCTCTGTCATGCCAAGCCTCAAAACGCCCTCCAGATTCATCAATATTTTAAGTATCAAAGTACCTGGTAAAAACAGTTTCTGATTTAGTTGAGGGAGAAATTAACGGAAAGTTTCCTGGCAGTTTCAGCAGGAGTGAGATCAGACTTCTCTGATGCATGAGAAACTGTCAACCTTTCAGGTGACATGTGTGCTCCATTTCTAATCAGATTTGTAGAGCACAAAGAAGGGCAAAACATTTCTTCACAGAACTTGACTACTGATTTGGACATTAAGAAGGCTGGCTGGAGGAAGACTGTACACCATTCTTCCAATAATGCTGTAAAGGAAATGAAGTTTTATCCTTCATTTCCATCTCACCCCATCTACTGAGGCTGAAATCTCCCTAGAAGTACATGGTTAAGAGGTACAAGAGACTGAAAGGGGATTTGCACTCAGCTTTTGGATTGCTGCTCCTCTGAGCAGTTTAAAAAGCCTCTTAGGACAGCACTGGGAGTGCCAGAGATGTTATCAACAGCAAATATGTTAAAACTAATGAAAAGAGCCTGCTGAAGGCAAGTCTAACAGGAAAACAGATGGACAAACCAATGAAAGCCTCATACTTCTCTCCCCAGAGTGGTCTGAATCTGAATACATAGATTTTAGTTGCAAACTGTCATCTGCTCTTTGCTGGAGATTTGCACTCGTAGTGTGAGGGAATGAAAGGGAATTGATACTCACCTGCAACACAACAAAGGAGGCTAAATCCTTGATTTTCTCAGGGTGTATGGGGGGAAACTGTGACAAAATATGTTCTTAGACCCTCTGGCTCCCAGAATTAGACTGTCATGATAGCAAACATACACTGAGAGGGGATTGCAAGGATCCTTCAGGCAAAGCAACAACTTTTTCACTGCAGGAAAGCTCTATCTGCCTTCCTCAGACAACACTGTCCTGGTTTGAAAGGAATGACTTTGGGATTCATGGCCAGAATAAATACACAAGAGAAACATTTGCTCTGTTTTGAAGACATAACTATGTAGCTGCAAGTTTATAAAGACTATATATAGTATGTGGACAGATAGATGGATACATTTATTGTGGTAAGTCACACCACTGGAGTATTCTCTATGGGGCCTTTCAAACTTTTAACTATTATAAAAGCAAGGCCACACAATTATCCAGTTGCCTTCCTTTTTGTCACATAGTAATAAAAGATACCTCTCTGAAAGCATTTAGGTATTCTAAAAGGTGTTTTCCTTTCAAAGGATGCCTCAAAATTTTGTGTCCATGGTGAATGAACACTCCTCTAGTAGCTGCCATTTTCTAAAAAGTTCTTGATGTAAGAGAGCAACACCTATCAGCCTAACTTTGTAACCGCAGTGAGAGGCTGCCATACCTATTTACAGCATTGGAGAGTAAAGTGAGCATTTGTTTGCACACAGGCATTTTATCTCCCTGTACTTAGAGCTCGAGAGCTCCAGGAGATTGGCCAGTTACAGTACAGGATTCGAGTCCTGGGGAAAAAAAAATCTCTGCTTTTTCACAGTATAGGTTGTGTTCCTGTAAACATGTGACCAAGCAAAGCTTTATTATGCTGGTGCAGTCCCTGAAGCAGTGAGGTTCTGCAAGCAGCTCATACAAAGCATCCCTGAGATGGTCTCAGACAGAACAAACCTCACTGTTGTATAATTGAACAGTTGGTCTGAATCTTTCTCGGTAGACCAAGTAATTTCAAATGTTCAAATAACCCTGCAAAGTTTTGCAGAAATGCTATTTTAATTTCCCATAGGTACTTAAAATTAATTTGCATGTACTTCTGGAAAACAAAATCCAATTGCTGCTTGGAAATCACAGGAAGCATTGAGGGCTGGAACAGAACAGTGCAAGCAGTGACTGAATTTACAATACCTTTTCCAGAACTATGTGTTCTTGCAAGCCAGTGAGAGACAAACATGAAGCTTAGGTATCAGTTAGGCTTCTTCAAATTCTGAAGCAGAACTTAGTGAAGGGATACAGAGACTACAGCAGCAGGGAGTACATTTGAACAAAATACAAAGCTCCAGGTTGGAAGTTAAGTTTGTAAAGTACTTCTGGCAGGGATCTTGAGCTGTATTTTGTGACAGCACCCAGTACAGGAAAATCACATTCCTAACTGGGAGCATCTAGTCATTATAATATGACATTTATTACAAAATCTCATGGCATTCTTTATCAGACAGTACTTAGACTGAAAATATAGATCTTACTATATATGCTGTCATCATTTCTAGAGTAACTTGTGATCTACTGAACTTCTGCACACAAATTTGGAGGTTCTGGGACTAGTCTCCTAAGAAAATAATTCCCAAGAATCAGATGTAGTGACTACAGAGTGTAAGTGACTTCAGTGAGCGTGGGATGCATAACTATGGTAACAGTTTTCCAGTCAGCCTCTTTATAAGCAGTTCTATTTCAGCCTTATACTTTGATTCAAACAAAGCAAAAGCCTCAAAAAATACCTGCAAAGAAAAAAAGAGATGTTTCACCTAAACAAGAGGTACTTCCATGACTCTCAGCACAAAATTCTGCTTTAAATCTATTGTAGCATTCAATTTTTCATAACTGCCCTCATTGCACTAACATATAGGTCCCAAAATCCTTTTTTTTCAGATGAGCAGGATTGAATCAGTTTTCCAGACCAAGTAGTCATCATTATGAGCTTAAAATTTCCTTCCCACAAATATTCTCTTTAGTTGCTTTCAGAGATCATTGCAGTCAATCCCTATAATTCCACTTACAATGTAAGTAAGGGAAATTTAATGAATATATGGTTTTATTCACTCCACACAAACCTCAGATAGAGCTGGAGTTCATTTTTAGCTGTAGAAGTCTAGTCTAGTAACTTTCTTTGCCAGCTATGAGAACATGAACTTCATAAAATCAGGCATACAACAGTTGTTACTCAAAAGTCAATTTTAACAACAGTTACCACAACACAGGATCCACGAAAAACGGGGCTTTTGGATTTCTAACTGTGACATGGAGAAATGCATGTAAGGACAGGAATTTAACATTCAAACTTCAAACAATGTCTTTATCCAAACCTGTGTTTGTGTCCCTGGAAAAATACATGCGGGTTCTTTCTTCAAAGTATAAAACTCGTTTGTGCATAAAATAGATAAATTTCACGAATAATGTTTCTCCAAAATGTTATTTCAGATGTTTTAACATTTGTCCCATGAAGTCAGATGTGAAATCTATGATACCTCATAAATTGAAACTACAGCCAACTATTCTCTTTTGAACTGAAGTAACTGAAGTACCAACACCTTGAAAACAAAAGGACTTGTTACAGAGAAGTTTCCTACAACCCACAAGCCTAAACATTGTAGGCAAAATTTACATGGAATTTACTCTGGTGCATTGGTCATATGCTTTATGGCAAAACAAGCTTAAAGGCTGTTGTTTGGTAGAGCTCTATACAAGAAATTAATGGGATTTTAAAACAGCAAACCATGACAGCTACGTCTGCAAAGACATGATTAAACCTCACCTGGTTTGTATAAAGTCTTAGGTGTCCAGAGTGCTGCTAGGAACTGGGGCAAAGAGGAGGTTCTCATCACAAATGCTCTTTCACTACACATCATGGCTTCTAAACTGTACTGTCCACCAGGGATAAAAGCTATCCAAATTGGAATTGAGGAGTAATTTGATAGTTGCTCTGAAATTTTAAAGAAAACTCTGAATAAATACTTGGCATCAAGTCTGCTCCAGAAGAACAGCCTTTATTCCCCCTATTTGTGTATTCTCCTAATCCTAGTAAACGTTCTTCTTTTCCCAGACAAATTGGCTGTTGCTTTCTGGCCAGTACAAATTCCTTTGAGGTTGGATCAATATATTATGTCACACAACCTCAAAAGATTCTGTTTCCTGACCCTATTTGTCACTTCAAAGTACAAAACTGAGATTTTTCTTAGATTGTTGTAAGAGTTATTGATTTTTTGAGGTAGATTTAATGCTTTCCTTGAAGACAGATCTCTCTCTCAGACCACTATTTAACACTTGGAGATTATGGCAATTGATATTTTTAATTATTATTAATTAAATATTAGTGTTAATTAGTAAGTAATTCACTTTAGCCTAAGCTGGAGTCTCAGCTGAGAAAATCCAGATCTCCTTTTGCCTTGCTCCTAAACCTCTTCTCTATAAACAAGCCATTCAGTAAGCAGACACTGCAATTAGAGCTGGGAAACATTGTCAGGAGGGTTTGGGAGCATCTGGAAGACTCTACACCACTTATCTGACACTTTTCAGAAATACTGAATACACCAAAAGAACAGGTGGTGCCAAACAAAGCAGTATTAATGAAAAGGTTTTGACAGCATTTTTACTTCACCTGTGTCCTTAATCAATTCAAAAATTAACAGTATGCAGTATAAATATTTAAACAGTATAAATTAACAGGATGTGTGTGCTGAGCTGGAGAGGTAGCACAGGCTGAAAACCAGCACCTGTTTTGAACTAAAACATCATTATGAATTTTGGGTCTGGGTCCTAAACAGGCCAGTTGTTTTAATGGAAAGGTCTTCTGCAATATCAGGAAAGTGAATTGAAAGGGCAGGTTATTCTGGAGAGCAAAGAGGTGGGCACTGATGCAGTTATAAACACTGTTAACCACGAAAAGTAACAGATAAAATGATGACAATAAATCCTCAATATATGATATGGACATAGAGGAGTTCCCATCATAACTGAAGGAAAGTCTAACTTGAGGGACAAGTTTTATGATGCCAAGCAATATACATAAAAATACTGGTTGTCTTGATCTTCCAGGTAAACTCCTGAACACTTCCAGAGACTAACTAGTCCACAGAGGCTAAGAAATCATAGCTGGGGAAAAAAAATCCTCTTGAAAATCCTCATAAATTGTCTTTTATTGTATTTAATGGTTAAAAAAACACCTGTGAAATCAGACTGTGCTGAATTTTATTGTACAGAAGGAAAAGTATTTCTACTATCTTCATTTCATTATCAAAGAAAAAATTAAACTGTGACAGGAACAAATGATATCAACATATATTTTCTATGATTTTTATATAGATCCACGTACATGCTTCAGTTCTGATGGTTCTGATTCTGTAGATAATCATTTCTTTTTTTCATTTTAAACACTCACCAGCTGATAAAAAAAATGACAGCAGTTTCTGCAATTTAGATGTCTCACTCTCCACAGTTACTTTCACTGAATCTTCTCTTTTCATCCCATTTCATCCTCTCAGATATCAATTAAAAAAGCACTCCCATCTGTGCCAGGATTTTACCCAAGCCTAAATATTGCTTGTTTGACCACAGACATCAGACTTTGTGTAACTTAAGCCTGGATACTGTAAAAGTAGCTTAATCACAGTGCTGAGAAGCAGTTAAAAATGCCACTGAGGGTCAAGAAGGACGGAATTCATTCATAAGAAGGTAAGGAGAGATGGGCAGAAAAAGTTCTGCAGCAGAACAAAAAGCTGAAATCACACCTGTGCAAGTTAAGAACCACAGCAAAAAGCTACTGAACCCAGCTTCCTTAAAAAAATGCCACTTTCCCAGTTGGGACAGTAACGCTGGTGATCTTCACAAACTGCTCTGAGGTCACACAGCTAACTATTACTGACAATTAATTACAGTTAGTATTGCAGCATGACAGCTGGCATTTCTAGTATCCAATATCAGATGCATTTTTAAGAATCTGGCCGTGCAATAACATGCAAAATAATTACTGAGCTACATCTCAGGAATCTGTCAGGCTCCTAAGTATGGGTCTTTAGTTGCTATTCTCAGCATGTAAAATACCCTCCCTAGGACATTCTTGAGCTCCCTTATCAAAACCCATCTTTTCATACAGCCAGAAACTTCACCTCTTCTCTCTCATGCTGTAGTTTCAAGGGTGCTTATTATACTTGTTAGAACTTTATTTCCATCCTCAATTTTTCTGCTATATTCATGTCAACTTTTTAAGGATCAAGAGGATCTCAAGGCATTTTACACTGAAGCAGAGACTGATGTGCAGAATTTGTATGAATTCCAGTCTCTAAAGACCAAGTTATGCAAAGGTTTCTGGACAACTAAATCCTATTTGAGTATCTAAAGAATTTTGTCCTCGCAGCCAAGAGTAGTTCTATCTACCACAACAAAATTCATTTTGGTATTAAATTTGCCTTGAGGTAACCTCAAACTACTAGGTTCAGCAAATAATAATCAAAGACCTTTCTGAAACTGGGAGCTGTTCACTTTTGTAGAGCCTGTGCTCATGAGATGTTTGCTCCAGTAATGTTGTTATCCTTAAAGGAAAAGGTGAGTCTCACAGGAAATAATTGATAATCACTCCATTGCCACTTTCCAGGACTCACAGGTAAATAGTTCCTGCACATTGGATCAGCTCAGAATATTTTCAGTGCTACAAGCAAGAAGAAAGTCATTTTGATATCCAAATTTGACACATTTATAATTGTACAAAGGCATACAAAGAGCCATTACCTATATTTGAGCAACATGCACCAGTTAGGAAATTTTGCATATACACAAAGCCTCACGTAGCAAGCTACTAGAACAAAAAAATTGACAGGATGAAATGTATGACTTCCACATGCTCCATGAGGCAAAGCTATTTTGCTTAATTCTTCCAGTTTTTGAGCAAAGAATTCAACATTTCAACATCAGTTGAGACCACAGGTCAAAAGAAAATGATGCCACTGCATTTCCTCTAAAAATGTTCTTCAAACACATTTTGCAGAAATGCAAATCTTACAAATTTTTACATGGTATTTATGATACTTTGTTCTTTTCCACTCATTTGTCCTTCTTTTTTAAAGGAAAGCCTGAAGAAAGTCTGAAATAGAAATCAGTAGTGAAGGATAAAATGAAAAATCTCTTTTTCTTTAGGCATTTTTTTCCTTGAAAAAATAAATAGAAAAAGAGACTTTCTCTCTCCCATCTCACTCTTCAAAACCATTTTTGAAAGGTGTTTAGAAGCCACATGAAAAGTTTGTTTTGATGTGTTTCAGTGTTTCTGATGGGAAAAAGACCACAATCTCTTTCTCTGATAGATATTCTGGGCTGCCATTTAAGAGTAAATGATTTTCCCATCAGCTACAGTTACCTGTGAGTACATTACAAGCTTCAATTTCCCACATGTTTTAGACCTACAGTACAGACAAGTACTTTATCTACCTAAACTTCTGATTTGCCATTTTCAGGATGAATATTACGCACGTTGGTTGCAGAAAGAGGAACTCTTCTTCCTCAGTGGGTGTTTGAGCAGCTTGAAGATTCAGACCATGTGTTTCATCATGGCTTTTAGCTCATCCCATCTAGCTCATGGTCAAAAAAAATCCCCAGTTTTAGTAACACCAGAAATTAATAGAATGAAAGGGCCTGATTGACAGCTGTGGTGATCTGTGTGCTCTATCCTTCTCAGGAGAGGGGTTGTATAAACACCTGGAAGAGCTTGTCTAATATTAGGAAATGGCTGTAACTAATAGCTTGGCTGTAGCTCACCATATGGACATTCTTATTGCACAGCAAACCTGCCTCCACACAATTTAATTTAATCTATATCCAAAAGTAGCATGAGATAAAATGTAAGCCAAGCATCTATGTGAAATTTATTACAAAATAATGGTTCTGAACTGTGATCATACCTTGACTTATTTTTAAAATCATCTCCTCCAAGGACAATAACATGAGATCCATCCCTATATTTTCCATCTGAGACCAAGCCAAGCCAGCTGCAGACCCAAAAAAGGAATTGTGCCTCAAAAGCCCTTTAGGCTCCACTGCTAAAAATGCCAGATTGATTCTGTTGCCCCTCTCTCCCCAGATCCTAATGAGTTGCACATCCCTCAGCTCTCCTGGTGATTCCAAAGGACTACCTGTGTTCCCCACTGAATCCAAGGGAAGTTACAAAGAGCAGCCTATCTGCACTTAAGCCTTATGCAGGGTAAAAAGGGTCCCTGATTCACCCAAACCTCGCTGTCAGGTGGTGGCAAACAGAAAAACCCTGGCTGTGCTTCCTGGCATGCATAAGTCTGCAGACTTGAGCTCACAGAAATATCTTTTCAACCCAAATTACTCCAGAGCAGCCGCAGTTTTTCCTCTGCATTTTTTAGGGTTTGCATGGCAAGGTCATGATCAAGGAGGAGCTTTGCAGTGCAGCCTGGGCAAGCTCTTAAATCCTAACCAGAATTAAGGAAAACTCAGGGCAGCATTCTGGGATTTTTGTAAAACAGACAAGTGGGACCACAGCATTTTTCTTGAGTACAACTCTATGTATGAGTGTGTGGGAAAAGGTGTTGTTTTGAAAACCAAGTGTTCCAGATCACTCATCCCTCTTGGCAATATTCATTGTAACTACTTATACTTAAGAACTAATTTTGATGCAATGCCTCATTATCCATGTACCAGAACATCTCTTTTCCTGGCAGCATTTTAGAAAGAAAAGAGAAAAAAAAAATAAAAAAAAAAAAAAGAAAAACAAACCAAACCCTCTTAACAAAGACCTCTGATAACTTCAGTGACACAGCATGTTCTCATAAATCATTCTCTCTTCATACAACACTCAAATGACTATGCAAAAGACTTGGCATCTCTATTTTCTCCTTTTTAAGTCACACTGACCACAAGGCACCAATGTCTTCAGCTGTAATTAGAAGAAATGCTGTGGTCCAACAGCCACGACACCTCCTAGGACTACAGGAAGCTCATCTGTTCTCTGCTTCACAAATTGCCAGAACATTTCACAACATAAGATCAACGAGCAGCACAGAAAAAGTTCATCCAAGAACATGTCCTTGACGTGTATTTGATGCTCTTTGCTAGGCACTATTTTTTCATGGCCTACTGGAACTCTTTTTTCCCCCCACAATTCCAAATTTTACAATAGAAATAACGTTTTAACTTCTAAATGCATATAAACACACATGGTTATTACATATATATATGAAGTTTAAAAATAAAAACATATTGATCATAATGCAGAATGGTTTCTCTGAAAGTGCAGTGAAATGGTTCTTGTAAATTAAAACAGGTTTCTTGCCATCATTAAAGAAAAAGTTTATTTCTCATGCTACCTTAAAATGAGCCCTATTTAGAGCAAATCCATGTCACAGCAGCTCATGAGCCAAATTCACTCTTCCAAATATTACTTAAACCAAGTAACCTTCATACCTTATTCACAACAGCTCATTAGTCTTCATTGTGTTATATTTCAAAGTTTTGCAAACACAATAATAATAATAATAACAACAACAGTAAAAACCAACTAAGCTATGATTAATTAACAAAATAGTGACCCAGAAGGCAACCAAAACCATTGTAAAGAGGTATGTCATAATAACAAAGCTTAATAAGGGCACTCAAGTCATTATTTGAGCTTATTTCTTTTTCACAAACCAGAATTAACTTAATTCTTTTACTGCACTACAAAGTATGAATCATGGCTGAGATCTTCCCGTCTCCAAACTTTTTACCCCAGTGTCTTGTCCAGGCAGTAGTAACTTGCATGTAATGGGAATATCTTAGAAGAAGCACAACATACTCTATCTTCCCCGCTTTGGGAAGAGTTTTTATCATTCAAGTCCACCTTTTTCCTTCAATGCACCCACTTAAAGTTCTGGTACAGCTAAATATGTGATTTTTATTTCTGTGTTCTAGTATTCAAACTCAGCTGAGAGAAAGGTGCACTTTCTGTATCCTTAATTCGTAGCAGAATTTAGGAGAATCAGGGTTTTGGCTTCTCTGTTGAGCTTGGATTCTATATTCAGATTCTTAGTGTCAGCTACTAATTAGTCAGTCCAAAGGATACACCATTCTTGAGCTTGGATTCTATATTCAGATTCTTAGTGTCAGCTACTAATTAGTCAGTCCAAAGGATACACCATTCTCCTCCAGTATTTTTCCCTTCAGTTCCTCCATTTTCCACAAAGAAACATAAACAAATACTCAGGAAAGCTATCCACTCAAATCTACAGGTATTTTTCACTAGCTTCACAAAGACAAGAGCTAATGTAAATTCTCCTCCTTGCTCCATTGGTCATCACTGTTTTCTTTAATTTTTTGATCAGCCATAAAATAGTTAATGTTGGCATTTAAAACAGATATTTGCATTTATTCCAGATGAGATATTTTGTTCCTTTCCAGACCAACTAAATCTCACTACCTCCATTTGGATGCAGATGCAAGCACTTCTGTCAATATTTTTTAAGTTTTTCTTCTGACAAAATTACTAGAGACTTTCAGCTAGGGAGAGGGGAAGAGAAAAGTAGAATATAGAAAGCAAAATGGCAATTCATTAAAGAAATCAAATCTCAGAAATCTCAAATATTTTTCATTTTCAAAGGAAAATATCAGCTATCACTTATATCTGTTTCACTTCCTTTTCTCCCTCTAAATAAACTTGCAGACAATAGATGACTGTGGCATGGCCTGCCATATCCATCATCCTCAGGACTGTGTCAGACCTGGGGACCATATCCTGAGTTCCTGCCTTTCCAGCTCTGGGAAAATTCCCACCACAAATTAGATTCTGCATCCTCAGTTCACGTTTCACTCATCTGTTTCCAACACAAAGGGTTCTGTTTGCTTGGCAGTCTATTTCCTCTTAATCTGAAACCATAACTTTCAGATACGTGAAAACATTATAATTTCCCAAGTGACAGCACGTCATGGCAAAAACGTGGGGTTACAAATTTCACTGAAGGAACAAACAGAAGACAAGAACCTGGCCAGGGGAAATTTTCCATATTCTTAAAACATTTGAGTCATTCTACTGTTGTTTTAAACAGCATCTGATAGGGTGCCACCAGAAACACTAATGTTCTCTTTGAGTTTTCACTAATGAAACACATGGAGAAAAAAGTAGAGATGTTTGCAGCAGAAAGTTTTATATTTCTTGGCACCTCAGTACTTACATGGCCCTCACAACCTTTATATACACACCCCAAAATCTTTAATGGATTAATGGATTTTACCCCCACATCGCCCCTCCTAAATGGGTTATCTACATTTTGCAAATGGAGAAACCAAACTAAATTTAAAAAAAAAAAAAAAAAAAGCTTCTCAAAAGCTACAGAAAGGTTGTGACGAATTAAAATGTGGTTACAAATCTCTGGAGTCTTGTGTTTAAAAGCTCTATGAAAACATTTTAAAAAGGCTAGATAATGTTTTTTCTGAAAATATCAAACTTCCAGAATAAAAAAAAAAAATTAAAAAAAAGCTTTTTATGTCTGCACTTTCTGTGCATATTGATGACCTTTTTTTCATGTAAAGCTCCATGTATTAATCAAAATTATTCTGTGTCTCACCCAAGACAAGATAACCATGATGCTGTCAGATTGGAGAGCATACCCAATATCTCTGTGGTTTGCTATTGACTGTGCTTATCACAAGATCACAAACAGCCCCAGCCCTTTTAGCTTTCATTGCCCAAATCACTACAGAACACAAAGAAACACAGGCTTTGCCCAGGGAACTCGCAGGCAAAGATTTAGTGTCAATCCTGCCTTCAGGCCATGGAATATATTCACTATCTTAAACCCTCTGCTGTGTTTCTGCAGCTTTATCTCAGCCTCAAAGTTTACCTTCCTGTTTCTGAAGTTAAAAAGTCTCCCACAGCTTTAAAATCCCTGTCAGGATTTTTTTTTTTTCCAAAAACTTCTAGCAAGCGAAAAAAAGATCAGAAAAAGCAACAGCATGTGTCCTATTCATGATGTACGACTTATTCCTTTGTTGAGACAAAAAGTATCTTAGATTCTCCTCACCTACCTATTGCTAATGCATTACAGTCCTCAGGTTTGACATTCATCTTGGCCAGGTAAGCCATCTGAAAAACATTTCCTGTGGGGGGAAGAAAAAAAAATCTCAAAACCAACCAAACAAAAAAGCACAACAAGAACAACAAAGACCCAAAAAAATCCCCAAAAGAACAGAGAGAATTTTAAAGAAGCAATTCTTTCTGTTGTAAAATACTATTTCAAGACATAAAGAAAGGTTCAGAGGGCTGGACACGAGAACTGTGAGGATTTTGAGAGTTCAGCCTGGAGAAGAGAAGGCTCTGGGGACACCTTACAGCACCTTTCAGTACATAAAGGAGGCCTGCAGGAGAGCTGGAGAGGGACTTTTCCAAAGGGAATGTAGCGATAGGATATGAAAAAACGGCTTAAAGTTGAAAAGGCATAAGTTTAGATCAGATATTAGGAAGAAATTCTTCCCTGTGAGGGTGGTGAGGCTCTGGCAGAGATTATCCAGAGAAGCTGTGGATGTTCCATCCTTGGAAGTGTTCAGGGACAAAGCTGGGTGGGGCTCTGAGCACCCTGCTTTAGTGAAAAAAAATGGCAGGGGGCAAGGCATTGGGTGAACTTTAAGATCTTTCAACCCAGATCACTCCATGACTCTTCATCCAAGCATTTCTTTCCATGGCACTTTGACAGCAGATTGATGACTAATTAAGGTTGTAGCCTTTGGGCGACTAATCTGCTGTTTCATCAATCTCTTCCCAAGAAATTAGGAGGAGCTTGCAGACACATATTCTAATCTGGTGAATCTTTCTGACTTCTTTCTGGTTCCTTCCAGCAGCTGTGCTTTTCAACCACAGATAGAGGAGGAAAAAAAGGGGAAAAAAAACAACAAACCAAAAGCAGAGGACTAGAATCGTTTGACATACAGCTTTCTCATGAGAGATGTCTAGATCTATAATTTGAAAATATATCGTCCAAACGTGAAGTTACAGAGCAATTTCCATAACCAATGAAATGTATGACAGAACCACTGGGCAAATCTTTAAACTTTACCTGATAAAATGAGAATAAACGTCATTTAAACTTAAAAATCCAGAGAGACTCAGTCCTATTCTTTTTTAGCCTCAGCAAGCTTGAACATTCCTCCGGGCTTCCTGGCTTTACTGGAGAGCTGCTGCTCTCAGGCTCTGACACGGACAAGAACAGGCTGTGGCTATAGGGCAGCCTGTGTTCACTTTTGGTTGCCTACCGGGAAACCGCGGGTTTTAGCAGGCAGAGCGGCAGGTGAGCACGCAAACGGCGCGTCCTCACCTGGGGAAGGATGGGATGAAGCAGCTGGAGCTGCTCAGCCCCTGGGAGTCGAAGTGACCCGGGACAACCAGCGGGGGCTGCCCGGGCTGGGGAGCTGCGTGTCCCGGGTGCCCTCTCGTGGGGCCGCCTGGAACAGGGCGCCCGGCAGAGGATGAGGGTGAAAAATCCACTTGAACTGCAAGCAAAACACGAGGAATTGTTAAGTGTTTGTCCCGAAGGTGTGCAAAAATAGCTCTCAAAAAGCGCTTTGTTTATCCCGCCCGCAGGAGCTCACAGCGAGAGATGTTAATGGACCAGAGTGGCTCCTACTAAAATTAAATGTAAAATTGGGTTTGGTAGCAGTCTCAGCAGGTTGAAGCCTCGTAAGTCTTCCCAACACTATGATTCAAAGTGTGTATGCAATGTATTATAAAGTAAATCAACTTGAAAAAAGCCAGGATCTTATATATGCACTCACCAAGCACACTCGTGAAAAAAATTGAGTTTATTTTCCCCAGCAACAGGGAGAAGGACAGGTGTGCTGCAAGGATGCAGTGTCCCTGTATTGATATGCTTCAGCAAAAAAAAACTAACCGTGGACAGGCTAAATCCCAGAGACCGTGCCTGCAAATTTCTCTTGGAGTCAAAAGAGACATTCCAGCCATTCAGCGCTGAGGATCTGGAAAGGAAACTGAGGTTTCCAAAATAAGAAATGAGGACAGGGTGACTACTGGGCATGACTGCCAGTCACGGAGCTTGAAGACCAGTGTTTCAATGGACAGGATCAGAATGCTTCTATCTCAACTAATCCATTCTTTCTCAAAATTTCAGTGTCTTAACTCACATGTGATCCAAGGCCATCGTGTTTGTGTCCACAGGAACACTTAAGTCACAGAATTGCTTTACTCACCAAAGCAAATCAGATGAATTAGAGCAGAAAAGCCCTCCTGAGCAAGCTGGAGGCTCAACAAAAGTATATGGTTTGCAAATACCGTGCTGGCTTTCTGCTATTCCTTCAGAGAACATGATGCTCTCACTTGATTTAATTACTTCCTCACAAAAATCACTTGCACCGAACCCAACAAGAAGGGGAACAGGGTTTGTATGGCCAGCAAACCCCAAGCCCCTCCCATCACATGTCACAGTGCTGCAAAGGGCACCCTGAAAAAATAAATTACTCCCTTTTTCAGGGCATCAGGGAAGCAATTTGACCCTGGCTTGCTCACAAAAGGTGGATCTGGATTTTATGACTACCCATATCCATGTAATTGTGTGAAGAGATTGGGAAAGATGGTTCCATTTTTTGGAATCTCTCACACCGTAACACCTCTCAATTAAAAGCTGTCAGGTACCAAACTGTCATATAATATTTGGTGGTAATTTTTCCTGTACACTTTCTGCTGTGGAGCCATGAGGAAGGGGAAAAAAATAGAGATATCCTTCTGCAGCAGCACTCTAGGGGTGTTGAGGACGCTGAAGAAGCACTGCAGGGCTGATTTTCCACCAGGTTATCTCAGGTACTCTCCCAGCTATCAGCTTACCCTTTGCACATTTCTACTGATGTGCAGCCAACAGTGCATGCTTATATTATGCATAACATCTCAACCCTTCCAACCCTATCTTGCTCATTAATCAAATGCACAAAAGCCACAGGATAGTTCCCAGCACCAAAGCAGCAGCAATGTCTATCCTAGAACCTGTAGACTGTTCCCCCTTTATGCCCTAGCCATCATGTTTTCACTTTCCTCTTTGGAATCACAGTAAAATATATCTGTTCAAACCTTTCACCCTTCCTGTACAAACCTTCATATGATTTTTCTGGCATCACAGTTGTGGGAACAAGAGTCCATCCACAACTCTGCCTTAAATTCACCTCGTGCTTATTAAAAATTACATTCTTGTGAGATATAAATAACATCTCGCCCCAGTGAAATGATGTTTGACAAGAGAAAATTACATAATTAGGATTAGGTCTGTATGTGGCTTGGTCCAAGAGTGGCCTCAGGAGAATTAACTTTGATTCTCTGTTTGACACATCCCTGGAGGGGAATGACTACAACAAGCAGGGTCTGCCCAGGGTTTCTGGCAGACTGAGGAAAAGGGATGGAAGGGGTTAGGACATGCAGTGGGGATGCCTTCTGTCACCACTGCAATCTGCCTCTGGCTGGACAAACACTAGGATAAGGTTTCTAAGGAGCAGCCTGACTTCAGGGAGGTCGAGTTGGCTGTCAGAAAGCATGAGACAGCATTGCACAGTACACCCCTGATATTTTGTGTTGCTCATTCAACAGCAAGTGACATCTGTTCCTGTCATTATGGTGCTAATTCACAGGTTCAGTGTGTTCTTTAATTGTAAAATTAGCTTTAGTAAGTCAGAGCCCCTATGCATGCACACTATTGGGTACAAAGGAGATGTTTTCCTAATCCCTCCGCAAATGAGTGATATTGTAGATATTAAGTGAGGTTTTTAGTGCCTGCATAAGCATGGACTATGGATTCAGATAACATTAAATCCTTGATGTGCTCAGTTACCAATCCAACCTCCTTATGTCCCTGTGTTACAAGAATTACATTTGGTTAGTGCATCCCTTCTGTTTCCTCCATGCTCCAATTGCATCATGCTGGGACAGATGTTTAAGAAGCTGGGAGGATGTTTATTATGGGATTTTTAATTTTTTTTTTTTTTTAGATAAAGTCTCAAATCATGGGGGAATATGACATTAAGCAGCTTGCTCACTTTTGTGAACATTTAATGGCTTATGGTCATAGAGACTGCAGCCACTGCAATAATCAGAGTTCCACTATTGTTATCCCTTATTTACCCAGTTCTCAACATACCAGTGAAAGTCTTGTAATGTTTTGGTTTTTTTTTCCTTAGAATCACAGTTCCCGAAAACAAGTAATTACTTAATGATGCTGTATTTGCTTAGTGCAAGGTTAGGTTTCAAGCCTTTGTACTAGTAGACAGGGAACTGAAAAATGAGACTTGAGGAGATTTTAAAGGCTGTATAAAAATACCCTCAAGATTCAAATTAAAAGAAGCAAAAGTGTTTATTATTATTATTGTGGTTTTGGTTTTTTTAAGCCTGAAAACTGAGCACAAAAGCACCTCTGGCAAGAAGAAATAAAGTGCTAAAAATTAGAGATGATAACAGGAAGCTCATGAATAAGATATTAATTCTACATAAAATCAAATTATTAATAGTTATCGATTATGTGCTGGATGGAAATGCTTTCCAAAGGAAATTATGTTTCTCACAACTACATTTTGCACACAAAGCACCCCAATCCCTCCCAAGTTGTAACTGCAAACTTGGTGCTCTTGCACTTCCCCCACAGGAGTTGTGCTCTTATCCATAACCCTTCTGGGGGATTATTTTTTCTCTCTGAAGGCACCACAGCTACTACAGCTCCTAGATTGCTCCTGCCATCTCCAACAAGAGACACTGATGGATGAAGCAGACTGATTAATGGAGCCTGGAGCAAGCAACAAATATAAGAGGTCATAAAAAACAAGTCTTAAGTAGTGCCCTGAAACAATGCAACAGCCTTGAGCTATTTAACCAGCTGACCTAAAATAAACCATGGATTTCAGGATGACTTGACAAAAAAAAAAAAAAAAAAAAAGGTTTTTTTGGTGTTTTTTTTCCCCTTGGCAAAAGTGATGCCTTTCCACAGAAAATATCAGTTTTGCTGTGACCACAAATGTCTGTCAATTCATTGCAACGGAAAAGTTTCCAACCAGCGCTAATTATTAGTCAGTTGAAAATGTACACTAAAACAAAGGACATTTTGGTGTACATCTGCAGCCAATCAAGAGATTAATTTGAAACAAAAGAAGTCCATATACAGTTGGAAAAACAAAAAAACCAGCCAAAGTGTGCAGCTGCCAGGAATGCAACCTCGAGAGAGCATCTGAATGACACCAAGATATGTTGTTCCACACTGATCTCGGGAAAACCTCGTTTGATTGTAATGAATTTCTGCACTGTATCATGCTTTTACACTCCATCACAGTTCTGCAATGTTTAGGGCTACATAAACCTGTGACCAGCCAACTTCATCTAGCCAATTCCTAGTGTTTTGACAAAGCAAGATTCTACTCCTTATGTGAATCCTGAAAAACAAAACAAAGGAAAAGGAGGTGGTGGGGGAAAGAAAGAAAAGGAAAGAAACAGAAAGAAAAAAAAAAAAGTACCACTCAAATACAGCAATTCTTATGGTTCTCAAGGATAAATCAGGTGCACACTGTATGTGGCACCACCTCATAGTCCTTTTAATGACAGCCTTTTACTTGAAAAGCTAAATTCAGCACGCTAAAATGTTAGTTATGAAAATGTAAATGGCTTCCAAAAAAAGAGTCCATTGTTTGAGAAAAAACCAAACAACGTAAAATATCCCTCCTGGGAGTTCAAAATTTCTTCTTTGTGCCTGTCATTCTAGTAAAACAGAGATCTTCTTAACTAATAACCAAAACAACTGGCAGCCTCTTTGCTTTTTCAAATTTACCAGCAATACGAAAACCAATGTGAAGATTTCAACCAGCCCAGTTAGGAAGAAGAAAAAATGAGAATATGTGAAATATTCATCTAAAACTGCAGCAGCACCTCAGGTTGTATCTTTTTCAAAACTCAGTACACTGCAGACAGGGAGGTTTGTAACAATTTGAAGTGTGGACATGCAGTGCGCATCCATCTACAAGAGCCTGGCAATATTTTATTTATGCACTGAGAAAACTATTGGATATGTAGGTACTGTCAGAAATGGAGACTGAACATCAGAATAGATGTTATTTTCCAGAAGACAATGATCATTCTAGCAGGCAAAAACAAAGCCTCAAAGATAATGGAGTTTCTAAAACAGGTCCCATGAACTTCAAGATGATACTGAAGAACGGTTCTTATTGAAATGGGAATTATCCATACCAGCCCAGGCTTTCTATGGGATGTTTGGTAGTGCAACACAATTTCACTTCCTGGAACGAGGACAATGCAACAGGAACATTATGAATTTCAGTTTCCTGGCCTGATTGTTGATATGTTAATTCAAACTTGTCCTTCAGTTTGACAGCTTTAGAGAGCCAGTCATGAGTTTGTTAAGATCTCATTGTTTAAGCCACCCTCCAGTGCTGGTGAGGTGTCTGAAAAACAAAAAATCACTGTGCCATGAAACATGGCAGACCTGGTTTTTAACTCCCCTTCCAAGAGATGCCTTCTTGTCTCTTCCCTTCCTTTCTCTCCCTCCCAAAATTCTGAGATTCCCCAACTCCCAAGTGGGGGAGTTATCCCATAGTGATCCCCTACTGAATGTCTGTTTTGCTCCGTTGGGATCAGTGGCTGCACAGGGAAGAGGCCTGATGGTGTTCTGCCCAACAGCAACATCTGAATCACAAACCCGCTTTGGGATCAAATCAGCCAGGCTCTGCCATTTATCCAGGTCTGTAGCAGTTTGGAAAGGAAGAGAAGGGTTTGGAAATAGAACACATTTACAAGAACACCTTCCAAGTGAGCGGCTCCAAAATAGCATTCTCCTTTATAACCTGATTGAAATAATCATCACACAGTCAAGCACAGTTTGTTGGTTGCACTCAAAGCAAAACATGCTTCCAGCTGTGAGAGATAATTACTATTTATTGACTGGCTTTTGAGGACTTTTATGCTATATTTAGTTTTAGGGCTGTTTGGGGTTTTTATTTGCATCAGAGGCATTGATGAAAAAGGCTGCTGCTCAGAGCAGTCAGCTGCCTTCTCATGATTAACCTCCTATTTCACTTCAGAATATGTTTCACCTGCAAATGTGCTGGGAAATCAAAATTAATCCTGGGCAAATTCCCACAAGTGCTCCGTTGAACCAGTAACTGCATTCATCAGCATTACCCACTGATAGCCCTTTGTTCTTGTGTAGTGGTGGGGGTTTTATTTGAGTATCTTCACAAACACCAGAAAGGACAGTTAATTATAACCATCTTGCTACAGAGGGGTGATTTTAGAAGGGGCTGTACCAGCTGGAACCTGTGTTCCATCCAGTGAAGTGTTCCTACTGCCTTCAGTGACCAGCACAGTTGCTCCAGAGGCAGAATGAGGAACCAAAAAATAAGCACAGAAGAGTTTTAACCCCTTCATCTCCAATAGTTACAGTAGGGCTACATTCTTAAGCCAAGAATTTCTAAATCTCTTCCAGGACAATTTTCTTGAATATAATTTCTGTTAGCCTTTATTTCATTTGGAGGTGGCCTCAAATGGGACTCAAGGTCTGTGAAGGCACTGAGGGAAACTGACTGTCCACACTCTGCTTTCAGTGTTGTCTTCCACTTTGGTGTGGTGCGAGGACAGTGCAACTGGAACTATGCAAAAGATGCAGAGGCAAGCAGGAAATTCAGCCTACAGCTCTAATGCCACAACTTTGGCATCTGCAGACACACAAAAGGGAAAAGCACAAAGAAGGAAGAGTGGATCAAAGCAATTAAAAGGTTCTGCTAAAATATTCTTTCTTAAATCAAGATGTTTTTCTTTGGAACTGGGCCTGCAGTTTAAGTCACCTAAAACTGAAGCACTTCATTTTGAAGCAAACAATGTCGCAACTAAAGCGCTGAAAACAATTTTTTTCCCCCCTTATTTTGTTTTGTTTCACTGAATGGCTCCAAAGACATCTTCAGACAAATCCAAAACAGTTCCCCAGCCTGTTTAATATATTCATTAGGGTCCCAAATGGTCTCATCACAACATGCCAATTGCAAAACTCATCCCCTGTCTTTACAGGGAAGTTGTGGAGCACACATGACTAATCTCAGAATTAAAACAGCCAGAAATAAGCAGCAAGATCAAGCGATTATAATGTTAAGTGTTTGTAAAAGATATAGGACCACTGAGTACCAAAGAGGATTGAAAAGCTAAGATTGCCCATGAATTTAAGGATTATTGGAATCTACAGGAAGAGTAAGTTTAATATATCTTCTTTGTGAATTTGGAGTGTGGATTCAGACAATATATTGTAAAAATACATCTTCAGAGTAATCCTGCTATCAGCAGGGTAACCTTACAACAGTCCACCACATGTTCTACATTCCCATCCCTGTATGCAGGCAGGAAAACACAGAGAAATAATAAAGAGTCAATTTAGGATGACTATGAGAATATTGGAGATATTATACAGGAGTTTTTTCTGCACTGAATGCAAAGATGGGAGCAATAAAGAGAAGAAGGAGTTACAAAACAGCATTCTTGCTTTTAAAAGTGACAAGTAAGTTCATTTCACAGAAGATTTAGGCATCAGACAAGTAGGAACCTGAACCCCCCTTACCATTAAGACTGAGATCCAGACTGTCATCTGGGTTACTGTAGACAGAGAGGTTTATTATCAAACTAAAATCTCAATTGTAATTTCCCATCTGAGGGTCCAAGCAGCACACCTGTGTAGGAACCAGGTACTGCTTTGAAAAGGATTAAATTCTCTCTCCTCTTGAATTTAATGAAAGCCTGTTCTGTAACTTCAGTGGGAGAAAGACTAGACCAATGATGAAAATTATATCCTAAGGCAGAGTGAGATCAAAAGATCCTCAACACTATGAAAATAAACCTATTATTAAAATTACTGGAGAGTTCAAAATTGGATCCGGGTTGATTTGCAGGGTAAGGGTAGTCATAGAGTAATGCATCCTAATGTTTGTAATTAAGGAGAATAAGCAGACAACAATTTTAAAGCAGAACATGCCATTTAAATAACCACCTCGTCTGAATTTAGCCATGCTTGCAAAAGACACTGCCACCAAAGTGAGTAAGATGAAGCTTGAAGTCACTGAGAAGTTAGGACTGTTCTAGTGGAGCAACATGTGTCTCCTCTCAACAGCATTTGCCACAGCTGAAAAAAGCAAAAGCCTTAAGGCATACCCTTAAAGTTACTCCATAAAACTGACTCCAATTTGTTTTATCCCTCCTTAGCAAACTTAAAAGAATAGGAGCAAAAGAAATAGTCAGGGGGGCTGGGTTTTCTCCCCTCCAGTGTCACAGCGTTGCTCAGTGCTGGTTCTCTAACCACAGCTGGTGGTACCAAAAGAAATAAGGTCTTATTAGCTGTGGCCCAAGGGAGTATGTCAGGCAGAGTGCTGCCTTCTCCACCCAGACAAAATGCTGCTACTGATGGAGGGGCAAGATGCACTGCAGGACTGAGAATAAAATGCTGCAGTATAACAAATTCATCTCACTGCTTCTCCCTTTTTAATCACAGCTTCTGTTGTGCTTCCCACTTCTAAAATCTACAGGGCAGATATGCCCAAAAGGAAATAATTTTAACATTATTAGAGCAGTGGGCTTGGCAGTGCTGGGGGGACTTGAAGATCTTTGGGTTCTTTTCCAACCTAAATTATTTTAGTTTCCTGTGAACATCACACCCTATGACTGCTTCAAACTACAAAAAAAAAATATTCTAAATAGTCCATTATATGGTCTGGTTTTCATTTGATAAAACTTGGAGAGAAGAATTCTTGATGTTAATCCAGTTTTCAGTAGGAAGGTGTGCATATCATCACCAGTAATCTCTTCTCAGATCACCATAAAATGAAAAGGTCTGGAGAACAATCTATTTTCATGATTAGAGGTCAAAGCTGAATTTACAAGTGAGAGTGTCTGTGTGTCTCTGTAGGAGGAACAAGAGAGTGGAGAGTTGACTTTATTACTTGCGTCGTGCTGTATCTCGCCTTTAAATAAATGACTTGTTCTAATTCACAGTGAAGTCAACTAAACAACTCCCATTGTCTTAAATAATTAATCTAGTCCAGGAAATAATTACAGAACTTTTCAGCACCACTGAATCAATTCAAGAAGATGAAGAAAGAAGATAGATTACCCAAGAAAAATATTAGAACTAAATTCCATCTTCTGGTTTCAATATCAATGCATAAGATGCTAGCCTGTGACTATGAAACACTGGCTGCAGTTCCCTGGGCTCTTTGACTTAGCAGAACTTGACTTTTAAAGGAGGAATATAAATTTTCAATGCATCAACTATGAGCTGGGGCAGTATTTCCAAGAAAAGCACATCTACAGCACACAGATTATAGTCCCATAGGGAAGAGACTACATCACATCACCATCAAAGGCTCTTCACCACGAGACTGTTGTGTAAACCAGAGCCATGTCACCATCCACTCCTTCTCCACACATTTTTCTCATGAATGCTGAGGCTGTCACTGCACTCCACATGGAGCTGATTCCAGCAGATAAACCCTGAGAGAATCCTGGTAGGAGCCAGGCCACAGAGGAAATGCACAACAGCAAATTGGCATCCCATAACATAGCAGAGGCCACTCAGGACATGCATTACTCCACATGAACAAAAATGTTCACTTGTAAATGAGTCTGTAGGACTAGAAATGCAGATAAGAGGTCAGTCTTGAGTTTGGGCATCTAAATCTCCCCTCTGCCTTTTGAATTTTTCAGGCCAGAGGTCAGTTCTTCCCCATGAGGAATGGAGATACTATGATTTCCCAACATAAAAAAAGTGACAAAAAGAAAAACACACCAAAACCACCCCAAAATCCTGAAGTCCTGACGTGCAAACAGGTGTTAAATTTACATCAGGGAGAGAAATAATTTCTGTGTGAACCTCCATGAACTTCCCCCTTGGATTATGCCTTTCTAGCTGTGTATACAGGAAACTGAAAAATGATTGCATGGAAAAATACTACGGAAGAATACTATTTCTTAAGGGCTTCAGTTTGCAGATATTATAATGGATAGCTTAACAGATATTTTAATGCCTCTCTGACTAATGCTGTATTTCCTAGTAAATGTATAAAAATATCATTGTTAAATAAACAGTCCTCTAACTTCTTGTAATTACACACAGCTGCAAAAACCTGTTTGCTCAAATGTCAGGAAGCAACACAGAACTTTTTGCCTTTTCAGATTTTCCCATAACCCCAGGCAATTTATCCTGAAGCTTAAGATGGCATAAATATTTTTTTCCTTTTTTTTTATAGTTAGAAATCAATTGTTATTTTTAAGCTTTTATGGTGCATTCACTAATAATGTACTTATGTTTTGGCCTTTCCTTGGAGATCTTTGACTAGGCAAAGCTTTCACAAGGATTTTACTTAAAGCAAAAATGGTTGGAGGTCAAGGTTGACAATCACAGGTGTCAGCTTCCCATGATATCCACAATTTCATTATCTGCAAAACTCTGCAACTCTGCTACACTTTGCCTCTTTAAATCATTGTGCTGCCTAAAGTGTCTGAAATGTATTGAGTTTCCAACAAAGAAAAAAACCAAGCGGGGTCATAAACCCACAGAAGCCATTTAGAATGAAAGATGGCCCTAAATTAAAGCCTTGATCCAGACTCAACTGCAGCTGAAATTCAGATCCAAACCTATTCACTCAGAAACTAGTGATGCGAGCCATACAAATATTTTAATACATCCAAAATATTTCTATACATATAACTTCTTGTCTGGCTTCTTTCCTTGGAATGAATGAAATCAGGATCCCAAGTTCAAGCTCTCTATAAAATCTGGGAAATGCTTTATCCACCTCCAGACTCTGACAGCGTTAGCCCCTATTTGAATTCTATGCCAAATAAGAAGTAAAACTTCTGTTTTCCAAGCAGTCCAAGATTTAAATACTCCAATGTCATTGAAAGGAAAAGAAAATAAAGGAAAATCAAAGATCATAACCAAAACCTCCCCTTCTTTAAACTCACTTCAGTGTGTTAGAAGGGTTGCTGCTTATCTATTAATTGAATAAGACTAATGGGAAGTTTTATTTCTTACTGTGCAGGATAGATTATTAAAAAGGGGGCTCATTTCACTAAATTCTGATAGCTTGTTTATAAGCATAAAATTTAGGAATAATGAAATCTAAAGGATAAGCTCTCATCTGTTTTAGATAAGATGGTCTCTGAGCCAAAAGGAAAAAGTTATAAGTACTTTTAAGATTAGTTGAGCTGCAGAGTTTTAATCTCACCTGATCAAGGCAAAGCTGTGAATTTTGTCTCTGAAGATACTCACATTTTAATCACACAAACTTGTCATTGCCTATCTCCAAACTAACATCTCTGCCACAGAAAGGAAGGTCAGACCTGGGAGGGGTCTGAAGGGAAAAGGGGAAAGGAAAAAAAAAACTGTGGGACTGCTTAAGACTCTAATCCTGGAGCATCCTCTTTCACTAGCTCCAAAAGTTCATGCATAATGCTCTCTCTGCAGAGCCCAAGAGGATTTGGCTGACAAATTCCAGGTGCAATGAAAACCTTTGGAAAGCATCTTAAAAAAAGCAAATCCTTAACTATGATTTTTGACCTCGGTCTTCCCTTGAGAAAGCTGAGCAATCACAGTAAGTACCTAACAAAAATTAATTAGGATTCATTCTCCTGGTTTAAATGATGAGCAATAGGAAAATTACAATGGTTTCCAGCAGCTGAAATACACTTTGATCACAGGGATTTTCTGTAATAGATAAGCCAGGCACTGTTTTTGTCAGATGCATGGAGAACGCAGTGGCTGAAACAAGTTCCAGCTTGTAATATTCACTAATACATTTCAACAAAATTCTTTCCTCTGTTTGTATTTTGTTTTGGAGAGCAAGCTGAACAGCATCTTTGTGCTAATATCCAGATTGTCAAATAGAGATTTAAATAGAGCAGGGGAGCTGGATTCTAAAGCAGATGAGAGTCAACATGATTGTTAGAGAACGAGGTTGATGCTCATGTGTCCTGACACACACACACATATGAGGGCAGACTGCAGCATTCTGCTCCTGCTGAAGAGCTGGGATTTGGGCCAGGCAGCTGCAAGAGTCAGGTGGAGAGGATGGACAGGCAAAATGATGCTGTGCAAGGGGAATATTGTGTGACTTCCACGATCTGGTGCAAACACAGGAACAATGATACTTCATTGCTATTTTTCACCAGAAAAGGAATCTGGGCTTCTTTCCCCATATGCTGAACTTTCAGTCTTTCCTCTCTGCTTATCAAAGCTCCAGGGACCCAGGATTGCCTACAGCTAGTGAAAGGTCTGCTATTTGCAATCCAGCACTAACAGGATTTGAAGCTCAATGCATTAATGAGTTTGGTGAAATACAGAACATTACAACAATGGAAGTCCAAGTTCTTTTTCCTTCATTCATTATTTTAATCACAGCCACTTTCTTGAACAAGCTGGAGAAAAGGCTAAGGTTCCCTGTTCCAGGACCAGCATTTCAGTCCCAATTATCCCTTGCAGAAAATAACATCAGAGCCATGAATTGTTTCTGTGGATATCCATGCCAGCCATCTCATCAGGGCAGGATGAAAACAAGCTACCTCAAAAGCCTATTTTGTTCAGATACAGTTTGCCTCAGGAAACAATTTATTGGGCAGAAAGTTCCTGCAGCTAACCCGGCCTGCAGTGCTCAGAAACCAACTCTGACACTCTTCCCTTGACCAGGGACTCCCAGAGGAACTTTTCTACCATCACACTTCTTGCCATCTGCCTCGCAGCCACACGAGCCGTGCATGCTCCTCATCAAGCAGAAGCTCAGAGTCTCGATGAGGACCAGATGTTCTTGGGTCTCACAAGACCTCAGCCATGCAGGCACAGCTGGCAGTGCTCTAATTAGGCATGAACAGGTCTCATCTTCCCCTCAGCAGCCATTCATCTATTGACCAACTGGTACACTCAGACACCTTAAAACTTTCAGCTACATTACTTGCTTTGGAGTCAGGAAGAAGGTGGTGTTGATGTCATAATGTCCCTCCTAAAAGCATCTGACCTTTAGGATACATGCCAAGAGCCCAAATACACACATTTGGAGACCTACCCTTGTCTCCACTAAAGCAATGCAGGAGTACATCAGCTTCTCCCAGTCCAACCTGGAGCTAGATTACCTTGTTAAAGTTTTATCTCAGCACTGTCTTACTATGGATGCTACAAACGTATGGATTCCATCCCCAGAGCACACAGATGGGGATGGGGCATTGCTGTGGATTCCAGGAGGCCTGGACAGAAGCAGACAAAAGTTCTATCAGCTACCACTGAGGAAATAAGCAAGTTGTTCTTTCAGAACCCTGTTTTTTATGTGGGACGGGGTTCTAGGCACTCCCATCAGTTTACTGGATCAGAGATTTTGATGTACCTTATCACTGCTGCTGCACTTCTGGGTGCCAACTGTGGCATTGCATTTCTGCTGTGTTAGGATGACCTGGAGAGTGCACCTTTCCCCTGAGCAGGGCAGTCTTTGACACTGCTTATTCAAATTATATTAATTTCAAGATGAAATTGCCATAACCCACTTCTGTTTGAAGAGGTCCCTGAACTCCACCAGAAGCCTTAACAACTGCAGACCTCAGCCCTTCAGGTGAGGCAAGCTGCCATGAGTGCATAAAACATAAGCTGATCCCCTTCCACAGGGTCATCTTAACCAAAATAATTTTGTTGAAGGACTGCCTTATTTAAAATGCTAATTATATCACTTCAGCTGCACTGAGAGTGTGAGAACCTGAGGGAGAGATGAGTGCCCAGTCAATTCCCTATCACAAATAAGCTTCTTTTTGGAGTATGACAACTGCCTAAGCTCCCAGGAGCAGCTCTGGAAATGCATCAGCAACCAGCCACGGGAGCAGTCTGGCCACATATTCTCCACTAACAGTTATGTCAAGAGCCACAACTTACTGCTAAGAAATCTCTAATTATTCTAACTTTATGTGTTCTGCTCGATTTTTATGCTCTGGAGAAACAGAGCACAAGCTCCCTAAGATGACAGAAAACCTTGCCTAAATTTCAGAACACCTGAGGACAGAGAGGGAAGGGCAAGTGCTCTCCTGCATCAGCTGACTGCAGAACTCAGGCTGTCCTGACCAAGCTTTTGACCAAACTCATCACAACTCCTGGCACACGATACACACCACAGGTATCTGCAAACCAAACCACGTGTCAGCAGGTACAGTCCTTGATTTTCCTCTCTGGAATGTATTTTCAAAAATCTTCCAATATACTTTATTCCCTTATATCAAGTGAAGAGAACCTGGAAACCAGATAGGAAATGAATTGATCTTGATTTTGAAAAATGAATCACACCTTGGTTTCCTATGGCATCCCATCTCTCCTAGGCATTTATTCTGTTGCTTTTACTGTTCTAGTATTATTTATATTGGGAAAAGTACAAAGAAAGGCATTAAAACAGAGCTGCAAAGCCTGTTAAACCCACTTCCGACAGGTGTAAATGCCTGGATGAAATTTAAGGAAACTGAAGAATTAGGACTGGAGTGTTCAAGTCCTGAATGAAACAGGAACCAGAGCTGGCTGGGGGTTGGCTGCAGGATGAACTCTTCAAAAACAGACAGTAATCTTAGCTGCATGCAGGTGCAGTTTCAAAACCTCTGAATTTTTATCAAAACAGAAAATTCCATTGCTCAACTCCAATGGGAAAAAAAAAGAAACCCAAGCCCCTTGCTCTGTCACAAACATGGAGATATCAAATTTTCAATGGATGAGTACACAGGAAATAACTTTTCCTGTGGAAACTCCATAACTGGAAAGATTTGTTACCTGTTGCAAGCCAAGAGAGGTGCAAAGTCAGAGCATGGGATGTAGGACAAAAGCAATTTGCCTGCTCATGGCTCAGCAGTTCTGGATTTTCATCAGTGACCTGATGATCAGCCTACCCAAATCCTCTCTGGCAGGAGGAGAGCTTTGAAGAAGATGTGATAAGAAAGCAGGACACAAAACACTGAAATCATTCAGCCGTCTGTAGGTGAGGCTGAGGAGTAACCCTGAACTCAAAAAAAAAATTTACTTGTAAAGTGAAAACGGCTTCTATTGTGTTAATTCAACCTGCAGGTAATTGCAGGCAATTTGAGTTCCATATCAAGGCTAGAGGAGCTTGCATAAACAAATCTCTTATAAGAGAGATCAGAATAAACCTCATTTAGAGAACTTATGCATTTATGATTAGAGAGAAGCCTGTTTTTTAATTGTTAACTGATGAACTGAATCCTGTGTCAGGTCACGTTCTGAAATAAGATATGGAAAAAAACCCCAGTAAAGCAGACAGCAACCCTAGGATAAAACCTTCTAAAATTTCAAAGCAAAAAGGAAAAAAATACATGGAAGTAACTTACATCAGGTTTAGTGCATGGTGAGAACAAGTGGAATATGAAAAAGTTTTTGTAGTATCTTTTCCTTCCATGTTAAAGAAATCACCTACTAATTAGCTGATGTGATGGGCTATTACCATCATGTGTGTCCACATCCCAGATTTATAGCTGGCAAAGAATTCTTCCTTCTCCTGTAACACTTGGAAAGCTGCATAAACACTGACTAACATGAATCTAGTATTGAAAGGGAGTTCTGGGTAATAAGATGGGCTTGGAGAGGAAAAAGTGCTTGCCTTGAATGATGTTTGGAGAGAAGAAAACACTCCAGAAGAAATGAATCTGCTCCAGAGCCTCTGGAAATATTCTTCCCTCTTCCTGCTGGAGGCTTGCCTAACAGAGACAACAAAGATTATGCTTCCCCTGCAAGACACAGAAGAAATTATTCCATGATAAGAAACAGCACCAGCTGAGGACCTTGTGGAGAGAGATAAAACAAGAAAGAAGCAGAGATGACACCTTAAAACCAAACACCTTAACTTTGTAAAACCCTTCTGTGGTTTTTGTTATTGTTTCACACCAGGAGCATGGGACAGAAACTGTGGCCCAATTACTGGAAAAGAAATAGTGGAGTCACACTAATGTTACAGAGGAGGATACGTGCATTTTATTCTTTAATTTTGTATGGATTCAGTTTCTGGATCTACCAAACACAGCTTACTTTCCCCTTATAAAAATTGTTTCCTATCTGTGTGTGCATGAGGCCCCAGGGAGGTTGTGCTTATTTATTTCACGTTTCTGTGCAGGGGCTCAGCCTGATTTAGAACACACATGGGAGGCAGCCTAAATATTTTGATTCTGACCGTTTTTGCTGTCATTAACCACTTGAAAACTTACAATTACAATGGCAGACATCTGTCCAAATCAGATGCTATTTCCTTTTAGGAAGCTGTCCTACCACCAGAGGGAATACATCTAAATCAACTGAAAACATGCCTGCACAACTGCAAATCAGTATAGACAGGAGCCAACATCATGGTCCTACCCTGTTGGAACCCTGGGCACTGAGAATTTTAGCCTTTCTGTGCTGACAGGCACTGACCCCCAAGAAAACATTGCATTTTACCTGAGGTCTTGGAGAAGGCTTCCAAAACTGAATGATTGAACTGGGACTATGGGTATGCAGTTTGAATAGAAGTGTGTAATATCACATGGTGGAAAACTTAGAATTTAAGGTTTTAGAATATAGTAATGTATATAAAGCAAGATGGAGGTTTTAGGGTGTAGGCTAGTCCTTCTTTTTCATGGGTCTTGATGGTGTTATGTAATTGGATAGAAAAGTCCACATTGCGGGCCACGGGTGGTTGGTTATTGGGTTAAAAGTAAAAATAATTTAGGTGTCATTTCTTAATCAGACAGTTTATCCTTAAAAGGTCTTGTGGAGAGAGAGATAAGGCTCCCTTTTTTGTTAGCTAGAAGTGCTGTAGAACTCATGGTCTGTGACACTGTAATATAGATAAAAATTAATAAACATCTGAGTCTGAACAAGAAATACCATCTCAAGCATTTAATCCTGACCCTGGCAGAAAAAGAAGATAAAAGCTACACTACCCCATCCCTGTGGATTTGCTGTAGTGATAAAAAGCATCAGTGCCGTGCTTTTGCATCTTCCCCAGTCTTGCTGGAGCCTTGCCTTCCCTCTGGGTCCAGGGGAGCTGTAAAACCAAACTGACTCCAAATGGGAAGACAACACAATGAGACCCCCAGGGCTGCTCCCTGTGTGAGCTAACACGGGAAGATTAAGCCAGTGGGGCTGGGCTCACCCACAGCCAGCAGCTCTGCTTGAAAATGGAATTCTACATGGAGCACTCACCTGAGCTGGTGGGGGTAACTCCGTGCCTCTGTGCTGTACCCCCTTGCTCTGTGTGGACATGGAAAAGGAGGAACCCCCCTGCAAGTGCTGTCTTGCCAGAGAGAGGGCTCAAGTGGCATTTCCACCCTCCAGCTGGCCCTGGGGTGGAGATGTCTGTGGAGCAGGAGATGTCTGTGGAGCAGGAGAGCGTGTCCTCAAAGAAGATATCCCCTCAGGACATGAGATGAAGCCCAGCTCTCCTGCCCTCAGAAATCCCTCTGATAAGGTATCATCTCATGGGTCGGAAGCACTGGCAGCTGGTGGTGAATAAATCATTCCCTTTAATCTCCTCAATACAACCTTGCTCCTAACCCTCCTAATAAATGAAAACACTGCGTTTCCTTTCATAAGAAATGCATGAAAGTGTGCCATTCATAAAAAGATTCAATTAAACATATGAAGCATATCCTGCTGTGACCCACACCTCAGTAACAATGTGATCTTTCTTTTCTGGCAGTGGCACTTGTTCAGGTAACTTTTAGCTTTGATTTTTTTTTTAATGCTGTTTTTCTATTTAAAACACACAATTCAACCCATGCAGAAAACCTGCTCAAATCTTTAGGATTAATTTTAAACATAAAATAATTCTCCAGTGCAAAAGTAGTGAATACAACTATTTATTTGAATAGATGCTGCCAAATCTTATTTTTTCTCCCTGAAGCAGAAAAATAAAGTCCTTTTTCTTCCTCTTAATGGAAAATTTAGAGGAGTTTTGCTATAAGCCAACTAGATGAAAAGGAATAATGGGGAAATAGTTCACAAGAGACAGGCCTTTCTTCCCCAGGCTTTTATCTCCTAAATAATTAAATTCAGGTCTGAATGTAAAAGACTAAAATGTTAGTTTAAGAGCTGATTTTGCAGAAGTATTTTAAACACCTTTTGCCATCTTTGATTTCAACAGCCTGATACAGGAAAGTGAGCAAATGAAGGAAATTATTCACCCCAACAAGGGAGTCCAAAATCATTACCTTGAGAGAAAAGTCCACAAATGTACTACGTCACCTTCATATTCATCTCTTGCACAGTTTGAAACCACAGAAGTAGTTATTGTGCTCTCATGAAATGTGTTATTCTGAGCAAATAGATTTCACTGGAAACATTCAAAGCAATTACTGAACATTTATCTTTCTAATGCTCTTGTTGAAGAACAGGACCATTTAATTAGGAAATTAGATCGAATTCTGGGTCACTGAAGTCAATGGGAGTCTGCTACTCACTCCACTGGTTTAATCCTCAGATTTCCTAAGGACAGCCTGTCAGCTGAAACTTTACCAAGTCCTTCAGTGTGCTGCTGCAGCAGGTCTTTAACCTCCAGTCTCTTCATCAAGCATCCATTTTCTTTATGTAGAGGCAAAGTTCAGCTGTGCAGGACGCTGAGTTTTCTGGAAGGGTGGTCAAAAATCTCTCAGAGGAGACAAAACAACTCTTACCACATCCCAAGCTGTTGTTCAAAGTCAGTGCCAAAGGCTTCTGTCCATGCACTGCAAATTCAGCACCGAAGAAACCTGCACTTGGAGAAAACAGTTTAGGATTAAAGCACAACAAAGCCTTAATGCCTGTGGGCATATGATTACTTGATATGCCTAAAACAAATATCAACATTTTCAGAACTAATGTGCAGCTTTTATGAAATATCTGATAGCACAAGTCTTGGTACTACTGGTGTTAAAACATGTAATAAAAACGGATTGATTTCTAACAAAACTAAACCAACACCATCATAAAATATGCCACAATATCATAAAAAAATGCATTGAATATGTGGGGTTTTTTTAATCTGTCAAAACTCATGGAAGTGACATTTCAGTGTACATAGCCTAGGGCGCAACAAAAAGAAAAGGTGAAGGGGAATTGAGTCTCAAACCATTCTTACAAAGCCATACTGTTGACACTGAGTGTTGCAAGCACATCTCAGCATTACCTTATTAGTTTTGTTCAGTGTTGCTGTGAATTAATTGGAAAGGCTAGCACAAAAGGCTATGGCAAGGACCTATTACACATCTCAGTTGGACTAAGACACATGAGAAATGATTACTAGAGTTTATTTTCAAAAAATGAACATTTATAAATTTAACGAGCGAGGTCTTGGAGAAAAGTATCATTTATTGGCCCCCACAGGTCTGGAAAAATCTGCTGGAGGCAGACTGAATTCCCCAGCATCATTCTACGGCTGACAGTCTCCAAGAACATGACAGCAAAGAAATGATCTGCTGTTTGTGGGAGCTTAGTGCAGCACTACGAGCTCTGGGCAGGTTAAAGGCTGCTCCCAGCAGGAAAACACCTCCTGCCACATGGACACGCCTGGGGTGTGGTGAGGGCCCTGGAACAGAGAGACACAGTTTGCATGGGAATGGAAAACCAACCTGAGAGACTGCTGAGCCTGCCCCAGCAGTTACAGCACCATAGTTACACACTGTGACATTTGCTATTGTAAATTTCAATTTTCAAAAGCAACTGATTTAATTTTCACAGACTGGGAGAAATAGCTTGGTTTTTCTTGCTTCTGTGGCGAGGTGACATTCACCTTAAGCTATATGAACACAAGCAGTCCATATTTAGGGTCTTTTATAACATTTTGATGGTCTCCTTTAAACACAAGCACTCACCATCAGCCAGTTACAGCTACACATATATGTGCAATTGCCACTCTACTCTTTGCTAGTCAGTATTTTAAGGTCATCTACACCATTAATCCTGCTGCATATTTTATTAAACTACCATTCTCTTCCACCAAAAATGTTATGTTGATCTCCTAAACCGCTCTGGCTCCAGCTCTAAATCTCTTCCACCATGGATTTAGTCTGTTGCTGGTCATGACAGCACCACTTGCTTTAATAAAAATAGGAATGAATTAGTTTTCAGTTAGCAATTGTACCAAAGGGCAAGGCAATGAATAGCTAAATAGACATGAGTATATAATCATTTATTGAAGAGAATAGTGTGGACTATCTGCTTGAAATCCTTATTAAACTTTTAAATTTTTTTTCAGTGTCAACAAAATGAGGTAGAGTGGTCATCTTTTGTAAAACTGATTTCTACCACAGGCTTAATATGCAGGCCCTTAGCATTTCAAGAAAAAGCCACAATTCCAGCTTCAGAAACAAAAAGCAATTGTACTTGACTCCCTTGGGTGAGTGTTTGACCTCGTGCCCAGGTGAAGGTACCAGCACTGCAGTCTGAGGCACAGCACTGTCAGTGCAGCACTTTGCAGAGAGTGACAAACCCCCCTGGTGCCAGGTGGGGCAAGGGAGAGCAGAGACCTGCTCCCCAAGCTGCCTTTGCACCTCCAAGGCACTGCCTTTGACTCAGGAGCTGGAACTTTGCCTTGTTCTTCTCTGCTCTCTTTTCTTGCCTCTGCTGTCGCTCTCAGAGAAAATGCACAGGACTGGATGGGGCTGGCCCAGTTCTGTCATTCTTATTCAATATGAAGCTCAGAATGTAGAAGAAACCCTACTTTTCCATAGAATCACTAAGATGAGTCAACAGCAACTCTCACCACAGTACCTAGGGGTCTGCATCTTTATTCATCAGCCCTGTCTCCAGGGCCTGTCATGCTAAACCAAGAGCGACCATCTTGCCAATTAAGCTTTTTTTCACTGTTGTGTTGGGATTTTTACTGAGTCACACAGCTCTGACATGAAAGCAGTGTGTCAGCCTAAACTCTGCCCTGTGAATTCTGGTTAATTAAGATACAAGGTTGTTGCATCACGATCTCTAGCCAAGAGCAAGCATGGAACAGTAAACAATCCCCTGTTGGAAACGCTCAGTATCAGTGAGAAAAGTAGCACAGCATCATTTAAAATCTCTGCACTGGACAGGGGACAGTGGCAGTAATAGGCCTTTGAGAATGCAGTGTGACTCTTCCGTGCAGAAATATCAGTTTGGTGTGTCCCCCAAAAATATTGTAACATTTAAATATCTGCCTTGAAAGAGCTCTGTAAAGATAGAGAAGGTGACATTTTTAAAAGTCCACCTAAATGATAAACCTATCATTGTCCAGCACAGTCTAGATAACTGAAAAATCTGAATTAAAAAAAAAAAAAAAAAAAAAATGAGATGCATTTAATGACTTCTGTATGCTTNAAGAAAAATCTAATTAAAAAAAAAAAAAAAAAAAAATGTATAGAGCCATATTTAGATACGTACTACACATTTTCTAGGAATGTTCATTAACTGCTGAGTTACTTTAGCAAGAAAAACTCAAAAGAAGAGTATCTAAAATACAGGCTATAAACACAGCCTTCCTTTCTTCTTAATATCAGCTGCCATTTTATTTCCTGATTAGCCAGGCTTGTCAGATACTTTCTCTCTCTTCCACACCTTGCCCACAAATTTATTTCATATGCACATTTTCCTGTCTTGTGCTCAGTTGACAAGAATTAAACACACTTTATCAAAAATGGAAAAGCTATAACCAAACAAAAGAGGCCAACAAAATCGTCCCCTTAGTCTCTCTTTCATTCTCAGCAATTTCATGTTCCAGCACTTTTTTATTCATCCAGCACAAAGTTCCTCATCTGTGTACATTTGTGAATCCACACGTACATTTATGAAAATTAAAAGCAGCCCCACCATCAGAACTAAACAGAAAAAATGTTTCAGAAACTTACAGATTCTTTTGCAAATAATTGTGGTCTCTGAATGAAAGCTTCTTTTTTCACCCATATCTAGGTGCTAGTGGTTTCCATGACAACTTTTTGTCAGCTTTCCACTACTTCCAGTAGCTCTTTGAATTGAAGTTTACATACTTTATTATTCAGAGATCAGCTTTAGTATTTGATGAACCCTAAAGCCTTTTTAACAGAGGCTGTTTAAGAGCTGATTTTGACAAAAATGTCACATGCCTTCAGATAAAAGAGAAAACCAAACAATGACAACTTATACAAACATACATTTGTTATCTTGCAGCCTCAGTAGCCAAATCAGAACACATCATGCTGTCACTCACACACAGTAAGGGGAGAAAAACTGAAGAAAATCTACGGAGAGAGAGATTTCTCTAATGGCAACTTGAGCCACAGCAATCAGAATTAAAACTGCTGCAGTTTCTCTGGTAGTCAAAAGCCTGTGGATACCTTGGCTGTCACAGGGTCTCCTCTTGAGCCACAAAATCCACTTTGATTCACCCAAGTTCGTAAAGGGTTGGCTCATGAAAGTACCTCAGCATTCAATTCAATGGAGAAGAAATATACACATACAGAAAAATCTTCTATAAAGAATTATGGAGCATTAAAAATGGGCAAAAAGCTCTGCAACTTCACTCATTATATGGGGCAAGACCTTTTTTTTTTATTATTTTCTGCAGAAGGTGGTTGGAAGAAATTTGTTACCATAAGGCATCTTAAGCTTCCAAAGGTGAAGACTGAAAAAAAGAGTTCTGCCCTGTCAAAAAAGGGGAGATATTCCAGGAGAAAAAGTGCAACCCAACACCTGGAATCCTCAGGAGAGGCCAAACTTGATTCCTGTTCAGATGCGTCTCTTATCATGACAGACACATCATTCTACATACAGTAGGATATCCTACAGATTTAAAGCATCTGAGGCTCAGGATTGTGGGATAGGGTTGATTTAGATTTTGGGGGATTTTTTGGTGGGTTTTTTTTTTGTTTTTTGTTTGTTTGTTTTTTTTTTTTTGTTTTTTGTTTTTTTTGGTGGATTTTTTTGTTGCTGTTGGTGTTTTGAAGTGGAACATTTGAAGTGATGTGCAATTCAGAGTGGCTTGAATAAAAACATGACCCTGTAAAGCATTTAAAATTGGCAAGCAGGCTGGGGTGAGCATTCAGGCAGCACAGCTGGGTGCCTGAAAAAGGGAGAATCCAATCAGCAGTGATTGCACATGGATAAATCCTGTGAAGATGGGGGGAAAAATGGATACTGGCAATTTTCTATCCTGCTTAGAACAGGGAAATAAAAACCTTGTGCTGACCTCAGGGGGAACAGTAACATTTAGAGATTCAAACTTGAAAGGGGAAAATATTTTCTCTTATGTTTGGTGCTAGACTTCTCTCTCTCAAGAAGCATTTGGACACATGAACTGGAGAAAGGAATGAAAGCACATTTGGGAAAGCCTCAGATTGTGCCCAACTGTGCACATCTGTGACTATGCACACAGTTATGCACTGTCTCCTTTAGCCAAACCTCTCTTTGAAACTGAACATGAAGATCAAGCAGACACAGCCAGACCAAAGTGGAGAGTTTCAAGTTTTCTAAAACCCAAAATAACAGGAGTTTCAAACCCAAAATAACACCAAGTATTGCCACAGGACAATCCTATTTGCTCTATGGGCATGAGACACGCAATTTGAGGTACACAGACAAAGGGCTCTGATCACACAAGAATGACAAGACAACAGCTCCTCCAGCCAGAACCATCCAAACAGGTCTTAAGGGCACTAAAACTGTGTTTTTACATTATTCAGTTCTTTAATTCCTGTACACTGGGAAATGAACAGGAAGACAGCACTGTCCAACTAATCCAGTGCCTTAATGCATCAGAGCTATGTCACTTCTCAGGGTCAGGGTCTGGGGAGAGATTTTTACTACCTGGCTGGAGGTGCATTCTGCTGTTTCCAGGCAAAGTCCTTAACTCTGAGTGCAAGGATGCTGTTCAGTGAATGCAGGAGTGTTCCCTTTAGTCCAAAGGCAGAACTCAACTGTAGCAGCTCTGAGGGTCCTTCCTGCTACCTTTGCCATAGATGTTTTTCCATCTTTTTCAGGTAGGCCACACATTATGTTCTGTTTCTTCTGTCTTCTCCACTGTCCTTCGATCCAAGCCGAGTTTCTTCCCAAATCCTCAGAACACCTCAGTGCTGTTATTCACTGTTATTTGGGGCCCTAAGCAGAGACCAAGTAACTAATTTTTCAGTGTCTCACCAGTGAGTTAGACCATTTGGCTTTGCAAGCCAAAAGCAAAAAGAGCTCAGTGAACAATCCCAGCACTACAAGGGGGAAGTAAATTGAACTGAACTCCCTCAGCCATCATTTCTCCTCCTGACAATATCCAATTATAATTGCAGGTAACAGGCAGATGGTGATGGATTGCAGTGTTTGATTATTTTCTCCTCTCAGGTGCAGGTTCACATTGCAAACACCAATGGTGGGACATTGCCACCATTGGATTTTACCACAAAAACAACTTCAATAAAATATTCCGAGAAGCATTTGTACTCTTGTCTGCAGCCAGAGGAGTAGTTCAGTCCCACATATACACAGAAATTATCTGGGGGAGAGGAGATGCTTAATCAAGAGCCAAAGAAGAGAAATTCTTCCCCAAAACATCTTTCATCCCTGGCACCTTGCCCTGCAATCAGAGCTAAACCACAGCTTTAAACTATTTGTATAAACCATTTTTCTCAGACAAAAAGTTTTCAGTTGGTCAGTCAAACATTTTCTCTTAAAAGACTTTTTCAACTGAAGTTTAGGCTTTCTATTAAATGCTGGGGAGGAGTAGTAGAGAAAGACGTGAAGGCTTGCTACAGAAAAATACGTATTGCATCTGAAATTGGAAATCTCTTTTGATAACATGTTGTAGTTCAGGAACTTACTGTTGTTCACACTGTCTGAGCTGGGCTCCTCAAACAGATTATATCTAACTATGCAAAAATTTCGCAATTTTTGTTATGAAATCTGCCCAGACACACTGGAAACATAACAAAGCTAATCTACAACTTCCAACAGTTTCTTTCTGCAGTGTTTTCAAACCAAATTATTTAGAACACAGGCAAACCTGTTCGGTTTTTTCAGAAAAGAAGTTTTTCACCATATTTTCTGTAAAAGACAATGACTTTCTATTAAAGACAAAAAAAAAAATTCCAGATTAGTTTGTCCCACAGATGCTCAGCTGAAATCCATGCATTACTGGGAGTAAAACTCATAAAGATTTTTAAAGCAAAATCCTAAAGGTAGTCTATCCCAGTCCCAGCCCAGCCTAAGTTAATAATGTGCTTTAATTCATTTAATCATCCCTTTGCCTAAGTTCAAGGGTCCAGGGTAACCATCTGCACAAAGTTGCTTATTATGATGAATATTCATCATTTCAAGTATTTGGTGTTACGCAGCTGAGATCCCTGTAAGGATGGGCAGAAGGATAGGAAGCTACTTACACTGAAAATGCAAGTTTACAAGAGGGTTTTTTGTTGTTTGGGAGGGGCAGGGCTGTTTGTGATTTTTTAATGGCTCATTCACATCTACTAAGATGTTGTAATATTTCAGAGGCAGTATTTTGAACATTGGCTAACAAACTCCACAGAGGTCTTTGAGTCTTTAAACTCATTTTATAATTTAATACATTAGAAATGTTTGCTCTCTACTTTTCAACAGAACCACCACATTTGATAAATATAGACCAAATACCTTCTTGTCCCAAAATATCAACTAAGCCTGAATATTTAAGCATACAAGTCTTTCATCCATTAAAGACAACCAACTTTAAAATAAAAATAAACTTGGTTGTGGTATGTTAAACTTTTTTGCAGAACTATGTTTAAAGTTCATCTAGAGAAAATATTTTCCCTACCTACAATTTTGCTTTGATTTCACAAGCTTCCTGCAGCCATATATTGAAGCATGCATAATTAACATATGGAAGGGATCTCAGAACATATTACCACATATTCTAAATATAATCAGTCATTGTGTATGATGTCATCTGAAGCTAATTCAGGCCCCTCACAGCAAGCCTGCACTTTGAGCTCACACCGTACTGGCCATGTGTGTCCAATCTGTCCCCATCTCCTGCCTCCTCCTCCAAAGGCTCACGGGAGCCTCAGTGTCACCTCCTGTGCCACCCCTCCTGCACAGGGCACACAGCCCAGCTCCCCCAGGTTCCAGGTCACTTCTCCAGCTGTGTTTGCTCCCCTGGAATGAGAACAGTTAAGGTACAACATCACACCCACCAGAGAAACCTGCATCTCCTTGAGCTGACAGCAAGCTCTTTCTCCTCCTGCCCTTTACCTTCCTGTCTGCAACACAAAATTCTGGGTTTTTGTATTATTTTAGATCAGAGAGCAGGCTCATTTGGGCCAGAATCCACAGACTGAATACTTGGCTTGCTTCTGACCACAAGCACAGATTACCTTGAACAAAACCAGCTTAATGATTATGGCACCATTCTTAGTTATTTCCTTTGCTACCAATTCTGCTGGTATTAATAGCAGTTGGTGAGCACTTGACACTTTTAAAAAGCAATTGTCCTTATTAAGTAAATAAATATTGAGTGAGGAGCTTATCTTTGGAGACTCATTTTTTGGAAACCTTGGCCTTACTCTGGCTGCTTTTGTTTTTCAAGCTAAACGAATTACAAGTATTATCCCGCTGTTAATATCCACACCACTGAATGCCAGCATCAACAGATTCCATTGACAAGCTGTGTTTGGGTTTCCCCCCTCCCTCTATCAAACATGCCAGGGCTTTAAAAATGTCCTCAAGTAATTGGAATTACTCACTCAAAATGGAACTGCTATAAACTTCCCCCTGTGTCGCAGATAATTAGTTCTGGGCATCTCGTCCATTATGCCTTTGGGCATTTTCTGCAGATGCCACCTAAAATTCCAGAAAATGTGCTTTGCAGTGAAGAATCACAGCAAACAGTCATGCCAGGGGCAGTAACAAGCCTGCTGACAGCTTCACAACACTCCTCCATTCAAAGCAGTCCCGTGATTTTTCAGCAGAGTTTTTTTTCTCTGAATACATTTCTCTTCCCACAAATAAGGGCTTTGGAGAGCACAGCCTTGATAAATAAAACCCACACCTGGTTTAACAACATGTGGAAGACACGTTAACCCATCTCTAAAGCTTTTCCCTCTCATTCTCAAAAATGTTATGCTGGTTTGAATGAACAGTAGTTTTATTACAGCACCCTTTTTTTTTTTAAATTTCCTACCTCTTCCCATTGCAGCAGGCAGCAATTAATTGAACACAAGAACAGCTTTTTGCTTCTTACGCATGGAAGAATATTAAGTTTTAAAGCTTTTTGGCACAACCAGATAAGGCTGAGCATGACTTAAAATAAATTCAGTGTTGCCCAGCACTAGGTAACCCTCTTGTGATAGTGGCTATAGGAGCTACATCATTTTATGACATCACAAATGCAAAGAAACTGTAGCGATAACTAACTTTTCTGATGTTGCATTCTGGGGTTTAAAAAAACCCCAAACATATATTTTCTATCGTATATAAATTATCAATTGTTTAGAGATGCCAGCAAAGGTTAGGGCTCCATCCTGTCAGACACCATATAGACCAAGACACAGATTTTATCCCACCCAGGTTACACTCTGAAGTTACATAGGAGAAATTTTTGGAGATAGAACACATAACTGTGATTTTACAGGAAAAAAAAAAAATCAATCACATATGGATCAGCAACTACAATTAGCAGCTTTAAACCTCGATGATTAGACAGAACTATTAATACAAAACTTTAGAAAATCCACCACCATTTATTCACCAAAAAATGAAACTAAGTGCCACTGATGAAAGAAATTCAGTTACTTTCTCATTGTACCAGATTTTGTCTGGGGTTGCAAGGGGGATGCTGGCAACATTTTGTGCCTGTGACACAAGCACAAAGTCATTTCTGCTCCCTACAGTGAGTTTATTAGTTTGATTTTTTTTGTGCTCAGAGAAAGGCTCTTTGGCCTTTTACTAACAGCTCTTAAAACTCCTTTGCTTTGCTGTTCACAACTTCTATTCAGCATGAGTGGATGGAAAATGCATTGATTTAGAATCTGAAGTGTTGGCAGGAAACAAATCTATATTTTACTGCTCTGATCTATTGTAGACTATATTGGAAGCAACCTACTCCACCTTTCTCCTGCAAATCCTAACCTGCAGACTCCCACAGTAGCCAAGGATGCTTAAAAGAGGTTCTCTAACAAAACAGTGTTTTTGTTAGACAGTGATTTGTCATCATGAAGAGGTGGTTGTTCCCCAAGAACAGACTTGTTACTGGAAAATGTGAAAAACCCCTCTACTGGTCTTTGTGGGGATCATACATCTACAACAAATGAGATCAAATGAGAAAAATCCAACCCTCTAAAAACCCAAGCGCGCTCATCTAAGTTTAAAAAGCCAAATTTAAGATAAGTCTGAATTGGAAAAAAAAAATCCAAAGAAAGAACCCTTGGAAGATAAATGCAGATCAGGCAGAAGATACCACACTAAAGACAAGGCAAAGGCAGAACCATAAAGACATAGGGAATCCTTTACTACTAAGAAATTTTACTGAGTCTAAACATTGTCAATCTCTAAAACAATTGAAGTAATAAAATAAAAAGAGATGAAGAAGCACAGAGTGAAAATTAGGCCATTCTTGAAAAGAGTATTCAGATCAGTTATCTGTAGTAAATCATTTCTTATGTTATGGGAAACCATAATGGAGAGCTAGCAGAGTGTTCTCATGGAATACTGTCAAAAATATTCTGCTAATAACATTCATGACACGCAATTAGTCATGAAGGCAAGGAGACACACAGTATATAGTCCCAAACCACAACACACTGTCTGGAACAAAATGTCAGATGGAGAGATTGGTAAGATTCAGGACTGGCTTTAAAGACTCATCTTGGCAACCCTGAATGCAACTGGCAAGAGGGAAACGCAGAAGGAAGGCCACTATTGTTCTGGTTTATTGAACTTCTTAGCAGTGATGTTTGAAATGCCTCAGAAGAGGCTGACAAGAATAGCAAGAGGAAAGGGAAAAAGGCCCAGTTTGTTGCAGCTGAAGGATTTTTCCATAAAAGGCAGAATGGGGTATAAGAGAATGGGATGGTGTTGCCACCAAAGACATGAAAAAGAGTGACAAACTTCTAAGACAAAGCGGCAAAAAATTAAGGCAGAGCCTGAGGAATAGTTGTTTAAACTTGATATTAAGTTTGGAAGGAAATCCTGCAGCTTGTTGAGGGACACGGAGCTTGGCACAGCCAAATTGGGATCAATTTCTACAGTCCTGAGCCCATAGAAGGCTCCTGAACAACTGTAACAGTACTCCCCTGCCTCAGCTTGCTCTACAGCTGTCCAGGCACACAGTGCTCACTGGAAATCTTGGCAGAGTACTTTTTTGGGAGCCACAGAAGGGAAATGAAAACAGACTCAGAAATGATTCTTTTTCTTTCTTTCTTTCTTTCTTTCTTTTTTCCCCCCCAATATTTGTTATTTTGGACTCAGGTTCAGTGAGAAGAGCAATAAGCAGAAATCAAGTTTCAAGGAAGCAGCCTAAACTGGGGAGAAAATACACCACAGCTTCCAAAGAAACTATATCAACAACCTTTCTGTTTCGTATATTTGGACGAATTTCACTGAGAGCTGGACCAGAAAGGCATTCTTCAAAAGCCTTAACCCAATTCTCTCCAAATTTGGTCAAAAAGGTTCTTTAATTGAATCACATTCAAAGGGAAAAAAAAAGGAAATAGAAAAAAAAAACCCACATAAACTCAATTACCACCACCACACATTTCAAAGTCAGCTATCTAGGCTGCATGTTTAGTTTTTCATTTTGCAGCACAGTGGTATTTACACTATCAAAGCCAGAATCAACAGTGGTTGTTGTTGCTTGTTTTTTTCTCCTCTTCCTCCCTTCCCCTAAAAAGGAAGCTGGTCAAGGCTATGCTGGTCAAAGTCTGTGAATCCACTCTCCAAAGGCAAAAAGAAAGGGATGAGGGCCACTGGAGGAAAGAGCTGCCATTTCGAAAAAAGAGCCAAGAAGAAAAGGCTGCAGGGCAGCCAGAGCTGCTGGATGCTGCTGCAAACAGTGACTGTGCAAAGAGCTCCATGGCCAGAGGCACAGGCAATGCTCATGTCCAGAGGCACCAGCAATGCTCATGTCCAGAATTCCACAGGGACAGGGCAGGGAAGGTCGTGCTTCTCCCAGGGGGGAGCAATCCGTGGCACACATCTGAGGCATCTCAGCACAGCAGGATCCTGTCACCATGGGATGAGGATTCAGAGTGTGGCTGTGCTGTTTTATCTAGCAAGCCTCCTTTCTGGCTGACAGAGCTGCCCTCCAGGGTCTCCAAAGACACAAGTCCCAGGCTTCTTTGATTTGCAAAACTGTAAATGCTTGCTCTAATCTCAGCTTGTTTGAAAAATAAGCATACTTCCATCCCCGGCCTATCCTCTATCTTTCAAAATAATCTTGACAACACATACTGCCTGATGGAGTTGAAAGTGTCATAAATGTTTTTTTACAATCGAGTTATTTTCACAGTCAGGACAAACAACTACTCAGAGCTGACCTCAGAGATCTCTCCCAAGTTTTTTAAAGGATCTCTGTTCATTTCAGCTGTGAAGAATAGCTCTGCCTCGGCTGCCAGGGCCAACAGCAATTGCTCACAGCTGTAACAACTCCAGTGTGCAAGCAGTGTGAAAGAAAACCACTAATCCCAGGCCAGGGCTGTGCACCGAAAGCAGGGCATCGAGGGAACCTTGCAGGAGTCTCATTCCTCTGAAGAAAGTACTAATAACTTAACTAGACCCAGCAGGAGCCAAAGAAAAGAAAGCACAGATCACAACTCCTGCTGCTGCTGCTTCTTTCCCTGTCTCCAAATCATGGGCAAAGCCCTCACATTCTGCAGACAACAGCACTCCTGTCTGGAGCCTTCCCAAGGAGTCTGCATGGTCAGCTCTGCTGGAACTCAAACAACTTCTGTTTCAAACTGTGGATGCCAGTAGAATGAAAAGAAAAATCATCTCTAACAAACTCTTTTACCTCTTCAGCTTTCCTGCTAATCAGCATTCAAGCACTGGCACTGCTGCCCTGTCAGAGCCCCAGTCCCTCCTGGCCAGGGCTGCCATGGAAAGCAATGAGTAACAGAATTATTTCTAAGGCTGATAATGAAAATAATATCAAAGGCCCTAATGGACTGAGGAGTGGAACACATGCAGAGGAACCCATAGAGAGAACAACTGGGTGCCCAGCAAGTGCTTCAATTTTCCACTTTTCATAGCTGAGCTTTAAAAATTGACCCTGCTCCAGACTATGTGGATCTACCAAACCCCAGACAGTTCCTTGATTTAATCAGAACAGTAACTATTATTGTCTTTTCCTTGTTTCTGATTGTTAATGCCATTAACAAATTAGCAGATTTATATGCAAAGCAGGTTAATTTTTTAAAGTGCAAACCCACCTTGCTCTTACAGGGGTGTACCATATAGAGCAGCCCTGATTTTCAGCACCAGCACATACACTGAGAGTCATGTGTGAAAGGGCAAAAATTATGACAACAGCTAAAAAACCACCTCAGGCAGGTATTTCTCTACAGGATGGGAGGTATATTTTCCTCCATGACATCTTGCAGCTACTGCAGTTACAGGATTCTTCCAGAAAATGATGTTACTAACCCATCAAACCCCTTCCATTTACCTCTGAACACTAGGAGAGCAAAAACAATCCTCTGAATCAACCAGCCCACCCACATCCCACCAACACAGAGGACTTAACTCTCTGCCTTCAAGTAGCAAATCATTTGTTCCATAACCCAAACTCCACGCTTGCACTGCTTACAGTACATCAGTTTTAATATTTATCTATTTGTCCACTGTGATTACATTATCCTTATGTGCTCTCATCTACAGTGACAGTCTGCCAGAGCTCTTTTTGTTTGCAACTACTATTATTTTATTTGCAGTATGGGAGAAGTGAAGAGCTGCTGTAATGGGTTCACATTAGGCCAGACACTGAAAAGAACAAAAACAGCCTCTGTCCTAAAGATTTCCTGGGTCAAAGTAATTTGCCCAATCTTTCCTTTGGGTTTAATTTTTGCTATTGATGAAACCCATTTATTTTATCCTTGCAGATACTCAAATTTTTGTGTCTTCCACTTACAGTTTGCTTTTTCTCTAGAAATGTACCTTTTGTGAGTTGACCATACAAGGTCCCTGTGTCCCCTTTCTTCAAAACTGTCAGAAATTTACAAAATTAAGGTCTCCAAACCACTTACCTTAGCTCAGTAGCTGGTAACAGCATTCAAAGCATGTTTTTCCTGAAGGGTGGAAACCCTTAACCGCATCCCTTTTAAATCCATTAATGGTTTCAATATTTCCCCAGATATTATTATTACTTATGTATTGGTCAGAGAATGCCAATCATAATTGTATGATTGTATTTGCACTCTTGCATCGTACTCTCAAGAAGGAATGAGCAAGATGGAGGGGGAGTTTTTGCCAGGAGATGTAGTGGTGGGACAGAGGGGAGTGGTTTAAACTGACAGAGAGCAGGTTTATGTGGGATATTAGGAAGAAATTCCTCCCTGTGAGGGTGGTGAGGCCCTGGCACAGGCTGCCCAGAGAAGCTGTGGCTGCCCCATCCCTGGACATGCCCAAGGTCAGGCTGGATGGGGCTCTGAGCGACCTGCTCTAATGGAAGGTGTCCCTGCCCGGGGCAGGTGAATGGAACTGAATGATCTTCAAGGTCCTTTTCAAACCAAACCATTCCGTGATTCTATGATTCATTCTGTAATTCTGTGAACTTTTGGAGCAGTACAGAACTCTTATTAGACCTTCAGTCCAGCAACAACAAATTTGCTATAAAACGAGAGACAAGAGACCAGCTACAAGATTTTCTCATTGTTCTGAAAGACATTATTTGGTAAGGAATATGAAGCCACCAATTAGTTTGTAATTGCCAGCAGAGCAAAATACCAGAACTATCTGTCTCACAACAGAGAAATTCCAGCCTCACTGTCTTAGGATTCTCAGAATTCCGTATGTACAACAATTATGATGTACAAAAAAAAAGGAAGCCATCTCCCACACAGCACATGGGGTCACATCTCTTCTATTTCAAGTGGTTCTGTTCCAGGGAATCCTCAAAGATCCTTGATGACTCAGTCTTTAGGAGTGTCTGAAAAATTCCTACCAAGTAAAAGAAACATGCATAGGTACTGAGATATCTTGAGGCAGAATGAACCCTGTCAAAGCGAAGGGCTGTCTTCTCAGTCCTTGTTTATTAGTTACTTGAACATATAGGCTATTATCAACCTGCATGACTAATTAATCCATGAGGAAGGGAGAAGAAAACTCCACAGACCAGCCAAGGGTTGAGGTTTTTAAGAGACACTTATGTATGAGCAAGCTCTCCAAGTGGCTCAGAGATCCGGAATTAGAAGGCTGTTCAGATGAGTTCTCCCTCTTGAGCACTGAGTCACTGGAGAAGATGAACTGATGGGATTGGAACAGCAAGGCAGACACTTCACATCTCTCAGGTACATAAAGGAGAACGAGGATGAAATGTACAGAACGTGACTGACGTCATCACCCAAAATTTGAAAGTGCAAATGGCGTAAAACGCTGGCAATCACAGATGTGCCTGCAGTGCCTTGGCTCCTTTGAAAGTGTCAGGAATGAAAGGCAAACCTCTGCACTTTAAAAGAGCCTCCATCAAAGGTCCAAAGACAGATGATGACTAACTTCCTCCTGTGAAGAGAATCCTAAAAAAGAAACCAGAATGAGAGAGAGAAAAAACAGCCGAAGGGCTTACGGTACTAAGATGTGTAGATTTAACTGACCTTTATGGAAGCAAAGATCAATAGGTCTGACAGAACTTGACAAAAATGAAGGTGAAATCTCCCTCAGATCTCAAGAACAGTAGAATGGAGAAACAGTGCAAAATTATCCTAGTGCTGTCAGCAAAGCCTACTACCTGTGGGAAGCCTCATCCAAAGCACAGGGTGCCTTTTGTGGTTCTGCCACGTTAAATCTGTGAGTCTTGGTGGCTGGTGATGTGTTTAGCATCACACTAAAATATGCTCCTTGTCACAAGTTTTCTGTTGTTTTGGTTTGGTTTTCTGAGAAATCCTGACACAGAGGCCCTGCAGAACTTGCCTGAGAGCATGTTATGATGCAGAAGGCATCACACACACACCACTGATAAAGACAATCTCAGACAGATGTCCTCAGTTGTTACATTGATCACTCAGAGGATTTCTAAATGCTAAACTCAGGATGGCATCCATGAAAAGTCATTGCATATGTTGCAGTGCCAGCTATGTTTAGTGTAACCTAGAGACAAATAAGGCAGGGAGATCACTTGATTGGAGCTGTAGGGAGTTCAGCAGTCGTTCAGGAAGTTACACAGGTAGATTTTCTAATGAAAACATTATCACCTAATCGACCTCTAAAATTTTAAAAAATGCAGTATGAACACTCATACCAAATGCCTCAAGGATGTGTTTTTCCCCACAGAGGGCATTAAGGGTGGATCTACTTGGTTCCCTCAAGCACTGCAGTCAGGCACAGGAGCAAAAAAACATGTTAAAAAAAGCTTTTGCAGGAGCTTGATGTCTTCCGTCTGCTTTTCTTGGACATGGTGAAGGTCTATACAGGTGTATGCCAGATGGGCATGGTTACACTGCTTGTGTTGACAAGCACAATATTTCCAAGAGTTTTCTTGTTTTTCTTGGACAACCTTCTAGAGAATGCCTAAGATTTCTGCCATGTACTTCACTAGATTCTGGAAAATTTTAAACTTCCCTGTAGAAGCCAGGAGAAGATGAGGATATTGCAGCTGGGACTGGATGTTGTTCTGCTGGAGTTTGAGGTTTTTCTCCATTCTGTCAGATAGCTAGGGTTGGACAAACAGGGCTGTGTGAGAAGGTTTGATGCACCCTTTGAAAGAGAAGAGCTGTTCTTTGGAGGCAGTGGGCAGAGCTGGCTTTGGGGGCTAACAGAGAGCAGTGTAGCCGAGGGGTGAGAGGAGATGGCAGCTCAGCCAGGACAGAAACACAAGAAACTGCATGAGGCAATACACAGGAAACAGGACAAGTTCCTTTGCTGCAACCTCTGGGATCTTTTCTGGAGGTTGGGCTGCAGAGAGAGAAAATTCTGGCAAAAGGAAAGCCAAAAGGTGCATTCACAAGCAGGGGAGCAATAATTCTTTTTGTGACATGCTGGGACCACCACCCTGAGGTCAGTTTCTCCAAAGTTCAAAAGCCCTTTTGTCCCAGTTCTGCACTGCCTTGCTGGCTTATTTCTAGGCATCTCCAGACACATAAATGAAGTGCAAGGTATTAAATTCAACATTCCTTATCCTTCTTGGTCTAGGTTTGGTGGCAGATTTCAGGAGTAACATCCAGTCCAGCCTTCACAGCTGGCTCTATTTCCCAGACACCTAGCACTTGTTTGGGAATTCTTTTTACGTCATATTCCTTAAAAAAAAAATATACACAAAAATAGATGTAGAGGCAAACGATTTGAATAAAAACTAAAACCCCAGAGCTCTGGACCAGCATTAAGATTGATTTGGTATAGAGGAAAGTGCCATGGGAAGAAAGGTACTGTATGTGCCTCTGTATCAACACAGGCAAGCCAGACAAGCGCTTATTCCTTGCAGCAGGAAAGGAGCCTGTTCTTGCAATGACCCTTCTGTCTCTTCCCATACCTGGCAGAAGCCACCCATATCTTCAATACATAATTTTTTATGCTCCAAACTGGCATTGCCACAGATGGAAGACGAGCATCCTTTGCCTATGCTTATCACTCAGCTAAAGAGAAGTGAGGCTGGCTGAAGTGAGGATCCTTAACCAGAAAAGTGAAGTTGTATTAGAAGATCTCTTCAGGATCCACCAAATTTTCCAGCAAAATTTCATCCCTGTCTCTCAGCAGGGCACTGAGAATATTCACAGATGAGCAGCATTGTTCTATACATGGAAACAGGTGGTTTATTTAAACCACAGAGAAAAAAGCTTCCACTTACACATTTAATCTTCAGTTCCCAGGATATCAGAGGTGCCTGGATTAGAATTTAGTTCTCATTGATGTTTTGTGTATATATTTTAAAAGAAATACCAAGAATCTCTGTAAACATAGATAATAGAGTGTTTGCCAACTTTAAAGTTCAGTGTGTTAAATATCACTGTTCATAAAGAAGTATTCACCAAGTTTGTCCTTATTGAGCCATTCTTCTAGTGTCCCAGAGAATATTTTTTCCACTTTCTGATCAGTACCTCTGGATGCATTCTCAGTTCCTTGGTCTCTTTTGCATAATTTGGCAATTACTCAATTACTTAAGACTTTAAAAGTACACACTCTTTCTCAACAGCTTTCCAACTTCTTCCCTTAAACTTCTTCTCTTTAATTTCTTCCAGCCTAAGGGGCTGTTGACAGTTGCTGAATCCCTGCATTTCTTAGAAATTTATTGTAGTAATTCAGTTTTTAGATCTCCTTCTGCACTTTTAAAAGACCTAAAACTTTCAAATACATTTATTAAAATGGAATACTGACGACTCAGTGATTCACTTTAAAGTGCAGATTTCCCAAAAACAAATCTTAAGCTGCCAAATCCAGCCCTGCCTTAGCCAGCCTCTGACGTTTTCACGAGGATATGACTGCCAAGATATGTAAATTGAGTCATTTTATTCTGTCTTTGTCTTCTAGAGCTCGGATTCTGATTTCTCACTAAATGTATTTGTAGGGCTCTCCTTTGGGAAAAAAAAAATGTAGAAAAAATAAAGATGACCAACTCTCTCTTTTTTTAGATAGTTCCCTTGTGTTTACTTGTTCCTGACTGAACTGTCACATCAAAGATCTTCATAAACTACACACAATTATTCCAGTATCTCGTTATCAAATCACGTAATGACTCCGTGTATATCTGGGAGTCTCCTCATCATGAAGTCATTAACAATGCTGTTTACTGGAGGTGAGAGAATGCATTTAAGCTGGGTCCTGACATCTACAATGGATCAGTTGTTGAAGCAGATGATTAAGACTAGCATCAGACCTTTGTGCTCTTTTCCTTGGCACATCACACTGCTCAAGGTTCCTCGGTGGATTGTGGCAGAAATTTCTACAGAAGACTTGTGAGTGTATGACTGGTTTCCTCTCCCTTCTGTTTGATGGCTGCTTTGACATCTGTGCAGGGATTCCTACAGGAGAAATTTATTCAATTTATGATCTTCCAGGCGGAAACTTAGGTCAGCTCTTCTTTGGAAGGTTGTGCAATGTCACACAAGTATTTGCCATGGTTCACTTCAGTACGTAGGTTGTAACATCTATTTAACCACAGACTCCTCCTGGTCCCTGGCTCTTAAGTCAGTGATTTTATCACACATTTTGTCTTCAGAAAAATGTGCTGCTTCTGTTCTTTACAGTTGCCTGGTCTTCAGCTACAGCTTTCTTACATGCATAAGCTCTGTTTCTCTTGTGGTGTTGGACTCTTACCACTTCCTTTATCAGTGTCCTGGAGGAAAAAAGACACAGGCAGCACCAGTGAAGGCTTTGCTTACTGCTGCTTGACACTCCTCCCTCTGCATCCAAACCATTCCTTGCTCGCCCTTGGCAAACATTTTAACTTACAGAGGGGATATTTCCAGAGGTATGCCAGAAATATCACTGTCTCCAGCAGCAGTTTCCCCTTCAGAGCTGGTTTGTCCACGTGCTCCCTCCCAGCTCATCCTCCACGGTGTGTTATTGTGACAGCACAAACTCACAGCCACGTCAGTGGAACAGCACAACCCACCTGAGACCCAGCCAGGGACTTTGCCTCACGGCAGCAGCTTGTAAAAACAGCCCAGAGAGAGTTTGACAATTCTGCTTTCATGCCCGCAGGCAGGGCAGACACCTACAAGGCTCAGACAACTCACAAGGCACCTGTGCTCCAAGTCATGGCCTTGGAACCCACCTGCCTCAAAGAAAACTCAAATACTGCCACTCCCTTTGTAGTTCCTACTTACTCTCTGAGAGGAGAGCATTTTTCCCCCCCATCTCTTCCCTTTTAGACCCATGCTCAATCAAGGGTTTGCCTTTCTGTTAAGAAAAGAGATTTTTCTAGTACTATTTTTACTGAAGGTGACTGGGTAAAATTACCCAGACTCCCACAAGTCATTTGGGAAGCTAAACAGTGTATGGATAAAATATATACATTGAACTTGAATATTGCCTACCTGTAAAACTTTAAGATATCTGCAAATCATGTGCTTGCATTGCTTTATTATCAAAATAACCAAGGTATCAATATTTTTATCTTTACAGCATATTAATATTATCCCTTGTAAGTCTCATGAAAAATTAACACATCTGGTATTTTCCTTGTTGTCTTAGACAGAATAGCTGAACTTCAAAGATTTTGCATCTTAAAGTAGCTTGTACAATATTCAGCTATGACTTAGTGCCTTCTCCAAAAGCTCTTTTTAAAAGCACCTAACATTTTCAGAGCTCAGAAGTGACATGGAAAGCTAAGCCCCATTCTCAGAAACGTCTGGAGCCTTCAGAGGCTGCTGAAAGACAGCAGTTCTTATTCACCTAAATAGCTTAGGCACATTTGCAATGCTCCTGTGCTCAATACCTCGTGCCAGACAAGAGTTTTATCTATGTCAAATTGTAATTGCTCTTTGCTCTATGAATGTCATTGCAATTATTACATTCACTCTGCATTTTAACCTCCACGGTGGATTGAGAAACTCAGTTTCTGCTGAAAACTGATTTTGGTTTGACAGGATCTGTCAGTTCTGACACCCTGCTTGTGCATTTCATGTGCTTGGAAGAAGACAACCAGATGAGAATCAGTCAAGCCAACATTTAAGTCTCCTTCACTGGATCTACAAGCAATTAAAGTCCTGTTGTTGATTTGAATAACTTTCTGCTGAGAAATTGGGTAAGGCTGGGTCAGGGAGTGGCAAGACATTGGCAGAGGGGAGACAAAGCTTATTTTCAAGAAATTACTCCTTATGAGAGCACCAGCCCAGACCACCAGCAGAGCCCACATGACAAGGGACAGCTGCCAGGCACAAGGATGCTGAACCAAGCCTCTGGGATGAGGTCAGGCAGGGGCAGAGCATGCAGGTCCATTTCTTGTTTTCCAAAGGGCTGTTGGGATCTCTAAAGCTTTCCAGGCTACAGTAAAAAAAATTCATTTTGCTAATCCTATGGTCTTGCTCTCCAGTCCCACCATTCCTAAGGAATTTTCTGCTGAACTCCCATAGTAAAGGTATTTTTTCTGTGGTGAAAGGGTAGGAAGGGCATCACACTTACTCCAGAACCTGTAGTTTTCCACTCTCTGGAGTCTGCAGCCCAAGAAAAGGACCAGACTTTGGGTCAGCACCCAGGAGTCCTTGTGCCAGTGAAGCATTTTCTGGAGGAAGAGCAGAGGGAAGTATTGCACAGGTTCATTGTCAGCAGGTTCATGTGGTGTTCAAACAGCTTCTGTAAACATGGCCAGGTTAAAACAGTTCCCATAGTCCACTTAAGAGAGAGCAGAATCCTCTTTGCTCTAATGTGATCCAGGAGACAGAACTCAAAGCCTGTGATTTATCAAAGCCTGGGCTTGTCTTTGTGACTTGGCCTGGCCTGTGTAGTTTTACATACATTCTGTTCCTTGTTTCTATTTTAATTTGATCTTGGCCTACCTGGAGGTTTTTGTTTTTGGTTTTTTGTTTCGCTTCCTTATTACACAACCATTCTATTACTGAGCTCACAGGTGAGTGAGGTTTTTCCAGGCACTACTGCCCAGGGGTGTAAATTCTCAGAGCACTTGACATCCCTGTTGCTGGTACAGCCCAACATCCAAGTGGCACCAGGTCCCTCAAAGCTGTTCTGCTTTAACACCCCGACACCTGGCAGTTTTGAATTATTACTGCTCCTGCCTCACACTTTGATTTAGAATCTTAGGGTGAATATTTACACTCATTCAGAAGAGGAAGAAGCATATATTTTTATTCTGTTGTACCCAGAAGTGCACAGCCTCATCTCTCACTGTGACACTGCCTTCTGTCTATTACTTGTTCTGCATTCACATTTCACCATCTGCCCACTGCTAACCTGTGCCTATTCTGTGCATCATCACCACTCTTCTCAGCTGAAAAATATAAAAGATTTGCTTGAATTCATTTAATTAGGAGCTGCACCATTCAGGGAGATGTACCAAAAATAACTCGATTTATGAGCTGGCAGTTTAAGTAGCCCCTTAGCAGCACTTAACAACTGCTGCTGATGCAAGATGTCTCTATTGATTCAGGGCCATCCAGGTTTGAAGTGAGTCAGGTAGCTCCATTTCACATGCATCAGAGTGGCAGTTCACGTTTGAGGAACTAATCTGAAACATAGTTTTTATGGGAAAATCCAGTTAAGAGATATAGCAAAAATTTACTGTCAAATCTCTGTCTGGAAAAAAAAAAAAAACCCACCCTACATCCACAGTTTTATTACCATTTTTGCATTAAAGGCCAAGCAAGGGCAGGAAAGTAAATATCTTCACTCTGCACACTTTATACTCACTTTTTCCAGTACTGAATTATGGGATAGATGGAATACATTGTCTCTACTTCACTGTTTTAAGCACAACTTAGTGAACTGGCAGCTGTTTCCAGGACAGCCCCTGCAGGATGCTTTAAGGTGCAAGAGAGTCAGGAACAACTTTTGCTCCTCATTTTCAGATGGTGCTTACTCAACGTGGTCCTTTGCCACAATGAAAACCAAAAGCAGCCCATGGGAGGTGCTGGGTGGTGACACAAAGTGCACAGGATGAAATTCCACTTTCACTCTGGTGCTTCCTCAATCGTTCAGTCAGCCAGGGTTACACTTAATAAAGTACATCAGGAAAGAGTCAAGCACTGTAACCCCATTTTTTTCTTCTGCACACCTCTCCAGTGCACATCACTGTTTTCCAAAGGCAGGAGCTGGGTCCCTGGAGAAGTGGGGTTACTAATATGGGATAGGAATGGACAACTACGGAAATATTTATTTCCATTTCTGCAGAGGTTCAAGGCTGAGGCAGAAACCTTGTGCTACTGCCACCTCTAAGCAGGGGTGGGGAGAATCCAGCAATAGAGAGCACATTGTAAGAGTTCACTCAGGAATGAAAGGATACTCCAAAAGCTCCAGCACAACCCTGGAGGGCCACAAGTCACTCTAAATGAATTAGATGGTTTGGAAAGGTCTAAATGAAAAAAAATCCCAAACTGTAATGACACATTTACAGGCAAGATATATCCTATAAAATATGAACGCAGAAAGAGATATAAATTTTGGAATGGGGACTATTATCCTTGTAAAAGTGGAAATAATAGCACCCCTATGCCCAACGGGTAATAAAAGTCATTATGGAGCAAGGCACTAAGAGGCTACAGGGACTTGGTTGATCAGGGGAGTGAAAGAGATGAATGAAAAGGTCACTAGGTATGAACAGAAACATCTGAGCACTCTGAGGGTTTCATAATTTGTTAACCAAACAGAGATGCTGGAAGAATGGATACAGCAGAAAACAGGGGCAGAGAAATAGAGAGCTGCAGGAGAAAGAAAATACAGTGACTGAGTAATTCTCCTTACACATAAAAGCCTGGAGGCAGGGGAAAGGGGTGTTGCACAGCTTTAAATCATAAAAATAGGCATGACTGCTGTGCTTCTTGTAGCTGGGCCAGCAGCAAACACATCTGAGGGAGCTGAGCCCGCGTGACTGGGCCACGCACGTGTGCTGTGCTGAGGGAGATGTCACGGAGAGCACAGAGAATTCATCTGATGTGGCATTTGCTCTGTGAACAGCAAACCAAGGAACCGTGCAAAATCCATAGTTCATTGCTCTCTTCTTCCCTGAGGTTGAATCAACTTGCTTTTCTTTTTTTTTTTTAATGCAGTGTTTAGTTTTTTGAGCCATTCATATTTCTCCCCTCTTTTTTTTTTCCAGCTGATCTCCCATTTGTGAATGGGATGGCTGCAATTCATTCATACATTCCTGCATTCATGGGGATGCAGAAAAGACAGGCACATTTATGCATACACAGGTCCAACAGTGTACCAGAGACAAGGATGGCCTTAGGTCTCTTAGGGAATGCAGAGACAGCCTTTCAGAAAAGCTTCCTGGGTGGGGGATGCCACCCTATAATTCATCAAGGAAAGCATTCCAGGCAGAATCCACAGTTCCAGTCTAAGCAGCTGTGCAATCCCACAGGTTTTGGGCAGGAAACTGATGTGGTACCTTTTGTCTCATGTGCTGGCCACACTGCACTGCACGTGTTCTCTCCACCTCTCCCCAGGAGAGCTAGACAGGTTTCCAGCTCTCCTTCCAGGACTAGATGGGTTAGACATTTATGGTGAGTTGTGCTGCCTTTTTTCCCTGACAGACATTCTGTAATTCAATGAGTTTAAGATTGAAATTAAGACTAAAAAAGAAAAAAAAAAAAATCTTCATTGTTGACTGGACAAATTTAAGATTTTATAACAGCATGGTTCTACCTTTCGATTGCTTTTCACATCATAGCAGACTCTTGCTTATGGTTTTAAGTGCATAGTCACAAAACACAGAGTGTGGCAGATTAACACCACACTTGGATTTATGAAGTTTTCCTGACTTGAATGTCAGTTTGTTTCTTATTTAAATATATACATACAGAGGCCTCTGGAGCCTTTAAAGGATATTATCTATGACCACACACAGACAGATGTTTGAATTCAATGTTTTTTAAATGTTTGCTTACCAGGTGGTCCTATATTCTCTCTCTCAAGAAACAAGGCACATGTACATACAAAATGGTCTCACATAAATTATAGTGAAGTTGGTTGTTTTGGTTTTTTTTATGTAAGGAATTAGCTCGCATGCTTGCTCCTTGTGCAAAAAAAGGTGTGCACGTGTCAAAGATTTCCAAGATGAGTATCCTATAGGAAAACATTGCATCTGGGAAGCAGCAAGAAACAGAACAGACCAGACATCAGTTTGGTTTGCTCTTTTTCTTTTTTTTTTTCCAGTGCAGCAGTTATGCATTTGGCTAAATGACTCTCAAAACAAGAGCTCTGCATCTGTACAGTAATTTACTGAATTCTAACTTGTTATCAGGGAAGGGCTGAATGGAATGGTATTCACAAAGGCAGTGATCCACAGTTGGATGGGGCTGGAGGTCTGGAGGAAGGTTGGCAGGAGGCTGGAACTGGATGGTGTGTAAGGTCCCTTCCAACCCAAGCCATTCTATGATTCGAAGTCCTGCACATGAAACATGACACTGTAAGGCTACAGGATGTTCCAACAGGAGGTCTCTGGGCAATTTCCCCCAGAGATAACTCAGTGAGAAAGCACTGATCAGGAGCATTACTGTGGGGCAGTTAAAAACAACGCTGGGTGATTCCAGAGAGCAGCTCTGAACAAAGCTGTGTATGAAACCTTGCACAAGAGGTACAGACCCACACAGTCTGAATGCTGGCAGACTGGGGAGTGTTTCATACACAGCAAAACGTGAAGAAATTCCACTTGCAGTGAAGTAACTCCACAGACTTCTACTCCTTTTAGACCCCATATGACCCAAGTACATTTGGAAGTGTTGCCCCTGCACTGCAGCAATTCCAAACCCTAATGGTGATTGTACAACACACACTCTGTGAAATCCCATTTGAAATCAAGTGAATCAGAGCTAGACAGTCAGATCTCTCTGTTCTCATCTCCAAGGGCACAGCCATTGGAGGGCAGATGATACTTAGTTTGAAAACACGAATAATTTGTGTGCCAATAGGGCTTCAGAATTTTACAGCAACACTGATGAAATAAAAAGCAATTTGGCTCTGCACAGGACAGACCCTCAAGCATAGATAGGCCTCTGCAGTAACAAAAACTTCCTGTCTCTAGAACTTCATTTTGTTTGCTCTCTTTTCCTAGCTACTGCCTGGATGCCTTGACAACACAACAAACTTTTATTTCATTTCGAAGGTTTAGCATGTCATATAACAATAACCAGATCACTCCCCCTAATACACAGAGAAACAAAATTGCTTAGAAGAAAAAAATCTCATTTTTGTTGTTTGGCACCAATTATTCACCATGTGAATTACTCTGGAAAGCCTTAAAGCTCAAAAACCAGAATATTCATCAGTATCTCTGAAATTATTCCACAGGTATCAATTAGCTGTCTTGAGATACAAGTTGAACTAGTAATTTCCTCCCCCAGTGAAGCCCAGAAACTTTTTGTCCTGACATTCATGAAACGCAATCTACACTTAAAATGGAAAGAAAGACAGGAAAACAAAGCATAAAACATGAAACTAGGGCATTGAGATCAGTGGGGACAGAAGAGGAAGAGCCTGCAGAATTAATTTGAATTGAAAACCTCAAGACTCTCATTAGGTGGAGAGTAACAGCTACTACAACTGTTTTAAACATGGAACCCAGCAGAAGGTACAACTTTTGTACACACAGACAAATAAGCAGAAGGTTATGTACTATCCATGTTATGGCCCTGAAAAAAAAAAAAACCTCACCTCCTTTCTGGTACCTTTAAAAGAAAATTTTTTAAAAACCCAACACCTAAGGCTCCACTTCAACAGATTTTTGCCAGCAGATCACAGATTCTTTGGGGAATTCTCTAGAAGCAATTGGGATGTAGGGAAATGCATGAACATAAAAGTTCCATCTGGGCAAGGTTTATTAAAGGAGTGGGATCCTAAGTTGCCCACACACTATTGCTGTACTCATTGATATTCAGTTTGCAACATGTAGTATCAAATGATTCACAGATGTTTTAATAATTGGCTTACAAGCCTATATAACAAACTCTGTTTCTCTAAACTTGCAGGATATGCTAGATAACCACTTCTAACTGTTGTTTAAATGAAAGCTTAACAGCAACTCTGATCTTTAAATTTACATACTAATAATAAAACTACTAAAACTATGATAGTTTTGAAAACCATGATTTCAAATGAAGTCCAAGACTGAACCCCAGGGTTTGGGTTTCTATTTCCCAAATGCTAAGAACGAATATTTTCCCCGTGTTGTCTGAAACAAGCAGATTTTTCCTGCCTTCAAACAAAGCAGTCTGAGGGCTCAGAGGGGAAGAGATGGATTAAATGTTGACTGAAACACTTAAAGGCCTTCAGGAAGAAACACAAATGCCAGGTGCTGACCTAAGGTTCCAAAAGCCTATAACAAGTATACAATAAAATTGAAATATTTCGAAGTCTCCTACCCTTTGACAGATGTTGCAATCATGTTGTTTCATTTTTCTGTTTTCAACACTCACATACTTGTCCTTTGGACATTCCTCATATGAAGCTCATGCTTCTATCTGTTGTTTGCAGCAAGTCTCTAAGGCAACCACGGGGTTGGGCAAATAGTTTCACTTTGTGCAAGATAATAGGTAATTCAAAACATCTATTTTTTCAAAGCAAACTGAAGTCATCTACACATCAAACACCGCAGCTGATTAAGAGTCCAAGAAAAACCAATCAACGAGGCCAGTTAGACAATAACAACTCAATCCCAAAGTGCTGTAGCTCCCATTAACTTTCAAGGTCAGGGCTGAAATTCAGGGGCGTGTAAAGCACAGCCTGCTGCCAAACATCCACCCACGGCAACCACAGGGTGAGGAAAAGACTGATTAACTGGGGGACTGATTGCCAGAGAATACACAGATCACGTAGCTTCGCCCAAGGTGAAATTCACTTGAGTCCAAAGAGTCCTTTTTGGCACCTACAAACACAGCAGGTGCTTCTCAGCCAGGGTCCAAAAGAGGGTCTCAGCCAGAGGAGAGACCACTCAAAAAAAGCACATGATAATGAACAACTATCATCCCCACCGGTGTAAAGTGGGGCCCCATTTTCCCCTCAATCCAAGTCAAAAAGCAAGGGCTTGATCTTGCTAAGACAGGGGCAAGCTCCCATGAGACACAGACAAGAGATTGTCAAGCCCTGAACTTGGCACAAGGAGGTTAATTCTCCAGCATGAAAAAGGGATCTGTCTGCTGTCCTTTTGGATTCAGGCAAACAGAGGCAATTACACTGATCAAACTCAACTCTCTGCACACTTATTTGCCGTGACAAGAGCAGCTCTACTTCAAAACTTCCAGCTATTCTACAACTGCCAAAAGATCAGAAAGCAGAATTAGACTAAGGGTCTCAGGGCCTTAACAAATGAACCCTCAAAGGGCTTATGTACTTGGGGCCCTGCAGGGAGACCTGAAACAAGCAACACAGAGCTGGGCCAAGCTCAGAAGGCTGAAAGCAGCAGTGTGCTACCAGGGCTGTGGCCAGCACCCACCTCCTCCTGAAGCTCCTTGAGGACAGCAAAGGGTGCTGATGGCACCATCCAGCCCAGAGAACCTACCAGAGATTCCACCAGAGATTCCAGGGCTAGTACCCATCCACAGGGCTCAGATTTACAGTCCTAACAAAGCTTTCTACTTACCACCTCCACTGCTGCCCAAATTTCAGTGAACACACTGCTTTAGGCTATGGCTTGTCCACTGTGTAGCCATAACGTCTGCTGCCAATACTGCTGCCCTGAGCTCCTCTGCACAAGATTATGTGAAGAAAAGGGATAGCATATTAAAAAAAAAAAAAAATCAATTGATTGACATTTCCCTACATCCAAAAGGGACAACTTATTAAAAAAAAGAAAAAAATCAATTGATTGACATGTTTTGCTTGGACAAAGGGGATGTTTGCTCTGCCTCACACCCTGCAGGCCCAGGTACTGGCCCACAGTTCTGCAGGCAGATTTTCCCCTGCGATCCACACTCACATCAGTGCCTGGAGTACAACCCCACAACACATTGCCACTCTGGAACAGAACACCCTAAACCAGTGCCCCTTCAGAGCTTTGCACGTGCTCTTGGACAGCTCAGGACTTGATCCTGCAAAACAACCTCACCTGCCAAACAAGACCTCCACTGGAACTGGCTTACATCCCAGACTATGAGGGATCAGGCCCGTGACATTTTCTTCCATTTCAGCATTTCCCTGCCTTCTGTGTACTCAGGTGCTACCAATTTCTAACTCAGCTGGTGACCATGCTTAAAGCTAAGACAGTGATCCAGAAATACCTGTGAAATAGGATAACAGCAGCTTTGCAGGCCAGTTGCAACAATGTAAGTAAATCCTGTGGACCCCATAAAAGATACTATTGTCTCTGAACTCTGGTAGTCTAAAATCAAAATGCACGGTGCTCCAAGTGTTTGCAGAGTAAAGAAAGGTCACTTAGCCTACCAGCAATAACACTGAGGGGCCAGCCAGCACAGATCTCACCACCAGTGTTTGTCCCTCACACAGGGGAAGACCAAAATCTGTGGAAAACTCTCGTCCATGGTGTGGACTACTCTGTCTCCTCCTCCCATGAAAGAGGCACCAAGGGTGCAACCTGACTCTTCTTTTATTAAACTTCACCATGCTCGGAAGTGCCAGAGCAGAGGCAGGTTCTGGGTTTTGGCAGAAACTTCTCAAACCATCACCATTTACTAAAAGTAACCTGTTCCTCCTTCGATGGAACAGAAAGGGCACAGACCCCACAGATCCCTCAGAATCAGGGGAACCTTGCACAGCTAAATACAGATGGAAGATGCAATAATGTGGATGGATTATCTGATCTAGCAGCACAGATTGCTTAATCCCACAGAGATGCTCAACATATTCTACACATCTGACACCAGCCCTTCACCAAGAACACCACCCAAGTCTGATGGAGAGAGTTTCACAAACCACCAAGAATACTAAGTTCCCAAAATATTTGGACAGTGTCCAGTGAGAGGTTCAGTCCATGGTTTCAGAGGCTGCATACCAGAACTTGCTGAGGAACTGTACTTCAGCTGTGTCACAAAAAGAGTACAGAAGTGCTCAAGAGCTTCAGCTGTGCACAAGCTTTCCAGCTAGTGCTCCATAACGTTCTGGAACACATTATGGTCACAAAAGCCAACTCCATTTTGGACATCAGCAGCGCTGAGAGGTCACATTCAGCGGCATGATTTAGTGCCACAAGGAACACCAGGTTGTGGTCATACCATGGCAGCATTAGTGAGACAGTTCGGAAGATAATTACCAGACTAAGTCCAAGCTCTACTACTATTTAAAATCCTGAAGTCTGAAAAGCAGATGGATTAGTAAGGAAAGGCCAGATTGTTACCAGTCAGAGCTGATAGCACTACTTTAGATAATGGTTGTCATGGGAATAAACCATCGTCAGCTGATTTTCTTCTGGTTCCCATTGTGCAATTCCCTCACACCACAGAACAAACATTAGCTTATTGCAGATTCCTGAGGACATTTCTAAACCTTGGCCTAAGCTGGGTGGTTCCTTTTGCTCAGGTCTGGACAAATTCTTACTGACTCTTGGAGACTCAAGGTCTGAGAGTGCATTATTTCCTCCCCACACACTGGCTTTATTTCAGGAAGATATCTGGTGAATGAACAGAGAAGGAATTGCAACAGGTGAGAGAACTGTCTTCTCAACTTACACAGCACCTGAGACACAAATGAACAGGTAAGAACACAAATTCATCTTATTTAGTTTCACACTGTAATATGCTGCCAACCACCTGCTCTTGTAGTTGCAGATATACACTTTGTTGTAATAATTTTGCTCTCTGGTAAGTCTTAGCTGTGTCATTGTAAAATATATGCATTTCCTGCAAACTCAGAGCTAAAAAACATTCCTGAGGATATGTGACATGAAATCACCCCTGTATCTGTATCTTCAGTCAGACATGTATAAATTACAATATATATGTCCATGTATGTATATAATCTCCTCCTACAGAATCTCCCTCTGAAATGAAGCAAAACAGCCAGTTTTGAGGAAAACAACGTTAAAAAGCAAAGAGAAAGGAACCAGACTCCTCCAGAGCACAGAAAAACATAGTACAAATACATCTTCTTCCCATGTGAAGAAGAACAGGTCATGTTTCCTAAGCAGTTCTGGCATGGGCTTCTCATACATCCCACACTGAACACACTGCCTTTGGAAAGGGACAGTACACCGGGAGCAGGGAGAAGAGAAAGAAAGGATGAGCAGCCATTCCTCCACTGAGAAGTGAGAGGCAAAATACTTTATTTACATATCCTCCTGGGGGCCAACACCTGGCAGCACAGAGGCAATGCTGTGAGCAGTGCCCTCAAGTTATTCAACAAGGGAAGGACCTCATCCATCACACCAATAAGGTTCCTAGAAAAAGGTTCCTTCTGTTCCTAGAAGAGTGTTCTTCCATCCTCAACTGTCTTTCTTCCTTTACAACCCTTGCCCTGTAACTCTGAGATGTTATCAGGGGACTATTTTTGGTGACAAAACTCAGGTGACATGAAATTCTAGACATCATAGCACGGACCCACGTGGGTTTCAGCCAATGTCACAGAAGGAGCAAAGTCTCCTACAGGATCTGCACTACCTTTATGCAAATACCCTACAGACTAATATAGGTAGGTGGTTGCTCCTCAGATTAATTCTGTAGCCACAGCTGGAGTAATTTTCCATTTTGGCTTTTTTACAAATATTTACCTTTTCTCTAGACACTGTAACAGCACAAACAGGAACATGTGATCCTGTTCTTGGAGCAGGGAATGAACGTACAAACTTCTTGCCACCATGGGAGGTGGTGCATAATGGACGTAGTGGTTTGTTTGCTATTTCACTCTCTGTACCCATTTCTCTGGAGTCCCTCAAATTAAAAACAAACAAACAAAACCACCAAAACAGAACAAAAACCCCAAACCAAAACAAACAAAAAAAACCCCAAAAACAAAACAACAACAAAAAGCCCCCACCCCAAAAAAAACAAATAAACTAAACCCAACCAAAAAAAAAATTCATAAGAAATTTGAGGAAGAAACAAAGAGCAGCAGAGGAGAGACTCTCCAGCTTGTTGTCATGAGTGCTGGGGTCAAAACTGAAGGTCACAAATCCTGAACACAAGCACAGGGAGACAAATGCACTCCCAATGGAGGTCAATATTCAGAAGAAGCCACAATACAACGCTGCTGCAGTTGGGGCTTCTGCACACCTACACTAATTTCTACTTGAGTAACTGTTTTTCTTGAAAAGCCTCTTTTGTGCATCTGAAGAACGGAATTATTGGCATGTCCTGTTCGAACGAAACAGAGGCATCATTGTCATGGAGCCGCTTTTAAAAAAATAATTCCTAGACTGAAAGAAAAACAACTGGAGTCACAGTTGGATCAAGAGCAACCAAAGCTCTTGGGCTTGCATCCACTATAGCTGGAGGTAAATTGAAATAAACTTCCCATTCCACAGAGCTCTGGCAATCTCCTGGGAACCATACTCACCTCCAAAGCTATAAATAAATAAATAAAAGCAGCAAGCCCAGACCTCCCAGACCATCTTATTTGACATAACAGTCCACACTTGGGTGGCCCAATTTGTAAACCAGCCTTATTTTTATGACAGCAGAAAACACTAAATCACGCTCATGAAAACTGGACATAGCTCCCAAAAAGACAGGAAAAAGAAACAGAACATGAGCGAGAGTGAAAGCAAGTGCAGTTGTCAAGAAGTAAGGAGCTGAATGAAAGAAGACATCTAAATTTAAACTTGCTTTGGGCAAAGGGGCATACCCCACTGCATTTTGATTCTCTTTGGCACTTTCCCCTTCTATTTTTTGAAACATCCAAGCCTACAATAATACTGGCCAGGACATTCTCCTGGTCCCCACTAAAGAATCTCAAATACTCCAGATTTGAAAGTGGCAAACACCTGGCATACTCTGGAAAAGAAAGACACACGTTCCAGAAAAATGGCTGTTGCTGAGGGGAGGTGCCAAAGGCTGCAGTGATCCTGCTCCTCAGGCTTATCCTCATGCTCAGGCTGCAGGAAGGGCTCCCACATTTCATTACCATCATTGTCTGAACAAGGGCTTGTAGCTCTCCCTGGAATAATGGACACCTGCAACAGGACAGCCCAAAATCAGAGCATCCCCAAGACACGTAAGAATGAACATTCACACCTAGAGAACTTTGCCTATGGTTTCATGCAATTCTTTTTGGAATCTGTAGCACAGCCTTGACAAAGCCCAGAACACAGGCAGGTCCTAAATACTCAGTTTTCTGCTGATATCTCACATATAACTGGTGAAACATTTAAAAATTAATAAATCACACATTGCTTTAGGATCAAAATTGGTAACATCCTTCTTTTCAAGCCTAGTTACAGAGCTCCCTGGAGCACATCTATCACTGCAGGGCTAGAGGCTCACCTCCCACTACCATGGTGCACAGCTAAAAACTGTAACATCACAGAACAAAACCTAATCCCAAAGCATTGCAGAAGATGGATTAAGTTACTCAGATAAAACAGGAACAGATTTAATGTTCACACCTTGACTTGCAAATTAAGCTGGATTTATAACAGCAGCCCTTAGGGTTACATAGAGCTTACCTCTCACATTAACTCATGTGAGACTAAATGCCATGGGCCTGCCAATTACACCTTTTCTGCTGTACCCCTGGTCTGGAATAAACCTTGCCTACTTGTCATTACGATTGCTTTCAGCTGCTTAAACTTATCATCTATCAGAGAGAGAATTCTGATGGAACTAACTTCCATCTCCCCTTCCACAAGTGTACTTCCCTGCGTTCCACACCCACACAACCCTGTGAAGATCCTGCTGTTCCACAGGTGCTGGCCTATCCAAAGGCCTCATTTCAGATTAGGTCTCAGGTGCCTATGAAAAAAGCCTCTCCTCCACACAAATTCCCAAAAAACCACCTGGTCACAATCATATCAGCTGCAATTAATAAAATTACATCATTCAAAAGCTTACATAAAACATCACTAATGAAGTTGCATAGGAAAAAAAAAAAAAAAACATGAAAAATCAAATTTCTGGTACTCCACCAGAAAAATAAGTACTTTCTATCCAACGTATCACATCATGCAATCTCCTTAATTTAAAAGAATTAATCTTGCTGCTTTTTACAGAACAATGGCTTTACACTTTGGAAAACAGAGAAATCAGGAAAAACATGGGCTCTAACCAGTAGGGATTACACCTAGTTGGGGTCGAGCAGTCTGACACAACTGCAGCTTGTGGCTCTCTGAAAGCAACTCAGCAGACAGAGAAAGGAAAACTCCAGTAAAGGAGGTTTGCAAGGCAAGAGGCTTCACAACAAATCAGGCAGCTGTGACTACAAATCTTGAAAAAGTTGTGTTACACTGTTACCTTTAATTTGATCTTATTTAGGAACAGACCTGTTCCAACAGCGTCCAGTAGTACATGAGAGGTCTGCACTAAACTAGTCTTAAAACAAACAAACAAACAACAAAAAAAACCCCATAAATTATAAACAAAACAAACAAACCCACAGCCCCATAATAGATAAGAATTATGAAAAGTCAAACATACAAAATTTGGTTTTTCTTTGTAGCAGAACTGACTCTCCTGCAGTGTGAAGTTTTCAACCATTTTTTTTTTAAATTTCTCATTATTTTCTGAATTTGTCCATATTATGACATACATAGGATGGTGCTATCAAAGTACTGAAAAGACAATGATGAGCACAGCACATTATTCTGTATAGATAATGGATATATGTTTAGTATTATATGGGAATAAATACAGAATATACAGAATAAATAAACTGTTCTCTATTTTATCAACCACATTCTATTACACAGTGAAGCTAAAGAGACCCATACCTTTAACTGTTAGCAGTTTTAAGGATTTGTGGCTGTTTTGAAAACCCCAGTAGTATACAGCACATCTGATATTCAATTAAATAAATAACACATAATGTCACTTCACTGGGGGGGATGATGAAACCCATTGACCTGGAAACATTCTCCTCAGTTTAGCTCTTGACTTCAAAGACATTGATGTAACATCTAACTACATCCAGTCTCACACTGTGTCCTTTTCAGGTATTATTCCGTCCTCATATTTTGTCTGCAGTAAAAGGAGCAGGTAGGGCTTGATGCTTGCCAAAATTTGAGCTAGATGCATGAATTCTCTGTAGCAGGATTAGTGTGCCTGCATCTTCCAAACACACTCACCCTGTGCCTCCTTCTAAGAACCTAGACACAAAGAAAAGCTCTGTGTGTTGTGCTTTCAGTGCAATCAATAAGGCAAGTATCACTCGGAGGGAGGTACAGACATTTCTCACAGAGCAGCATGTTGAAGTGTAGCTTCTCTTTTGCTGCCTGGTTTCAAACCTTATTTGACCTTCTGGTTTGCTGTTAAACTACAGGCAGATGCAATTTCCAGTGCCTCGTATTTTATTGCTGTGTTACAACCAGGAGCAGCCTGCTGGTCATGACTACATGTACTCTTACTCATGCATGAGAGCCTGCTGTCTCCCATTTACACACACACTCCAGGCTAAGCCTAGTTAATCTATCACTATCTCAGGGCTGGAAAACAAAGCCCGAGCTGAAAAAAAATCTTACAAAATTTTTCCTTTCACGTAATCATCTCAAAGGCAGCTGCCTGATAAAACAGGCTTAGCACAGTGAATACTTTGTTAATTTAGAAATACTAGTACAGCTAACTCAGGCATCAGCCCTAGACATGCTGTACTCTCTGCTGCTAAAACAGGACTTTCCGATAACTTGTGTTTACTGAAGGACTTGCTTAATGCATCAGCCCCTGGATTTCTCATGGAACCTTGCTAATAATAGTGAACAGGTCCAGAAGACTGGAGTCATTTGGGGTCGTTTATCTAACAGTATTAAACAGATCAGGAATGCAGCAAAACCAGCCATCATTGCAGAAACCAGAAGTTCATGCAGAGGTAACTAAGAGTCCCCCGACTAGTAGGACAAACGAGAGGCAGAATGAGGCATTAACAACAGGACAAGTTGCCTTTTTAACATGGTTTACAGGCACATTTCCCCCTTAGTGATGGGAAGGGGGAATTTCTCCTGTGATGAAGTAATCAGAGATTTCTTTAGGCTGTAGACCTTTACTGTTTCCTCCTTTAACTCTAAAAGTGTTCTTTCTTTTTAAAAGAATCCATACATCCAAAAGAGCCATCCAATATGGTATGGTGTAATACATTAGAACGACAAAGCTGACTTTACACTGAGAAAAACAGAGCCTGTATGCATAAAAAGCACAAAGGGATCTTTATTTTTAGCCACTTTCCAGTCTGGCATCATGTCCTTTTTCAGATATACCTGGCTGAGGAAAAGCCCTGGTGGCACAGCAGAAAATCGACTATGAGGGATTCACAACTCACATCACTGTAAGACCTTGGGAAAATTCACTCTTCCAGATGCACATGAACTGACAAAAGAGGTTCACCTTCAGAAACTACTTTTTTAACAAATCCACCACCGAGTACTCAGACGATTACACATTAATTCTCTCAGGTAGGATTAGATTAACCTGAATAGTTACGATAGTTGGTCTCATGTACACAAACAGATAAACTTTATATCTGTGTCTTGGAAAAAAAGACCGAAGTTTCTCTAGTTACTTCTTGCTAAAACTTGTTTGAACAGTAAACAAAAAGTACCCTTTCCTTTGTGGAAGACTTAAAAGAAAACGGCTTTCCTCAAAACATTTTAGAAAATGGGGGNAATCAGTGGAAATAAAATTTATCAGTACAATATCAAAGTATTGGGTCTCAGTTCATTTTTAATATAGATTTTTGAAGTCACTTGTGCATCAACTCACACAAATCGCCACATCACACTTCTGTGGTATTTTAACACCTGTTAAGTGAGGGTGGCTACTTTTTTGTAACATTTTTTAAAAGCAGCAGGGACCCTTTTCTGATTGTTATACTGTAACACTTGCGCTGGAATGGAAGGGCAGCTTGAAATCGCATTTTTACACTCAGTGGTAATCAGCAGAATTAAAGTTTCAAGCAGTTATGGATCTGAAGAAGGTTATAAGAAGCATATTCCTTCACTCATCCTTTCTCCTCATTCTTACTTGGAGCCGCTAATCTCAATCAAATTGCATCAACTTTGGCAAACATGTCGCGTGTAGGTGAGGTGTCCCCGGGACTGCCAGCACCAGGAAAAGGTAAAAACCCACTGCCAGTAAGTTTATTAATCCATGCAGTACCAGAACACGGGTCTTCTGCCTCCAAACCCTGTGTACTCACTGCTGTCCTGGGAAGTTACAGCACAGCTGGCCTCAGAGAAAGGGAGTTGGAGGAAACACGGATGACTGCAGCTGCAGGGCAAAAATGGAAAAGTTTGGAGTAGATGTTGAATCATGACAACCCATGAAGAAAAAATTGCTGGATGCCAACAGAGGGTGCATATGAAATGATTTTTCTGTTCTACCAGCACCACCCCAGAGTTGCCCTGAAAAGCCTCCAGACAGGGATCATGTTTAAGCATTGGAAATCTAAGAAAGGTCAGAATAGAAGCAAAGTGACAATGTCAGAACACCTTTCCTGCTTTTTCCCTGTGAACCATTTGATCTTTTCCTTCCCCTTTTCTGTTAAAAAAACCCAAACCAGCAAAAAAGCCCTGAACCAAAACCAAGTCAGCACGGCTTCTTTTGTGGCGTGACCGCAAAAAAGCCCCCAAACTGAAGCCAACTGATCTTCAAAGGAGGAAAGAGGAAGAAAGTGCACACAAGAACAGAAGGATATGTTGACTTTTGGATTTATACTTTTAAAATATACAATCACTCAAAACACACATCATCTGTCCCACTGACAGCTAAAACTTTGTCCCTTGTTATAAAAGAAACTGATGAAGTGCAGATGGCAGCTTGTGTATTGAGTTGGCTGCTTCATAAACTGTAATTATGGTGGATATGAAATGGATCACCTCATCCATCTGGAATAAAAAATGGGATTATCACTCGGCAATTTTTTTTCTTTATAGGACTGCAAAATATCTTGCCCGTCGCTACTCTTTGGCATGGCTCGAGTTTAACAATGAAATATAAAAAAATGCAGAGTTCGGATTATCTTTTATTTACAGAAGTGATAAATTAACCACTGGGAAGATAAAACTTGCCCAAGAAATCATTTCTCCTCACTGACCTCATGCTTAGGCATTGCTTGGAATCAAATCAGCTTTGGAAAAAGTTATCCATAATTGAAAACAAATGGTGACCATGCACAAAAAAGATACACCAATAACTGACTTGTAATTTCAAGAGTTTCCTAAGCTCCATGAAAGCCTGAACCTTTCCTAAGTATGCAGCCAGAATCTAGTGACATACTCGCCACCACTCGCCAGATTACTGTCATGTGTACAGCACACATCAACCAGTGGATTTGTTTGTTAAAAGGAAAAAGTAATAGGAAAAACACGCTCCTTTCGGCTGTGCAAACCACAAAACAACAGATCTCACTATAAAGTCAACAGTACATCCTATGAAACACACGAAGGACCACAGAATACACATTATTATGACTCAAGTCACCCCTTACATGAGCCGACCTTTGGCTTTGTGGTACACAGGCAATCTGTGATTTTGTTACTCAGCATTTGTGTATCCACATTCAGGAGGTATTTCAGGGATGAACCCAAAATAGCTACCCAAGTTATAGAACTCAAAACCTAAAGGTTATTATGTGATGCCACTCCTGCTGGGGGCAGGGAGGAAACCTACATGGAGAGTAAATGCACTTTCCACTTAGACAAATATGCTGATTAGAAAGCTTTTCGACAAAGGAGAAACAACTTGCACAGTAGAGTACAAACAAGACAATCTGATTTCTTCTGCAACTTCTGATGAGCACCTTGCCAATATCAAAAAAAACCTCAAACCCACATGGATCATTTGAAAACAACTTACTTTGCACAAATGTGGAAAAAAAAATTATATCACTGCAAAAACTCCCCCGGAACATCTCAGTCCAGTTTTCAACTGTGACTCATTTACCCCAATCCCATTATTTCTAGATTCATAATCATCCCTTGCCTTTCACATGATGGCAGAACAAGTAAATAAATTCTATACTTCTGCTTTGGCAGCGTTGCACCCATTTTGGATGACTACTGAGTTGAACAACAACACTGAATTTGGCCCCGCAAATTCTTACACAGCTGAGATGTTTGCCAACCCTCCCCCTCACCCCTCCAACAAACACATGTTCATTCCCCATCAAATCAAGAACTGGATCTGCAGGCAGAGAAAAGAGGCTGTGTAAAAAACCCTCCCTCTTACCACCTTCTCCTTGCCCTAACAATGGTAAGACTGAAGTCTAGATTGAGGGGTTGCCTTTGTATCACACTTACCTGCCATTAACCTCACGTGTTTTTAGCCTTCATCGTTGTCTAGAAACTGGACATGACCCCAGGGCACACAGTGCACTGAGCTCTACCTGAAAGTGCAAAGAGCCCAAGACTAACCACGAGTGCACCAGAAACTTGGCAATGACCTTATTGGAATCCCTAGAAAGCCAGAGGGTGGTGAGAAACTGGCCACTTTCCAGGCAACTGCTGAATGACACAATGAGAGCACCAAACAAAGGGTTTGGGACGAGAGAAGGTTCAGGGTCTAAAATTCCTGGGTGAGGTGTGGGGCACAGCTTATCCACTGCTGTGTCCTTCCTCATGTAGCAATGCAAGACCATTTTTGAGGTGTCAGCTTGAATTTCATGCTTTAAGCATAGGCAAGAGAGACACTGCACATCACAGAATCATGGAATAGTTGGGGTTGGAAAAGATCTCTAAGATACAACTGCTAACCCAGCAATGCCTTGTTCATCACTCAACTGTGTTCCCATGTAATACATCCATGATTCTGGAACACTTCCAGGGACGGTGACTCACCCACTTCCCTGGGAATGTGACAGCTCCATGTTTACTGCATTATTCTGTACCACTCACGCAGCGATGCAAACCAATTCCCTTCCTCACTGGGAACAGAACCATGTCCCACCACCTCTCATTTACTGAAGGATAAAGGTTACATAGGTCATTGCTACAAAGCAGCAGATGCACAGCAAAGTGTTGGGGCATCAAAACCCAATAGAGACCTCAGACCAATCAAGAAATACAGCAGAAAGCAAACCAAGTGACACCACCTTTTGGAAAAAGGGGTTTTTTCAGAGTTCTACAAATACTACTAGGCAATTCTAGAGGCAACTGCAGCTGTGAGTTTTGGAAGTTTGCTTTAATCCTGCCTTGTACATGGCTACCCATCTTACAGACAAAAAATTAATTTTCCTGTGAAAGGGTTACTCAGATACAGAAGAAACCATGGTTCTGATTCCTGCAGCATTTTTCATGAAGTGGATAGTAATCTGAAAAGCTTTGCAATTTACAGGAAAATAAAAGTTGTTTGGTTTGGGTTTGTTTGTTGTTAGCTCATGTTGAAATTGCCCAATTTGTCATTTTGGGAGAAGGAAAAAAGCCCAAACACCAATAATCTGATTACCTAAACAATTATATTTGATATACAACCTACTTGAACAAAAAAATACAGAATTCCTGCCATCCCCCTTTAGGAAAACGATCAAGTGGTCAAATGTGCCATCTTGGGCATCACTGGCAAAGAAGAGGTAATCAGAGAAGAAAGTGCCCAAGCACCATAATTACCCAGGCACATTTTACAAAATGTGATAATGTTCAATCTTTTCAGTACTTGGGTTATAACAGAACTTCTTTCAAGAACTTTCAGTCTTAGGAGTCAGTTTTATTAAAAGATAAAGCAGTTTCTCTTCTCCTTTGCAACATCTGAGAGACACAGACCAACCAGAAAAGCACTGAGCAGAGCTGTAGTTAATTAATACACAACTGCATCCTGATCAACAAACCAAACTGCACATAAGGAGGCTGGTTTAGAAAAGCAACTGAACACCTTCAGCAGTCTCAGCACCAAGCGATACATTAATTTCTGCACAGTTTAGTATGGTAGGCTGCTGCCACCTCTTGGTTACAGAGCATTGTGAAATTAGGTTTGATCCTAAAACACACGCACACTGGAAACGTACTGTGACGTGTGGGATCTGAGCACCTGGGAGAACAGTGGGGTGGGACAGGAACATCATTTGTACTTTCTGTAAACTGCACAGTGTGTGGCTGCATGTCTTGGTATTTACTTGATATTTACTGCCTTCCAGCTTAAAATATCTTTGAATCCTCTACTGCTGAAATCAGCTCCCACTGGAATACGATAGTTACTAAATCATGAAATACCTTCTAAGATTAGAATTAACAAATATTTTAGCCAAGAAGAAAAAAAAGAAGGGGTCCAAGGAGATAAATACATCAGTAACTTCTATGAGCAGTTTGTACAGCTTGTAGTAATTACCCAGGTGAGGCATCAGCCAAGGTAAGCTTTGTTTGCACCTTTCCTCCACAGCAATTCACTTCTGAACAAAAAGAAAGTTTGATTTGACGGAGGCCACCTTTTATCCACACACCAGCTCTCTGAAATTTTTACAACATCCACGCAACATTTATCTGCATCTCCCATTTTAAAAGCTATCTGTAACTAGCCAATGAGACATAAAACACACAAAGAACTATCACCACCACGGATTTGACCTGTAGAACCTATGGTACACCTCCAGCAGCAAATCCATACAGCTCTGCCCACGAGGTATGTCTTTCCACACTCTGAGCTTGGTCTGTAACATAAATCTGCAGTCTCCAAATCAATGGCAAACTCTCAACAACTGTAGAAGGAACAGCTACAACAAAATTAACAAATGAGCACAGGATTATTAAAAAAACCTGCAGATCTCTGATCCTCCTTTCTTAAAGCCATACAACCCCATCAAATATTATTTGACTGAGGCAGCACAAGGTGTCTGGGCAACAAAGACATGGAATTCATGGACGACTGCACAGCACAATGAAAAAGCAGCAACATCACATGATGGCTCCAAGGACAGAGGCAGAGGAAAATTTTTAATAAGTAATTACATATGAACTTGCTCACTGTCAGCAGAATGTCTCCTGACATCCTTTTCTGCTTTCCTACCTCCTCACTTGTTTAAAAAGAAAGAATCCAGCTGCAGGCAACTGCTAATTAAATACTTGGGCTTTCAGCTACAGTTACTGTATGCACACATCTGCTCTGCCATAAACAGTTTTAAGTGTAATTGACTTATTTTCCATGCTCTAGGAAAGAGTATTTATGACATGAAGAAAGAAAAAGCAGGCAGGGTCCAAGCCCCTGCCTCATATCCACTAGAAAGTAAAAGCTGCAAAGTGCTTAAAATTAGAACTGTTTAAAATGCCTTTATTGCTCAGGGGCAGTCTTGAATCTCACATTCCAAGGCTTTGCTCCCAAAACAATACATTTATTAATTTTTTGGCCTTGAAATCATGTAAACCTGAATATGTATTTCAGTGCCTAGACACATTTAAGTGGCTCATGTTGAGCATTTTGGATGAAGTGAATCACCAGCAACATCACGTTCCATTCCCCCTGCTTTCACAAGCTGGGTTTCAGACAACAGATTTGAACAGAGGTAGACAAGTCAAATAGTCATGATTATGTCCTCCTAAAGTCAACGAGGCATTGGTCAGACTCCATGTGAATCCCACTGAGCCACATGAGCTTAGACACGATGTTTCACGGATGAAACAAAATGAAAAAACATGACTGAGCAATGACATTGAGAAAAAGGAGATCTCAGAGTGTGGACGGGGCTTTCAATTTCTAGTACCATGTCCAAGTTTCAGCTGGGATGGAGTTCATTTTCTTCCTAGTAGCTGGTACAGTGCTTTTGGATTTAGGATGACAAATGTGCTGGTATCACACTGATCTTTTACTTTTTGCTGTGCAGAGCTTACAGTCAAGGACTTGTCAGCTTCTCATGTTGCCCTGCCAGAGAGCGGGGCCAGGGGTGCCCCCGACAGAACCAGGGCAGCTGACCCAAATGACCAAAGGGATATTCTTCTATCTTTTCACAAGGTCTCCAAGTTTATCTTTTTCTCCAAGTCTTACCCTTTAAGACAGTCAGAAGCCCTTGATTAGTCAGAAGGGCTACTGACTGCTTCAAATCAGAGGCAGTTCTGGCAGAGAAAGTATGACTGGCACCAAAGAAGGCTTCGAACATCAGCACCTTGTTATCTAAAAGTCTCTCATACCTTTTCTGTGTAGCCTCCCATGGGCAGCTCCATGCAGCTCTGGCTCTTTCTCTCCTTCTTCTCTCTTCCTTCTACAGTTCAGGCTCACTCCTTCCTGTCCCTAGGACAGCCACCTAACCCTGTCTGTCCCTCCCTCCTCACAGCACAGCCAGCAGACTCCAAGTGACCACTCCACCAGCTCGCTCACTTTTATCACACCCACAGCTGTGAGGGCAAGGCTGTTCCCACTCTTTGGTAATTAACACAGCTGCAATATATTGGGGGCAAGATTGCCTTCAGCACTATCTCTGTCTGTCCTCCCCCACACAGTTCTTCACAGTAAATCTATGTGAGGATCTCATCCTCCACTGAGGCTACAAACACAGGCAAACACCAAGACAAAAGGATAATAAAATCTGATAATTCTTCTGAACAGCATCCAACAGACAGGACTCAAATCTCCCGTACACAAGCCAAGCCAAGGGGATGTTATCAGCAATTATCTCTCATTCAGGAAGAAATAAACAGATTTATCATATTACTTAGTATTTGTTGCTTTACTACCGAGGAGGATTTACAAAAGTTCAAAGGGCGAGTTTTAGAATTAGGAAAAAAACAAATAATTCAGCATCAATCACAGCACATTAATCTTCACAAACAACTGCAGGACTTGAATTTATCCACAACTGGCTGACAACCAACAGCCCACTTTTTGTATGTAATCAACACAATTTTATTCTCTTTACCCTTAGAACTACATTTCCTTACTCCACTGTAAGTTACATTATGACATCAGACATGTCCGGATTTTAACTCTTCTCTAGGTAAGAGTTAAATAAGTTAAGGTAAGTGCATAGATGTATGTGGGAGAGAAGGGGAAATGAGGCTCAGATCTCTAGATCCCAGTTCCTTCCAGTCTAGAGCTAAGGACAGTATTATGATCTCTCAACCTTCCAACAGCCACCAAACTCATAAGCCACATCTCCTCTTCTTTGTCCAAGTCTGAACCCAAGAGAACATCGACTCCTGGGCTGGGTCACTCCACGACCTCAGCTCAGCAGCAGGAGCCTTGTGAATAACAACAGGTTCTGCCATCACCTCTGAAAGGACAGTAAACTGCTATATATCAGAACTGCTATCTATTTCTAAGTAATTTCAGAAATTACAGATCAAACTACTTTGAGGTTGCAATCCAAGTTTTTGTGTTGCTCACAACAGTAGTGGTGTTTATCTCCCCTTCCCCCCAAAAATAATACAAAATTTTTAATAAAAGTTGATTCAACAAAGTTTACCAGAGTATTTTTTTCTTTGCTTGAAATAAATTAACACCAATGGCTGAAAGAAGTCATAGATTCAGCTGCTTTTTAAAAAGCTGACTTTCCTATTATACAATTTACTTCTGTTGTACTTGTCATACATTAATATGACAACAGAAATACTCAGGATAGGTTCACTCACAAATTAATAATGTCAAGGCAGAAAGCATTAGGTGAGAATAAATCACCAATTTCAGACTGAAGTATTAAACAAGACCAGTCTTCTGTGCTAATTAATTCATGCACAGAACTGAAAAGCTGAAAGGAGCAGACATCAACCACTTGAATTTTGATTATTAAAAACAATGCACGTTTGAACACAGTTCACCTGTTTTTTCCAAATGAAGCTAGTCCAGAATTAATGTGCAATTCAATTTGAAATGACTGATAAAGTTACTTCAAGGAATGTAGAGGAAAAAATATAGTGCAACCTGTTGCACACTTTGGCCAAAATCTGAAAGACCCACAATAATTTGAGAAAGTTATATTCAAAGTATATGAAAAATACCAATTTGTTTCTGCTCTGTCTTTAATAAACAGATTATTAATGCGCTTTAGCAAAGCGAGTAAGATCTAGTATCAAACAATCAACTATGTGCTATGCCCAAATGCCAGCAAGATTCCCCAGACAAGAATTTCCATCCACTTAGGCAACAGGTAGGGCTTGTTTTCGAGCCCAAAACAGAATCCCTCGCTCAAAAATCCTATTATTCCATTTTAGAAAACTGTAAAATTCAAGCCAACACACTCCAAAAGAGTGGGATTTTGAATACATATTTGTGTGCACTGCAACTCCCGAAAAGTGTGACTTTCAAGGGGCTGACATTTCTCTACAAAGAAAATAAACACTCAAGCTGGGAGGGACTGCAATCTGTAGACGTCTGGAAAACCTAACATTAAAAAAATGTTCTTGAGAAAGACAGGGAGAAACCTTTAAATGTTACATCCCAAACATCCCAAAACAAAGCACCTGGAATTACTTAAAAGGGGAGAGGCCAATTATTTCAGAAACACTTTTCAAGAGTAAGAATAAGATTCTTTTCACAACAAAGTGATCGGCACCCCCCAGCACACTGTGGCAGTTCCACGTACCTGGTATTCCCACAAAAGTGAAATCTACCCAGGGGCACACACAAAAACTGCAGCAGAGCTTTAGAGAATAGGACTGGCATTTGAAACAAAACACCACCAAGTAATTCTGAAATTTGTAGAATGCAAATAACTTTCAAGCATAAATAGTTTTAGCAATTGACTTTGATAACTACAAGGTGAAAACCAGCCAAATGTCCACTTACCTTTTGACTTTTAGGGAAAGCTTAATTAACTCCAATGTATCCATTTCTTCACAGATGTTTCTTATTTAAACTGATTTTTCCTTCCAAAGCAGAAACTCTGCCATGAGAACACCAGATAAGTTTTCTCAAACCCAGGAAAAGTCACATTTTACATGAACACCACATTATACTTGAATCCATGAATTCCCCCTTCTGTAAAGGTGTGTGTTACAACTTAGAGAGGCAACAGTGCTGTTTTTATATTTGTTTTTGAAAACTCCATTGAAATCTTACAATTTTGAAGCTTATGAGGTTTGTTTGCTTTGTTTTATTAGAAAAAATACTCAGGCAAGGTCTACAATCATCTGTCAATTATAAATGACTTACAAGAAACTCATGAAGCAATAAAATTAAAAAAATACAAATACAAACTATATCTGAAACACTTCTATTTGGCAATTTTATAACAAATTCAAAAAAAAAAAAAGAAACAAAGATTACGGATTACTTTATAGGTACAGAAAAAGCAGTAGGTGAAGTGCTCAAGCAAAAAAAATAAAAAAACCAAAACACTGCATTTTTTCCAAAAATAAAGTCACGTCACTACAGATTTTATGAATAATACCCTTATTAAACAACCATTCCAGAACATCTTATATTAGTGGTGCTTTTAATCTGCACTTCATATCGTTGATAAGATTATTTTTTTGTGTATATAAGTAACATTTTTAACCCACTGGAGCTAAGCAAGACTCATGTCAGTACCAATGCAGAAGGCATTTGTACTACATTAGGATATGCTCACTTCTGCAACCAAAGGGTTACTTTAAGTCTTAATCTATTTAATAAAAATTTAGTGTAAAAACTGCTGGTTATTAGTTTCACTGTAGTAAATTCCTCCCCAATAAGGAGGACTAACTCTGCAGTTTGACTGCATATATCCATACAAATTTTACACATTAGTTCCTTCCGACAGTAAGGAAAAAACTAATTCTGCGTTCACTATTAGCAAGGAGTGCCATGAATTCTTTATGGGTACTATTCATCCCTCTAAGATTTCTGGGAAGGATGTTCAATGCATTTTTGTTCTTACAACAGATACTAACAGTAGTATATAGTCCCTTAGGTATGCAAAAGAAGGTTTTTTTACTGTTAAGGAAGGTGCTTTTTTTAAACAATTCTTCTGGCAGCACTAGTGAATTACAATATCCTTCAATATTATTTCTACCGTAATATATACATTTTAACTTTCATGCCTCTAGAAAAACATCTACAGTACATTTCATAATATAAAAATATATTACAAATCTGCTGAAATATTTACAAGCAATGTCCTATTATCTATATGCAACATTTTTGTCTCCATACAAAGACTAACAGGTTAGACGCATCTCTATTTGTCAGTTAAAAAAAATCCACGGCTCCTTGCTTATTAAGCAAGAAAATGATTTTACTTTCCTTTTCAAAGCCAACTTTGGTGCATAAAGGATTGAATTTCTAGATTAATTTTTTTTTAAAAAATACCATTTTCTTTACATCTAGAAAACATTAGGCCAAATAAAGTATACTTTACAAGTGAAGGGGGATCCTAGAGGGTCAAAAAAGCAAAATAAATCACCAGTAACACTGACTGCTTACATCGAGGTTTTCCAAACCCGCCCATTGATACGGATCACATCAAAGCAGATCTGATTAACACACTACACTACTCCTGCAAAGGGGTCAGACAGACTGCAACACTCTGAACATCTTGCAACCGTACTATATGTATTCAGAGTTGACTGGAAAAGACAAGCATTCCATCAACATTTGTTTCAACATCATAATCCAACATATTTTAGGGATCTGCAAAAGGACACAAGATTACAAATGACGAATGATTACTATCCACCATACTCAAAGGGCAACAGGATAATCCCTTGGTAGCTGTTCTATTGTCTGGCATGTGTTAGATTTAGTTAACATTGACAGGAAGCCCAATAGCTTGTTAACAGTTCTCCTGGGAATTGGGAGGAAATGGTGATGGTTACTTTTTCTTTTCATCAAATATAGACTACTGTATTCACTAAAGAAAAAAGCAGCTTAAAGAAGCAAGCATGCAAAGCCTTTTAGTTGTTCCACTAAGTTGCCAGAAGAGTGTTTGCTCAGTCTCCCACTGTACCATTCCATGAAAATGTGGATATACAGTAATATATTAATATATTCCACAGAAGCATCAACTTCATTCACAGAATGTTTACACTAAGCATAAATATTTCTCTAATCAAAAAAAAAGAAAAAAAAGAAAAAAAAAAA
>VXBN01016918.1:98022-139055 GCA_013397395.1 Sinosuthora webbiana
AAGAAAAAAAAAAAAAAAAGATGGGATTTGACTAATGTGCAACTTTATTTCTAAATCCATTGTCAGTGACTAAGACTGCAGGTGTCCCCACTTGCTTGGTTTTTACCTCTTCAACCTCTTCTGGGGCATTGTTCTGTAAAAGAAGATGGTACAGCTTTCCATTAAGACCCTGTGATGTATACATCATTCAGCTGCATGCACTATAAAATCATGACTGTACAAAATCTACTTTCATTTCATTAAAACCAAAAGCCATCTCAGATGATCTCATAAAACTGTACATTTCAGATAATTATTTCAAACTATCTATTAAAGCATGATATTTTAGCATGACATTAATAGCTCCCACTGCATTTCTTTAACTACCTTTTCCTCTTGCAAAGTTTTGGTTTTTAAATTTATATCATTAAGCTCCCTCAGCTGGTCCCAAAAGCTCATTTCAATCACAGACTGATCCACACTGCTAAAAATAGAGTACAACATTACATGTGGGGATCTTAATTTTATTTGGGAGAGATAGAAAGCTTTTCTAATTTTTCTCCAAGGGCTTAATCCAGAGATCATTAAATTTTTATTTTAAAAGGTTATTTTTTTTCTTTTCAAAGCAAACTATCAAACTCAGCAAAGCTAATCAATATAAAATTATTAACTCCTCCATTAAATTATAAAAGTCACTGTGTTAAGCAGTTTTAAAACACACAATCCAATCTCTCCATAACATTTTTATGATTTTACCATTAATAGCCATGATTCATAGACTAAGGTAAGTATTTAAAACACATTTACAAAGATAGCAAATACAGTAGGATTGGTTTTCATATTGTAAAGCAAGTTTTCATTAATTTGATTAGTGAAATACACTGAATATTAAAGGTGAACTGAAAGGCTTATTGCATTGAAAGACCTCAGATTAGTGTTTTATTTACTCCTTGAGACTCTTGGTCACTGGATATTAAGGAAGAAACATCGGAACACTGAACTTCTGTTATGATAAACTTTCTTTCCACAACCCATTTTCATGGATTTTTTTTTTAAATATAATCACATAAATGTCTCTATGGATGCTCAAAATTTCAGAATGAATTAAGCATTTCAGATTACCTTTAAAAACTGTACACACAGAACTGTGGGTACTGACAATCATGGGAGAGCAGTAATAAAGGGGTGGGGGAGAATCAGGAAATTATTAGAAACCAGATGGATTAGAAGCCAATCTGAGGGCCTAAAAACAGAAATGTGAAAGTAGCTTAAAGACAAGTAACATGGATTGTTCCCTTTTGTCCCCCTATAAAGAATCTTGTAATAAAAAAATAACAGTACTTGAATACAAGTACAAGTTTCAAGGTAATACTGCATGTATTACAGCTGAATATAATATGGAAAGATAAATTTGGACTTTAAAAAAATTGGTATACAAACCAGTATGTGATCTTAACAGAAGTGATCTTTCAGGATTCCACTGTATGTACTTCCTTTACTAGAATTTCTGTACACCAAGCACAAAAAAGTAAAATACACTTGGTAAATACACACATTTCCCGTTTCTCAGTCACTAGAGTTTAGTTCAAGAAGTAATTCTGAAATAACTTAAGACCTCAGAACTTAACTCCTGGACGTTTACAGTACCAAGGCTCCCTGATCTGGTGTATAATACATTAGCAATCCTGATTTTCCAACGTCAAAAAGTTAAGTGAGGCTTAAGATTACATTCCAGTAAAGAAAGATGCAAAATTAAGATGTTACCTGTAAATGTTTGGGTCCAGAAGCAAGGCAGTATCTTTTGGTAGTTTTGATAAATGAACTACTTTAGTTTTTAACTGATGTCGCTCACTTTCATTTACCCACACATCAGGCAGACTATGAACAAATAAATAAAATAAAAATATTCAAAAAAGATCAACTGTTTTTTCTTACCCTAAAATTATGTAGTAAACTAGTACATACGAAGCCATTTTCACATTTCCCTGGTTAAAAAGCATCTTCACCAGAGTAAGGAAAGGCAGCCAATCTTTACACATTACACTTTGAAACTTTCCAGGTTCTCAGTTTGAAAAGACACTGAACAAAATTTAGATTACTCCAGAAGTATATTCCAAGTGTACAATGATAATGGCACTACATTCTCCACTGTAACAATTTAATGTAAAAATGGGTAACAGAAAGAACAACCAGACCTTTGAAAATAATTTATTTTACTAGGTAGAAATTCTTTGATTCTGTTCAATTAAAGGAGAGAATATACTCTGCAGCTTTGAGTTACAGTAATTTCCTTGCTCCAGGCTCAAAGGTTTCAAAGACAAAATGCTCCAACTTTGCTGAAGTTAATTGTTTGATTATCCTCTTCTTTGGGTTTTTGGTGGGCTTTTAAAAATCTTCTACATGTCCTAGAAGCCAAAGATTAACTTCATGTTGGGGGAGGAGTTTATAGTTAAGTGTCTAAGTCTTTGAAACAGGTTTCAAATTGAGAAGCCCAACACTTAAAACTAAATGTAATGGCTCTTTCTCTGCAAAGCCAAATTTCACAGACTTTTGCAAATTATTTCACTGAATCAGTATTTTGCAGATTTCACTTTGAATGAAAGTTAGCTGCTCAAATTTAATTTTTTTGGGTAAGCTATTCAAAACATGAAATGAAACCCAGAACCTCTAACCCAGCAGGAAAAGGAATTTCTCCAATTAAACCTTTCAGATGAAGAAGGAAGAAAAAAGGAAAAACAACTGGGCAGAGGGGGAGAGAGGCAGCAGGCAATCCATTTATTCACTAAGTCTCATGGATCATGAAAGGTAGAAAAACATCATAGAAGTTTTTTAAATAAATCCAAGAATCAGTTTCTAGACAACCAACATTGGGAAGACATTTTCAGTAGCAACTGTATGCTCAAGATACGAACAGCAAAAAAGAAAACTTTTCACATGCAGAGATTTGAAATATACAGAAAGGCAACAACTCAGTAAGCTGATTTATTGGCAACAAAAATAAATTCCCGCTCTTAAAAAAACCAAAACGAAGAAAACAACTCCTACCCTTCCAGGCCAATAGAAGTTATTTCCCTCTTGTAGAGGAAATGACTTAAACACTTTACTTTTCCTGACCAAACCCCTGAACATACGGATATCCTGGAGAACTTGTACAGTTTCTCAAGAGGACTCGGGGTAGAAGCTAAACCATTACTCCCAGCTCCATGGGGAAGGCTGATGAAGAGCTCAGTGGAGTGGAAAGGAATCACCACGAGTGCATTTCCCTTTCTGACAGTGTAAAACAGACTGGCGGCGTGTGCCAGGACACCTCGGCATCTCCTCTGCTTACAAGCCACAACCAACATGAACTGAATACTCAGGAATTCAAAACCCCATCATTCAGTGCCTGAAATACACACTCTATCTAATCCATCTAACCCAGCCAAGATGCAACAAACAGCAACATGAAACACATTATTCCTCTGACCTGACCAACCAAATTTAAATTCCACTGGGAGTGTCTTAACATTACTGAACAAGCTGTCTTCTCCAAAGCAGAGATTCTAATACTGAATTCATCTGCATGAGCAAAAAACTCCTCTGATTTTGTGTTAAAAAAAAAATTACTCTTTTATTTATTTTTCATGTTCCCAGTGTTGCATACTTTTTAATGCTTATTTTAAAATAAAATTAACTGACTTTATCTGTAAAATTTTAAAAATAATAATTTCAGAATGCTGTTAGATATAGTACTATGATTTGTCCTAAAAGGAATCAAAAAACTGCCTATTTTATAACAATATTTTAGCTTTTGTCTCTCAAGATGAATTGAAACTTGTGACAAAATACATTAAAAATACAGATGCAAATTTAACTGAATTGGTATTAGAGCCCAAAGACTTGAAAGCAAAAATCAATACATTCATTGTTTAATTTCTAAACTTCTAAATTACTTTTTGAAAAGCATTTTTTAAATATAAGCTTTAATTCAAATATTCAAAGGCACAAAATAGTTTAGTAACAGTTCCTTGACCCCACTGTAAATCCTTCCCCATTTAAAACATATCACTAGGAATATACTCACATGTCCTCTGGTGTCCAATGAAGCAAGAGTTTTATTTTGCCAGAATCTTCTTTTCTTTTAGCTATTACCTATAACAAGTACCAAAATCATAATTAAAACTGAATTACAGACCTTTTCACTCAAAAGTTGTTGCTCTTCATGACCTACTAGACATTCACAGAAAGCAAACTGTTATACTCCTTGAAAGTTGTGTGCCTGCAATAAACACGCTCTGAAGACCTAATACTGCTTTGCAAAGAACTTAAGTCCACTCAAGTTTTTAAGAGAAAACCACAATTCAGCCAGAAGATGTACACTTAATACAGCTGTATTTGGAAATATTTTTGCTGTACTCTCTACATTTCCTGCACTGCCCCAGAAACAAAATGGAAATTCAAAGGAAATGTGCATCAAACTTGTCTCAAATCAGACATGGAGTTTTGCTGACCTCTTCTGGAAAAAGAAAACAACTTCACACTGTAAATTGGTAGGCATCTCTCAGTATTCATCTACTGCCTTGCAATGTTTCAATATAATGAAACAATGTATCTAGTTAAAATACATGTGGCCACTGAACTGAAATACTAAAAAAGCTAAAACCAGAGGACAGTTGAGTGCTCAAATGTTTTAGAGAATTAATTCAAGCCACTTCAAAGGTTGGGGCATGAGAGGGTAACCTAAAAGTTACATTTCTTTAACCAGTGTAATATCTGTTCCTTAGTTTAACTAGACATGCTTGACTTTTTCCATGTCACAATTCAGAGAATAAAAATACAAAGAATTTGACTCAATAAAAAAAAGCAAGCAGAAAAGAAATCATAATCAAGTGAAAGGTGTATTCTGGATGGCAACCACATTTCTTCAAAAAGGCTTTATTAATGACTGCATTCTAAATCTCTCCCTATTTACAAAGAAAAGGTTGTGTTAAAAAAAGTACATATAAATTAAAGAATGTGCCTTTTCAGAGAACATAAAAGGTATTGCTTAAAAATTCTTTATATTAGAATATCTGCCCTGAAATATACTGTACTGTGCTGACATTCTTCTTATGTTGCGTAAAACAATCCTTTATGTCTGTTTTCAGACAGCATGGCAATTTCATCTTCCTGTTTTCCACCTTTCAAATTAATGTCTCTGAAAATGACACATTTTTTTCTTCATCTGAAGGTGGACCACGCAAACTTATTATGCCATTTAGCCAGTCACCATTCAAATCCCACGTCCTAATGCCTTTAAGTGATGCAAAATGTGCAAAAAAAAGTGTCTGCATCTGAGGTATTGTTAGCTCAGTGTAACAGGGCACGTCCACAAAACAGCTCCCAGCCTACCTTTTCTTTTTAAAGCTGATTTTAGGCTGAATCTCATCAACAAAGCTCATGTCCAGGCCAAGCCAGCACACCAAAATACAGCAGCCAAGTGCAGCATGGGGCTGGAATCCTAAAGCAGTTCTCTCAGGGGTACAACCTCTCCCACAACTGAGGTCTAAAGCCATTTCAGATCTAATCAACCTCCTGCCATCTCAAGTGACGCATGCACGGATGAGCTAAAAGGATTTTCACCACTTCCTTCAAGTTAATGTGAAGCAGCTTTAGAGCAGATTCCTCCCTCTAATTCCACCTCCTTATGAATTATTCCAATAGCCAGAGCTGCTCTTCCACAACTGAGTAGACTGCCTGGATAACCTTTCAGATTAAAGCAAGCTATGAATTGGAAGAGAATCTACTTTTCTCAAAGCATTGTAAAATCCACATTGGCCAGCGAAACTAGAATGAGATTTAAATACAGTAGTAGCTAAACCACCTGCAATCTCCACTTGCAGCTGGTGCACAACGTACATAAAGTTCAGCAGAAATAATTTGGAAAAGATTTCCAATACAGGCCACAGGTATTTAGAACAATCGGTCTTGCAGAACAAGGTGAAGTAAGCTTCATGCATACAAAATCATCTTTTATTTATGGAAAGAGACCAACAGTTCAAGGGTTTGAATCCCATACTAAGATTAAGCTGTAGCTCAAGACATGTCAGCCAGCACTCCTCATTTGGACTATTCTACCAATTTAAAACCATCTCTCCCCATTTTGTCCCATCTCTTTTTTTCTTCAGCCAAGTCTCCACCTTTTACATGCCCTCATCTCCCAGGTTTTTAAAAAAACCTGAGGTTATTCAACTGTTTAAACTTCTGATCCTTCTACTCCAATTCAATACTTTATCCCTGCTTTGAACTCTTCTAAATTACTACTGATGTCTTTCCTGTCCAAACACAGGTTGCCCACTTGGTTCTTGCCTCCTTCCAGCAACTCACCAATATTTTGGTGGTAAGTTTATTAAAAGAGAAAAAATGGGGACAGGAATAAATTTATTCAGGATTATATCTTTTAAACTAGAGGAAAGATGGGAATAAACACATTCTTCAGATCAGCATCTTTACATATTCAGTTATACACCAAAAATATTTCTTCTGATTAATCAGCACTGTCACTCATGACCATGGAAATGCCATCTGAACTGCATTCTTATTTAGAAGATAAGAACCAATTTTCTTCTGCAACACAAGGTTGCTGATAGATATTCTCCAACTGGATCAGACAGGAAATGTTGCAATCCATTAAATCTGTGAGCTAGAACAACTACCACCAATACTTCTTAAAAGTTCATTTACTAATAGCAGTGGACAACTCAACAACATAAAAGAGGCACTACTGCTGATTTCTGATTAAATGTCTAGAGCAGTAAGAGGACAACAGAAATCTGAAACATTAGATTTTTTTAGACACACAGGTAAACAAAGAGAATGCATCACATATATACTTACAGTACTATGAAATACAACACTGTGGCCTTTTCCTAAACTTTCTATATGTGCTGAGAGATTAAAGCAGATGGCTCGATGTCTTATAGCATCCAGTGTTTGTGCATCAAAGAAGTCATGAGGTCTTGCTGGAAAAAAGGAAAAGAGATCCTTAGTGTTCAACACATTCAAGCATTCAAACACATTCAAGCAGGCAAACAGGTCTGAAGTGTCATCAGTAAATCATTTATCATTATGTCAGTAGCACTACCTTGTCAGAGAGCTGCAAACATTAATTTCACTGAGAGGGAGAAATTATTCCTAGAGAAGCACAATTCAAATTTGGCCAAAACACACTCCCTGTGGATGAAACAGCTATTTCCAAAAATGTAACCACATCCACTCATTTCAGTTTCAATAATGCTAAATAATCAGGTGAAAAACTCCACACTATTACACATTTCTTTCTATGTACAAGTTGTCATTCCATGTTCTGGGACTATTGGTAAGCATTTTCTACCCAAGAAGCACCAACTGCATGCATCACATATTATCCTTCAATTTATAATGAGTAAAGCACAACTAACACCCATTTGAGATTTGACAACCAGGATAAAGCCAGCAGGCATTATAAAGACATTTTCCTTTTAGAAAAGGATTTTAATTGTTAAGTGTTTCTTGAACAGCAGAAAGATTATTGAATTTTGATTTAGGGTGTAAAAGATAGTCCATCACTTCTACATTAAAAGTATCTAAACTAAAAAAATAATTGCTATTAAAAACATATCTGCATGGTATTAAAAATATTTCACAGAAAAGTTTTAAAATATACCACATAAAACTGTAATAACATTACATTAGCAAAAAAGTTTGAATGAAAATATTCACATCTTTAAGCCTTACTTGAGAGTAGCAATTTATTAAATAACACACTGAAATTAAAACTAAGAACAGGAACTGGCATTACATTATCAACTACGTATTACCCTGAAATCTGCACAAACAGTGATTCAAACTTCTGCTGCCTTCATTTACAACAGCTTCTATATTCCTGTATCCATTATTTCAAAATGAACTACAAATTCCACTTGGAGCTAGCATCTGCTGCACTCCTGGGGCTGATTGTTGGTAAGCATTCATCTGCACATTCTGTTCTGTCCCTGCTCCATCTCAGTTGGACACTGCCAATTAGGCAATCATCTCACTGCAATGTTTTCTCACTCTAAGTGGCAATGTAGGACCACAGCTCGTGCTGCAGGTGGTCAGTGATGCAAACATATAAATATTTGATAAATAAATATGAGGGACGAAAGGAGGGAGGGTGGAAAGAAGCGGCGGGGGGGAGGGAAAAAAACAAACCCAATTTTTTTTGCTTTCAGTTTCAAGCAGCAAATTTCTCCAGGATTTACAATGGAAAACATTCAGAAGGCTGAGAAGAAAGGGTGCAATTTTTCAGAAGTGTAGGAATTATTTAATTTATTCTTAAGTGTTAGTGTTCTATTTTCTAAGCATCTTTCCCCTGAAAACGATTTTGAGGAATTTAAGTATCTTCCTTCCTGCTCAATAATACAAGTTTCAAGTACACATCAATTCCTTAGAAGTCAAATAAATTACAGCATCACATCAGAAACCTACCAAATGAAAATCCAAGCCCTACATAAGTAACAGAATCTTACTCTAAATTTCATGAACAGTAAGCTTCCTTATCTCTTTTATACTCCTCCTGTGAACTGGGTTATCATGCTTGTTAATAACTACAGTGTCATCTTTGCCGTGAAAAAACACGTGACAGTGTTGTATTCAAGGTAGCTTCAGAACAGCAATGCTGTGACCTATTTTAGAGGTACACACCTTCAATATATTTGGTTCTAAATGCCATTCTGCATGAATGAGGGAACATGTAAAAGGCCATCCAGAATTGAAAGTAAGCCATGGACTCTAATCCTGAGTTTTTTGACATGAAAAATTTTAATACAAATAAGATCTCTATAGCACTGTGAATGTAAAATGATGCCACCAGCAAAACAAGCTGTTATGATAAAAGGCTGATTTTCAAACTTAGAAGAATATGCCTTGTTTACAGACAGGACAAAAGAAAAGTAAAACACTTTAAAATGGCAAGATGTTAAAAAAACAATTAAATAACAGCAAAAATTCTCCTTACAGTCTAAGTTAGAAGATTGTATTCTCATCACATATACCCACAGTAAAGTTTCATTTTTCATTATGCATTTACTCACAGAAGGGTGTTACCTTCAGATATAAAATGGAGGAATCAAATGCATAAATTTACTGTACTTTAACTATTAAGGATTTATACATGAGGGTGCTTCAGTAACAGCACATATTGGCTATTAATTGTCAATAAATATTTAGTAATGTCCTTAACACCTTTAAAAATGCCAGGATCTAATAAAACCATGAGGTAGAAAGAATGTGCTGACAACATTTTTTTCCAAAGACAAATTTTTTTGTGCTGAAAAACTGCCAGCCTTTGTCAAATTATTATCTGCAAGTGATTTAAACAGATTGTCCACTGTCAAATGGCATTTTGTTTTACATCCATGTCATTAAGTCCTTGTAACCCTACTTGCAGAGAGTCTGGCACATGTGGTAAACATCTCTCCTTTCAGGCACTTAAAAATATCTAATTTAAAATCCAGGTTCTCAGCTTTATATACTCTGAAAATATACTGAAAATACTTAATGATGTTAAGTATTTTTTGGTTTCATAGATAAGAGTTTTGCCTTCCCCCACTTTTCTTGTAAAGACAAACCATACAAACTTGCACACTTCATTCTTTAACTAAAACTAAGCTAAGAAATAGAAAGACCAGCAAAATTGTATCAGCCCTTTGTCACGTTTACTTCACCAACAATAATCCACACACAAAGTTTGAAAGGAAAGCTGCCAATACTTGGCATTTTCAGAAAATGCCATCAACTTTGGATACATTTCTGGGTCACATATCCTCTGGAGAAATACATTACAGTAGTCAGTTCCCAATTCAGTTAGAGATGATTTCTGCCTTAAGGCAAAAGTCTACAGCCAGCATTGCATTTGTCTCAAGAGGCAAGAAGATAAGAAATTGCTCAAGCAGCTGTCACTTTTCTTCCTGTGCAACACTTGATCAAGACAGCAGACCATTCAAATACCACGGCCTGATCTTTAACATTCCCACAATATTTATTATTTACATTTTTTGCCAAAAACTCATTCATAAATTCTGCAGCAAATTCTTACTACAACTACAGCACCTTAGCAGGTGATTTGAAGTTTTAATTACGAAGCTGTGATTTGAAATTTGTAAGTCAAATAATATAATATGATGTTTATCAACTACTAATAAAATGGCAAGCTGAAAAACTACTTCTGCATATAGTGGAGGTGAAAATTAATTAAGATGCACTAAATCAGCCACCTAACAAAATCAATATGGAGAAGCAAGGTAACATGGAGCTCAGGAACCTCTAAAAATGAAAATTTTGAAGTGACCAGTCTTAGACATTTATATTTTCAGTAACACAGCCAACCAATCATGATGATCCTTTAGGAGCCACCTGCAATTATCTCAAGATGTGTCTCTCATTACATCTATGAAGCAAAAAGATACTGCAGAGTGAGCCCATAACCCTTCACTGATCAGCCTTCCCTTCTGCAACCTTCTCATTTACACAGATTTCCACAGGGAAAGGGAAAGCTCTTTGAAAATCAGATACTGAAAAGGACAGAAACCATTTTCTAATTTCTTGAAATGCTGAATCAAAATTAGAGGAAATCTAATTGAAATTAGGAATGTCTACTTTTAAGATGTGCTTCACAATACAGGTTGTTCATATATATATTTTTAAGAACACTCAGGCATACCCAGAGGCTCAGAAAACTTTTGAGAATTCCAGCAGATAACGTAACTTCCCAGGACAAGCTTGTCTGCATGCAAGGCAGAAACATGACCGCTGCTTCATAAATTTCCATCAAGTTCCTTACAACATAGGTGAGGTATTAAGAATAAATCACAACTGTGTGATAAAGAGTAATCACCTAAGACCACTAGCATGTGAATGCATCGTTGCAGCACCATTTGAATAACGGGTAACTGTATTTCTTCACAGAAAGAGAAAGATGGATACAGTTACATGTTCTGCTACAGAAGAGTTTTGGAGAAATAAAACTGTGGACAGTATGAGATTTAAATTGTCCACTGGTTCATAAAAAAAGATATTCTGTGCTACCTTCCAACACTAAGATGGATTTTGCACCACAAGTAAAAGTTCCTGTAGTTTTTTCTTCAGCTGTTGACATACCAGCAGGAAAAATGCAAATGGTTTTTTTCATGTCTCCTCTAAAATGCAGGTGCCAGAGTAACACTTTAATATTAACAAATGATCAGTTTGGTACTTGAGAGTTGCATCCAAAGCAATTATAACCCAAAGTGAAATATTTTAACAATTGCCTAATTTTTCCTAACTATTCCTGTAGATTAGAATCTCTATAGAAATTTGATGTTTTATTAATCTAAACTAGGACAACTCAGGAATCAAACTAGCAGATCCAAATGGATGAGAGGAGGTACTGGGTAAGTGATTATTTCTTGCTAGAGGAAACAGTTCTCACTTTAAATGACAAATCACACCTCTCAGCACAGAGGTTCATATAAAATTAATGAACATCAACTATGTGGAGACAGATTAGAGAAACATAGCAAGTCAGTTATGCCCAAAATTAGATCTTGGTTATGCTCATAAAACTGTCATTAACATAATGAAATGTTGTGCTCAAAAAAGAGCTTATATAACACGCATTTATGTCTAATTTATATGAATCTGCAATCTCTGTCTAAACTTCAGAGCTCATCAGCACTAAACAGAGCACTTTCCAACAGTAACACAGTCAGTAAACAAAATGGGACTCTGAAATGAAAAACTTCTTTCAATTGGCAACTCCAATTGTTGCTCATAGGAAACTCATCTTTTTTCCTTGACACACAGAGATTTACCCTGGAAAGGAACACAAACAGAACCTGGAATTGTTTTCTTCCCTTCCATCACAAGGAATGCCAACCCCACCAGATTCAAATATGCAGAGAAGCCACCAGAGTGAGGAGGAACTTTCACTCTAAGACAAACCTTTCGAGAACTTCTACTTCTGCGAAACACTTACGTAGTGATCGTCGTCTCTTGTTCTTCAATTTTCTTCTTTTATTCATTCCAGCTTTAGATGGAGATTCCTCTTTGGCCTTTGGCTGGCTGGCAACTTTTGAAGAGTTCTGCTGGCTGAAGTGTGTGGGCACATGACGGGCAAGTCCTCCCTGAGATGCAAAGCTGGCATTGCACCCACCAACTACACACTAGTGAGAGAAAACAGAGCAACTGGATCAGTGGCTGTGTGGCACAGGAGCTTCAGAGACCTTGGTTTGACTTTTCTAGCTCAACTTGCAACACACTAAAGCAAAAGCAAATTCTTAATGACCATGCAATTCTTAAAAAGAAAAATAAAAACATATTCTAAAATACATTTCTTTGAAGTTTTTAACTCTCAATAATTATTTCATTATACATTATTTTTTATGCCATAATGTATTTTATATTGTATAGCATAAAATTAATCTCAATGCATAGGCAAACTTCCCACAGAAAACAGGTTTCTGAAGAACTTCCCTCTCCATAGACTATCATTCCCTTAGCCTTTCAACATACCGCACTGTTCGAGTTTCTTAACACCTCTCCAATCCTTTCTTGTGACAAGGCAGAAGTAACAAATACACCCTTAACCACATTAAATTGGAAATAGCTTAATGCTCTTTGTGAATGATATAAAAAGTCAGTGAACAGCTGCCTCACAGTTCTGTCTAAAACTAACTTCAGTAAAGTTGTAGTAACAATTATTTATACATTCATTTTGGGATGCTGCTGTTACTTCAGAAGCATTTAAGGTAGTTCTCATTTAAAGAAAATGTCCTCTCTCAACAGAAAAATAAGATCCAACAATAATCAAGCAGAAACACAAACTGAATGATTACAGTAACTAAGCTTGTACTGACTACAATTATTGGTATTTTTATAAGTATCTGGTATATAAGTACTTATATGCCTTTAAGTATTTTAATAAATATTCATATTTACCATTATTTCATTTGCAAAATAAGTACTTAAATTATATCGTTGGAGAGGGAAGCACAACCCTTTTCTATTGTGCTCGGAGCTTACATGGGTAATAGAAAAGTGATTTTAGAATATGCATTTCATCACTGGCTGCAATTAGCTGTGTATCCATATGATTGATTTTTCCTCAGATCCAGACAATAGCAGTAGGACAAATGAGTGCATCAGCCAGTAGCAAAAAACCTATCACCAGTCTGAACCATTGGAAAGTTCTCCTCCTTGCATATCTGCCTGGTTCCTTCCTTTCCTTCCTCTGTTTTTCAGCTCTTTCACCTGCTTCTCTTCCTAACACTTCCCCTCACAGCAAACTAATGAGGCAGCTCCAATAGAAGCTTGGGAATAAGTAATGCTGCTGCAACTATGGCCACGGTGCTACGTCATTTTGAAACATCAGTTACATTACATTACATTACAGTAACCTGCCCCACGTCTGCACATTTGATTGGAAGACAAAAAAATAGCTTAAGAATTCCACATGTCCCCCTTTTTGCCCCTAAACCCCAACTGTGTTGTTTTCTAACAGTGGTTGCAGAACTGAAAAGTCTATTTCTGCCTCAGACTTAGCAAATGGTTTTCCATGATCAGTAGTAAAATACAGAGTCCACTAAGAGAAAAAAACTGTGCTGTCCCCAATACCTTAATATTTGCTATAGGACTAAAAATAAGTAGATAGATTTCAAGACAGTAAAAGGTAAAAAATGGAAGGATGTTTTTCACCTTTTTTTGTGTGTTTGCTGTGTTTTTTTAAAGGGAAGAATTCTTAAAAGGAGTTAGAGAAAGTTCTCTTAGTAGTGAAGTAATTCAAACGTAAAATTCCCTGACAAAAAGCTTGAGGAACCTTCATGCTGTTTTTGTTTCTCCTTGTCTCCCCCACTAATAAAGAATTGTGAAGATTTCTACCAAAATCCCCCCTATGCCTTTTTACCTTGCCCTAAGATTTCCCATGTTCAAACAATGGCAATATTGTCTACTTAGACTGTAGTGACTCACAATGGAAGAAATCCCAGCACACTTGTGAATCCCAACACACTCTGGATGCTGATCTCATTCACACTGGGGTAACTCCAACACAATTTTCCTGACTTCAAATTCATTCTGAACATTAAAATTTACACTTACAGGATCACAGGGTGGTATGGGTTGGAAGGGTCCTTTAAAAGTCATTCAGTTCCAAGCCCCCTGCTGTGGGTAAGGCCAGCATCTAGTAAATTAGATTGCTAAGCCCTATCAAACTTCCCTTATTTTTATGAAAGATGATTTAACTCCAACAGATACATGTACAATACATGTGTGCATTAGTTGAAACATTTTTTCTCTCTTTCTTTTTTTGTCCTTGAAATAGCTGTCTTGCCCATTAAAGCAGCCTCATGAAACTAAGCCACAAAATCAAAATTTAGGATTAACTTTCACTAATGTGCTCCTGACTTCAGATTCCAGCTCTTTCTGATCATGCAAACACTGTCCTAAAAAAAAAAAAAATTAGCTCAAGAAAAGCACATATCCTGAAATTCAGTCACACTGAGAAATTAAAATTTTAGGTTTACCAATGCCTCCTAGAGGTCAAAAATAATCTAAAGCCTTGGTACAGTGCATGCATTACCATATTCCAAGTTAAATATAGTATCAAAAAGGCAATACCTTTGGGAAAAAAGCACAAACTATGGGTCAGGCACTTTTTAAAAACTTTTCAAACCATAACTGTGTTTCTTGTCAGATGGGAAACACTGCTTTATGACAAACTACAGGCTGACTCACCCTGTCATAACTTTTTTCTTGTCATGTAGAGAACAAACAATCACAAATATTCTATATGGATGATCGACAGAAGCTACTGCTAACTCTGCTTGCTCTACCCAAATTTTACTTTCAAAATCCCCAAACCAACATCCTTAGATCCTCAATATTTGCAACTTGAAACTAGATATTGTCTTTTTCCAGAAAGCGTATTAATAGTCTGCAGCCACAGTACAAAATATTTGCAGAAATTATGACATTCAGATTTTGTGTACTTTGAGACTACACCTGATCATGTCTTCAAATAATCAACAGCTCAAAGATCAAAGATCAGACAGAGAATGCCTTTGTAGTAGACAGGAAATAGTAGAAGAGGAGAATGAAAAAATCTTACCTGTTTGTTCTTTTTTTTTTCTCTAAAATAATATATCCAGCAATCCGTTACTAATGGGTAAAGTCTCTTCTCTCCAAAGATAAAGGAGCAGTTCAGGCTGTCACTTCAGGATCTCTGGACGGTAAGTCACACCAAATCAGCTTCCCACCAGATAATTATAGAGCTCTAGAGGGCTTCTAATAAACTCAACTATTAAGCACAACTTTAAACCAATCTTTTCATTTTTCCCCCAAAACCTAAATCTCAAAATTTTGCATTGAATTTGAAACAGAACAGATTGGGTCCGGATTGGTGGATATGTTACTTCAAGAGAAAGTAAGTAAACATGTAAGAAATTTAATTTCTCCAGTGTACCCATACCCACCATTATTAATGGGCAGTAATGACCAGTGATTTTAACAAACAGGATATAAAAGTATCTAGCAATGAAGGTTTTTGTTCTGAATTCAAAATAACCAAATCTCCTATTTGGGTTATTTAACATGTAATTTTTTTCTAATAAACCTAACAGTAAATAGTTTAGACATCTGGATAAACTTTCTTATTGTCTCATCATCTGAGTGATGATGATGATGATGACAGGCAGAGTGTCTTCACATTTTACATCTGCAGTGCTCTAATGGACAGAAAATATTCTGCCAAGAGAGTAACAGACAGGAATTCCCAATGAAGACTGAAGCTGCTCGCCTGTGTTTTCTGCATTTCACCAAGTATTACTCTACTGAATGCAGTCACCCCTCCATGAATTCTGGAAGTTACAGGGAGCACCAAACTTCATTTTTAATACTACTTTCTTCCCCCATTTTAAGGAGAAGTCTGCAATGAACCTGTGCACTACCATTTGTTGTCACTAAAAACATTTACCCCACAGGAGCAAACCTTGCATGGCTGCTCTGGAACATGAAGAGCATATCCACTGGAATCCATGGGTGAAAGCAGCTGTTGGCAATCCCACATGCATCCTTATGGAATCATTTAAGTTGGAAGAGACCTTTGAGATCATCAACCCCAATCCTAATGCTATATGCAATTATTATTATTATTATTTTATGCAATAACTTTGCATAAAATCTCCCACAATTTCGTGCTCATCTGCCATTTGTCCTTTCACTGTGCTCAACATCTAAGACTTCATTTGATGTGTCTTCAAGTAACTTTTAGCGCTAAGTAATACTTGACTAATTTATTTTTGCCCCTGCACACCAGAAACCATGCTGGAAAACACAGGTTCTCACAACTCCTTTAACTATTCCAATACTTATCACTTGTAACAGCCAAATTTAGGACAAGAAAGGTGGGATATCTTCATTCACTTCTTTTCAACTTGCCAAGGAGAGCTTGTTGAAACCAGGATGTTTTCTAACTCAGCAGATTATTCTTCTACATCCTGTCTAAAAGGTCTGAAGGCCATATTGCTGAACCCTCAACAGGACCAGCCCTGCATGCTGATGATACTCCACAAGATTCCACTGGTTTCTAAGCTGCTGCAAAATTGTGCAGTAAGAGATCTAGAAAAGAATTATGCTGAGGGTTTTCTCTCTCAACTCTCTCTGTAAAATCACACACAAAGATGAACATACTAAATGTCTTTGGAGAGAATACCTATACTCAATGCATATCTACAATGACAAAAATAAATAAATAAATAAAAGGACTCACTAAAATCAGACTGTAACGAAAATGACTCAGAGAGGAGCTGGATGTACACTACCAAGACATTGCCTCATAGAAAAAAGGAGCTAGCATAACAACAGTCTCAAAAAAAAGTACCCAAATGGAAATTTATCTTTTCTGTGACACAGGTACTGCGATATTCATGATGAGAGGGACACCCTAAGCCACACATCCAGGAAAAAATAGGATAAACTTAAGAAAATATGAACCATTTTGCCTTGGCAATTTAGAAGTGGGTTCATTTCTGTGACACATGAACTGCACGGTCACGTGTTTGATGGGAATGAATGGAAAGAGCAGGTAAACCCCACAAAGACCCTTCAGCAGCAAAGCAGAACAGCTCATTTGGAGCTGAATGGAGCTTTTAGTCAAAGGACAACTCCATGTGTATCACAAAAAGAGACAATTAAACCCAAAATGTGCAACTACATAAAATGAGTCAATTTGCAAGCAAAAGGGGTACTGGACAGGGACATATCCTTCAGTGCAAAAGAGAGTTATGTTTGATACAGTCCCCAATGCTTTTCAATTTAAGAAAACACATTTCTCTCTTCTTTTCACTAGAAATATAAGAATATATCAATCTGTGATATACTTATTACTCTCTTCTGGTCAGTACTTGATTGTAGTGCTCTTTTACCTTTACAAAAGTAAGATTTCCATGCTTTTAGTTGTCATTTTCCTAGCTAAGGCTGTTTTTCTCTAAAACATCCTAAATAGCAGTTCTTCAGACAACAGCATAGAGCTGCACTATTTCCATTACTCCTTCTTACAGTTTTCCTCAAAAATCCCAACCCTATTTTTAAACTGAAACACTGAATAACTATTTTCTGCAGGTTTTCCAAAATGACAGATTCCTTCCTTTTATGTTAGGATTCAAGTATATTCTCATGAGGCAGCTGAAGTTTCATTTGCAATTTAGGTTTTGGGAGGTATTTTGTCTGCAGTAATTATCAAGAAGTACAGGTCTTTAAACCAACTCTGACTTCAAAAAATATGGCTTTGCCTGAAAGGTGAGCAATTAAGATTTATGAGAGAAGCTAAATGCATGAAATGGATACATGGGCTCCATTTTTGACTGACTGCCACAAAATAATTAATAAAAGGCTGTTCTTGGACTGGTCAAGATTAATATCCAACACTTCAAGTGTTTTTTGTCTCAGGTTTCTAAAGTTAGCATAAAAAAAGAGAAGCAGCAAATGAAGGAAAGGAGGCAGTTAAATAATAGATTGACATCACAGACACTCACATACTTGGCTACCTCATGTGAGCCCTGAAGCCTATTTCAGCATAAATGACAGGGGAACAAAAGATGTTACAAAATTCTACTCAGACCACAATTATCCTCCATTCAAAGCTCCCAGGAACAGATTGAGAAATACAGGGATAAAAAACAAACAGAGGGACTCAAGACAACAGTACAAAAAAATGCTGCAGTGACACACATTGAGCCAGGATGATTAACTACTGCAACCCTCAAATGTTTTGTTCTCTCCCTCAGTAGGACCAGAAAGTACAGAAAATCAGCTGGTGAAACAACAGATATTGAACACAAGATGATTATTAGCAGAAACAACTGTTGACAATTTTAAGGCTCTAGCTGTAACCAGCCCAGCCAAAAAAAGCTGGAGTACCAACTGAAACTGCCTTTGCTAGGTAAGCCTGACAGACCCCAAAGTACTACTGGTGTTTCTGAGCTATGCCCACCTCTTTAACCCAGCAGCTCTGAAACTGAGTTTCTTTGATCTAGACCAAATAAGAACACAGATTAAGCTATGAAAAAGACTTTCATCCAAGAACAAAGCTTGCCATTATACTTTGAGGTAGACAAAATATTTTGTTCCAAAATAGAGAAAAACTAAGGTACAAGTTTCCTCTGGTAACTGGTGGTTGCTTTCTTTACTACTACTACTATTATTATTAATAATCAGAGATTTGGATTTAAGATTAGATCAGTTCCTGGAACAACCATATCTGCAAACTTGCAGGGATCTATGATCCTATGATCCTTATGCTATCCTTCCAAGAGCATGCTAAACTCATTCCTTCAAACACAAGGTATGATAACCTTAAAACTCATTCTCCTGGGGTTACTTTCTGAGTCAGAAATTTTCAGTCTAAACTACACAGTTCAGTATGGAAAAAAATCTGTTTAATAAAAAAAATCTTTTTCACATGCAATGCACTATTTTTACTCTCTTGGTTTTGAGTTTAATTTAGTTTTGTTTTCTGTCATAACTATTATTAAAACCTATATAAAAAATGTAACTACAGAAAGACATCCCTGTAACAGAAAAGTATTTTTAGTAATAAAGCTGCCTTAAAATGATTTTTTTTTAAAAGTGGAAGATATTACCTGAGGAGAAAGAGAAGAGAGGGAAGACAGGGACTAAAACTTGGTGGGGGTGGGGAAGGAGGCATACAATGCTACCTAAACTCAAAAAAAACCCCCAAATCCTGTTTCATTTTCATATCCTACATGGAAGAACTTCAGTCTGAAGTAGTGTGGGTGGGACTTACCATCAAGTGATCCAGGACTGACAGCTATGAACTGCCCCAAGTGTATCCATAAGAGGATGAAGCAACTCATTAATAACGGATTGGTGGATATGGGAATGATAAACACTACTATACCTAGAATTGCAGTACAGATTAAGGGGAGAAAGAAAGAGAAAGTTAGAAAATACTGTGCAGGAAATACAGTCAGCTCAATGGTCCTGCATTCCTGACTTCCTTTTTCTTTTCAGAGAAGTGAACCATAAATAGCCACTGCCAGTGCTTTTACTGAATTTAACAAAAGCAGCTCTTACTCAAGCACAGAATGTGCACCATCAGCCATGATCCAAAATTCAATGTGGAAGTGTAAAGTAGGAGAGAAAATATCTCACTGTCACAGTGTAAGCAGCCCAACTGCAAAATGCACAAACCCCCTGAAGTTTAGCACTATTTAGTTTTACACTCCCTGCTATTTATAGATTAAAAGAAACAGGGACAAAGAAGCAGTAACAGTTTCTTCACCTGCTTTTGTAAAAGAACAGGACCTTTGGGCACTATTACTGCAAAGAAGAAGGCTCAGCTCGCTTTTTAAGAAATCCTCCAGTGATGGTATTTTTCAATTGATGTATTAGGAAAAATAAAGAGAATTTTTTTAAAAATAAGAGGTAATGCATGTTACAATGAGCCTTACCTTGAAAGGTTTGTCCCCACTGTGTGTCAGCATATGCCTCTGCAACCAACTTTGACTTGTTGAAGGTGTATTATATACTTTGCAACCTTTCCACAAGCAAACAAACACCTAATAGAGTAAAAACGTGGTAAATTTACATAAGTCAGAGAGAACAGTAAATAAAAATATCACATTAGCAAAGAAGGCTGTTTTTACAACACTTCAAAGAATTCTGAACAAAAACCATGTATTTTGAAACATACTTCTCATATCTCACCAAGGAAAAAATAATTACAACACCAAGTATCCAATAAAACCAGGTCAGTGGAAGAAAATACCAACAGACAGATGCTCCTGCAGATAAACACAATCGAGAGCAACAGGATCTGCTGTATTTGTGTTTGCACTCAGTATCTGCATCCAACAGTTATGGACACTAAACATTTTTAAATGAAAAATTTGCATTTTCTGGGTAGTAGTTATAGAAATAAGATAATTTACCCTCATAAGCAATTTATTTTATTCCTTGAGCATGAAAAAGTAAAAACTCTTAATTGTAATGCAGTTTATATACTGGAGTTTTGTATTCTGAAATACCAGATACCTCTACTTAGGGCCTTATATTCAATTCCTGATGAAGGAAGCTACCATTTCTCATAGGATTCAAAATCTATGGTTGTTTTGTGATTCCAGTGTACAGAACAATCACATGCACAATAGTGCATTAAGGGGAGCAGAACTTACTCATGCTGCTTTTCTCTCTCCTCTCATTGTGTTTATCTGTAACTGAGGGAATAAAAAAGCTCAATGAACTTGCCTTTCATTAGAATTTCCTCAACAGGTCTGTGGGTGAAGGGAGGTAAAGCCCTAATTTGTCACAGCAAAAGAAAGTTCCCAGGAACAGCACTGTTCATAACACAGGTTTTCAGAAATGCAGGAAACTAATTGGATTTCAGTTTCTTGTTCTCTTTTGGAGAATAAAACCCCTCAACCTTCAAAAGATTTTATTTTCAAAATGAAAAAGCAGCCACGGGAGTTCTACGTTCCTGCTGTATAATAGATACATAACCCAGCTTTACTCAGACAAAGCTGGAAACCCCTCAGTGCCTGTGTGACTGATCCAGGCCTACTGACACAAGGCTCAGGCCCCTAAACCTCTGGGGTCTGCCAGCTTTGAGATCCCCTCAAAGCCACAGAATTGGAATTCCTGAGATTTCTGGCTCTGCAACAGCTCCGTAAGTGTGCCAGCACTTCCATCAGCAACTGCGGGGCACTTGGCAAAGGTGTGCTACTGGGAAGTTACAGATGGGGAAAATACAAGGACTTGGGTTTGCAAACACACACCAGAAGTCCAGACAAGGCTTCTTGGGAGTCCTTGTCAAAAAGGTGAACTTAAAATATTTCTCAAATAACACCTTTTGGAAGTAAAACTGTTTTGTCAGCAAGTTTCCCAGGCTCTTCATGGATGTCTCTGGTTTGGACTGGAGTCATGACCTCGGTATTAGGTGGAAAAAATACATTTTACCATGCAAAGATATTTATCCTATTCCTTTCCATTCTCAATGAGCAACTACTTGAAGCCCTACTTTTCTTCAGACTTAGAGCCATTGCAGTTAAGTAAGATCTGAAATCCCATCAAAAGCACAATTTCCAACTGGAACACCTCACCGGCAGGTGGCAGACAAATCCCCGAAACAAACCCACCGGGATACATCCCTCTCCCACAGCACCACGCTGGAACTCCTCAAAAAATAAACTCCAGTAAGGGGGACTGAAAAGTGTGCAACAGTTGTCAGACACTTTGTGCTTCCAACAACCTCCTCTTTCAAATATACAAATACAGTCCAATATTTTCTAAATAGAAATATCCACAAATCATGTCACATGAAATGTAAGTGACAAGAAATAAAATACAGGAAAAAAATACTCCTCCAACCAAAATCTGCAAAATCTTCCAGCTCCTTTTTAAGAAATGTAAGGGAGTCATGGATGGGATAACAAAGATCCAAACACACCTTATTCAGTTCATTGTTTCACCCAGGTTTCCTGTAACACTTTTATACACCTGTGGACAGAACTCAGAAATCATCTCATGGGTGGCTAAAAAGCCATTACACTGGATGGATGTTTCTGCTTAGATACTGGACTGAAAAAAGCCATCAAATATGAAGCTGAAAAGTTCAATCATGCCAAAAAATATTAGCTAAATACAGCCAGAGTCACAGCTGTCTCAGTGACACATTTACATAATAAATTATTTAAACTAATGCAAATTAGCATTTTGTTTAAGTTTCTTATTCACTGAAGATAAAGTTCAACAGCCTAACATTTTCCTTCTGAAGAAGTGACAGGACAAAAAGTCAAATGATAACAACTCTTGCACTTTAAGAACTGATATTACCTCTCCTGGAAATTGAACAGCTGCAACACGCAGTGCCTAAAGCAGGCAGATTGCTTGTGCTGGATGTAAAGGTAGTTTACATGATATATTCCAGGCATCAGAGGTAATTTAGGAGCTTGAAGATGGGAGGTAGTTAAGTACAAAGTTGAAATTACTCTACTAGATGTTTTTAAACATTAAAATTGAGACCAATTATCATTTGTCCAGGGATTAGACTAGAATTTACATGCTTATATATGCAACTCAATTAAAAAAAAAAAAAACTAGATGCAATTATATAGAAGGTAAACTTGCCATCAGTATTACACACAGAGCTGTTTTGTTAAGACTTTGTACTCTTGAGCCAGTCTTACATCTTCCCTATTTACATTATGGATAGATTTTACCTGCAGTGAGTCTCCTTGGTAAGAGTAATTAAGATGTGACTTCACCTGAGTTCACATGCAGGAACACGTACACTGAGAGTTTTAAGAAGATGAATTCCAAGTGTAAGCACTTAAAGACACATCAGCAGCTTCAGGATGTTGAGAAATCAACACACTATCAAAACCCTGGCAGTCTCAAATAATTTATTGAACAGAACTGACTACATTCTTCAAGTTAGGCCATTAACTTTGCTGCCACTAGTCACAAAACCGGAATTTTGAAAGAGAAAGTTTGCTACTGTCATTCAAGAGCAAAACATGGGCAGATAAGAAAGAAGGAAAACCCAAAAGTAACACCAACCCCTCCTCGCTGCCCATCCACGTGTATGGAGCGAATGTGGTCGGCCAGGTCCGGGCTGGAGCTGAAGCAGGCGTGGCAGTGATCCCAACAACAGTTATAGGCAATGCTTTTGGCAGAGGAGGCAGCAACTCCCTGGCCATTCATCATGACTGGCGTGGAACGCCCACTGGAAATTGTGCTGTCTACGTCCATGATAGTGCTGCTTATGCTGCAAGAGAAAAAAAAAACCAAAACTACATCAAAGTTTGTATTTGTTACATCTTAACAGAACAAATCAAAATTGTAGCTCTTTTGTTTCAGATATCTTTAGACGGGTTGAAAAGAAAACCTTACACAAATTTATGATTTATTGTGGTTCATCGCTTTATTAATAAATGTATGGTTAGGAAACAGCAACTACTACTCAACAATGTAACTTCTTCTGGACACTGGGAACAAAAGAGAGGAATGGAAAATCCTCAAAATACTGAGCCCAGCATCCCCTGCCAACACTAGAGCCTCGAAAACAATACAGCACTTTAGTTCTACACAGGGTTTGAGGAGCTCCCACACGGCCTCAGCACAGCGGCCATCATGTGCATGGTCTAAACTGATGCTGTTTGTTTTGGTTTTGCAAAACGTTTCCAGAGAACCCAGAACCAGCAGAGGAAATCTGTGGCCAGCAGGGGTCACTTCCATCATCTGTATCTTGGCAGACACAGAGGCAAGCATCAAACGAATCAGAAAAAACTTGCAGAGTATGCTCTTCCCAAATACAAGCGAAAAGTATGGAGATGGATGTTCTTCCTCATTAAGTAGCTACTGACACACCTTTATCTTGTTAATCTGCTCAGTTGCCATGAGGACCTTTAAGATTTTCTGTTCCACAAAGCCACAGCCTTACAGAACAGCTCATCTTTGACAGAACCTCAATGACCAGGTGGTCAAATTTGCTTAAACAGGAACGAGTGAGATCAGATTGCCTGTGGTCTTGTCCAGTGGAACTGTTAATGGGTGTGTTCAAAGGCCGGGATTTCTGCTACCTTTCTGAACAATCTCCTCAGTGGCTGACTAACCTTGTTGTGGGGGAGGGAGGAAGTTTCCCAACATCTCATCAGAATTTCCAGTGCTGCAACTTCTGTCTCTTGTCTCTCATCCTTGGCAGCTGCAGGGTTGAGATGACTCTGCCTCCCCCATTGTTAAACCTCCCTATCAGATCACTGAACACCGAAGAACCCTGCCCTCCTCCTCCCAAAACGGAAGGAACACACACACTCAGCCTCTCCACGCACTGGATTTGCTTCAGCACCCTCACCACCTTGGAGAGCCTGCACCAGACCCTCTCCAGTACGTGTATAACTAGGATGTGCTAAACCATTCTGCTTTTAAGGTACAGGTGCTGCTCCTTATTTTTACCATCACTGTTTACATGCACGGTATTGTTCTATTACACACTGAGATGAATGGAAGAAAAAACACCATTAGTCAAAATCTGATGATACCATTAGCATGTCTGCTCTTCTTGCTCTAAGAGTCTCTAATCATAGATTTCTATGAGATTTCCCATTCTCACCCACCATGTGAGAATTTATCAATAAAAAGTGACTTGCCTTAGTCTAAATAACAGATTCCCTTCAGCAATGCTCCCAGTTATAAGCTTCAGTTTTAACTACTCTGAGTAATTTGGTTTTATGAACAAACTCTTATCTCAAGAGATACCAGAAACATAACATATTCCAACCACAGAACCCTTAAAAATCATCTTCCAATTCATTTGTCTCCATCTGTTTTTAAAACTGAGCAACTATTTTTAGGCCTCTGTCTTCCAAGTTAAAAAAAGTTTCAGATACCTTTTCAACACCTTTTTGCTTAAATGAAGGCATATCAAATACATAGATCCTAAATGATACACAAATACCACATGCCTTTCTTCCACCCCCTCCCAATTTCAAACAAGGTCTAACAATTTAGAAGGCACAGCTCCTATGCATTGAGGTCATGTGGGCTATTTGCTGCTACACAGAGAATTTCCATGTGTCCATTATTTTTATTTTCTTCCCTTTTCTATACCCTGAATACATAGAGCTTTCATTGATCCCTCCCCATCCCCAGTAATCTTGATTCCTTTTATGACATACAACCCCCAATCTGTCACTAGCAATTAAAAAAATATTCCAGCTGAACCTCCCAGCCCCAACAGCATTAATAGCCACTAACTACACATATTGTAACAGCATTTTAGGATCCCTGTAAGAAATTGTCAGAAGCTTTATCTGCAAAACCTGTTGCAAGTAATCCTAGTTTTTCCACTGTGCCAGGCTCACAACAGATGCAATGATGGGACTGACATCTTCTCCTTCCTCAACAGATGCCTAGGCCAAAAATGTTTCCCAAAAATAAAGTCTGTAAAACTGCACCGTGAAAGCAAAATTTACCCATGATGATAGAAAAACTGAATAATTAATTATAGTTAATTGTGCCACCACCCCACCTCCCTCTCAGTTTAAGTTATCCAAATACACCTCTCTCAAAACCACACTCGGAAGTAGGTTTGGACACCGAGAATGGCACAAAGCCCAGGCACTCCTGCCACAGACAGTGCTGTTACACGGATCAGTGGTCCCGACAGGAAGCTGCTTAGCCAAGGATGGCAAAGCACCGCACATACAGCACTCGTGCAACAGCTGCCTCACACCAGCTCAGGTCAATAAATAACCCTGCCTTTCCCACAGCTGAAAGGTACCAAAGGAAACTGCTTCCCAAATAGCTTCAAGGAGGAGTTCAAAGCTATTTCCAGTCAGTACGAGTTTCTACACCCACAGACAGCATTAGAATGCGTCCATTCTCACACACCCCACAAAGAGTTACAAGCAGACTTCTGACGAGAGGATGTGTGGTGCTGCTGGTGGCTACAGGGCAGAGTATGAGGGGCACTCAACACAGTTCCCTGGGTTTACAGTCCGGTCTGAGGTGGGAAAGCAATGAGAAAATGTAACCCTGAGCAAGTTCTGTGAAAGCACTTGGGGCAGGGGAGAAGTGCACCCTCACGCAGGTGTGTGTGCGTGTGTGTGTGGTTTCTCTGTTGCACAGGCATAAAATCTGCTCAATTTCTCAAAGAAGAGACAAAAAAACCCCCTGAAAATTATCAACCCAAAGCATGAGAGTTTAGTTCATGTTGCCAGTGCAGTGCAACAGACCTTGACACAAAATCACAGGCCTCTAATTTTACAGCCTGAGGAATGCAAATGCTTAAGCTTTGTGGTTTTTTTATAAGCTATCCTACCTTCTTCTGGAGAAAAATATATAAAAGTCAACTGATCCCAGCACAAGCTATCATGACAAGTAGGGTTATTAATGGCATAAAAAACCAGTAACAACCTAATTTAGCTATTACTGTTTAAATGTTTGCTGGGTCGGGGTTTAATAGCCCAAATGTTTGCTAAGGGCTAACAGATTAACACAGTATCAAAAACTTGTATCAGAGGAACTGGAATAAAAAAAGGCTGCCCATAGCACTTAAACCAAGTAGTAGCATATAAAATTTGGAAATTGAGAATGAAGTGCTACACTGGACTATAATTCTATAAGCTATTCAAAATCCTGTCTAAAAATGGAAAAAAATATAACTCAAATCCAGTTGAGCAGTAAAAACCCAATATTTAAGCCAAAATGCCCTCCTTCCTTCTAGTTTGAATACGACATTGAAAAGCATAGACAAATATTGCTGTAACAGAACCTACTAGAGAAATATCTCAATTGTTCATAAAACAAAATGATCAAGAGTCACACAACAAGAGATCACTAGGTTTGGATGGACTTTCCTGATAGATTCTTGGTAGACTCCAATGCAAGAAACTCACTGCCCTGGCACATTCCTTCCTAGTAATAATCTGTTAAATAAAAACGTAACATACATTTTTTGTTTCCTCTTCTGTGCCTCCAGAACCAGCCTATTTCAGGTGATCAGGTGCTTCCCAGTACTAAGAAATTTAGAGTTATCTTCTGCCTCACTTAGCAAGTTCTGCCCCTCACTAAAGAGGTAAAGGCTGCAAAGAGAATCTGTGAAAGACCAGTGCCCAGTACACCTCAAGTGTGTGTAGCTTTCTCTGGTCTTTCAAACACTGAGAAAACATCAGGAAGCTTTTCATAGAATAGTCTGCAGTGTATGTAACATCAAAGACAGTGACTTGGGCGGTCTCTTGACCTGCCCATTTCAAGATGAAGCAGAAAGATAAGTTTTACAGTCAGAGCTGTGGCTGCTACTAAGTCTATGAAGACTTAACTGCAACACTGTGTCTGTTAGAGCTGCCAATTCACCCACTTTTTTTTGTTTCTCAGAATTTCAGACAGGGCAGGGCGTGAGGACAGGACAGACAAGCAAGTAAGCTGTGTGCACAAACACTCAGAACTACAGAAAAAAATGTGTCTTTCAGTCTATGAACAGGGTTTTTCAAGCCAATACGACTTTCTATCTGCTTGGCATGATCTGACAGAGGGAAGGGTTCCTTAACAAAGGGAAGGTAGTGATGGAAATTACATCCTTCTGCTTTCTCACCCCAAATCCATAAAGCCTACAAGGGGGAAAGTAATAACGTGCATAAGAGGAGAAAACCAAGTAAGAAAAACACAGACATCCTGGTAATAGAACAGAGACACTGAAACAGATTTTTAGCTAGCTAAGCTAAAGCAAGTTTTTCTGCCTTTTGCTAAGTCCCTTTCTGGCAGGCAGGTCTGTTTAAAGCCTGCCTGCCACTATCAAAGCAGAATGACACGAGCAGAACTGAGGCGCTTGTGGCACTCCCCTCCTGCCAGTGACAGACAGGGCTGGGTTTGCTCCCAGGCTGGAGGCAGCTCCAGCTCCATTGTAATGGATCTATAGACCATGGCCTGATGAAGAACATTAGACATTTGAGTTTCAGAGAGTTCAGCTCAGGGGTCATCCCAAACAATAGAGCATCAAAAACAGTCACTGCTGGAGAGAGCCTGCATACACAATAGCAGTTTTTAAGAAGCACCATTCAAAAGACTGACTAATTACTAAAATTTAGAACTGTTACAGCAAGCACAACATGATCTTCGAGCTTGCTGTCCCTATTTTCAACCTAATCGAGTACTTGAATTAACTTGACCTAAAAATCACAGGTTTAGAGGCAAGAACTGAATGCATTTCTGAAATGCCTTCCTAAACCCACACCTCATTTCACCAAGTCTGCAAACACTGGCAGGGTCTGCCAAATGCAGCAAGGTAGAACTGAAAACATAGAATCTTCTCAGAGGGGTCAGACATTTTTCACTCCACCTACAAATTTTCCCTCTACCAAGAGATCAACAGCTTTGAAACGATACTGACATTTAAAATGTGTTCATTAAGCAAAACCATGAGGCTTAAACAGAGGAATAATTACCTCAAAGGCATTGTTTCAGGTCTTATTTTTATTTTACCTGTGGCTAGAAATAATACCATCTTCATTATCAAGAACATTAAGGTATTTTTAGCAGCACTTTCATGTTAAAAGGCTAGTGCTTGCACAATCAAATGTGTCTAGCTGGTTAATTTAGTTCAAACTTTATTTAAAAACAATCCTGAAACAAAAAATGATACCTAAAAACTTGTAAGAAGCTGCCAGTCATTTTCAGTTCACAGAAAACAAAAAGCATTTTTCAAGCACTTTAAATTCTGGATTATTCTGTTCCTTTAAGGATCTGAGCAAAATTAAGCCACTGTTGGAGTTCTGTAAATATAGATATTTTCTATAAGGAAAAAAAACGAAATTCTAATTATTCACAATTTAAAATGTACAAATTTTAAACTACATATTATACACCTGGGCCCTAATTTTTGTGCACATTTAAATGTCATTAAAACTATAATGAGACCATGGTTTAATGCATTAAATAAAATGGTATACTGCACATCACTGCTGACACACACTTGGCTCTCCAAGGAGATTGTTTTCCTCACTACTGCAAGTAATACCTTCTACAGAATTTAACGAATGAAATGCCCAAAATTTATTCTTTCCCTGATTTTGTTGATCTTTCAGAACAACAGAGGGTAAGAATCGAGCAGGAATATCACCAAAAAACCTGAAAGAACAGCAAAATAATTTCATTTTCAGTTTCCACCAAGTCCCATTAGCAACCTCCCACTTGAAGGGAGAGCTGAGCCAGGCACTGAACACATGCACAAAAGCCCAATCAATTTGCTATTATACTTTTAATGTCTGCTAAACATAGTCCCTGTAGACCTTAACTGAAGTAACCTTCCCTGAGGCAAAATCCAGCCCTAACAGATGGGCCTTATACCGTGCCCTGGAGGGTCAACAAGCAGCCCTTCAGTCTGATCAACAGGAGCTCATTTCGGGCTTCGAGCACCTCCACCCTGAGCGAGCGCTGCTCCCAGTGCCCAGATGTTCAGTGCAGGAGGGAACCAAAGGGCCCAGCTGAATTCAGCTCACACCAAACGATCCTGACAGATCCTGTACGAAAAAAAAAAAACCAAAAAAAACCCACAACTCCTCTCATCTTGGAAAGCAAAACATGAAAAACAAACGGGAATTTCAGTGAGCACACACCGCAGGGTGATTGAAACCAACACTACGGAGGAGCCATCGAGCTGCATGCTACAGTACTCCAAGTTTTGAGAACAGTTTCTTCTGAAATACACAGTGATAATCCAGCCAAAAAACATCAATCAAATCAGCAGATCGTCTCCCAAACCAAATGCTACAAACCTTACTGGAAGTAAGTAAACAGGTTAAGGATTGAAAAACAAACAAATAAACCAAACAAAAATAAATACGCAGCTAGTTTCTTTCTCTTTTACTCGTCAGTGAGATACTCTGTCATTTCCCCTAACAGCTGCAGCTACATTGGTCTAATCCATGAGGGAAGCTTAAGAAAGAAAACTGAACTGTTACAGTCAGATAAAACCTCAGCATAATGGGAACACTGTGAATGACAGTCAGTCACATCTCACAGCGACTTCAAGGGTTAAAACCTAGAAATCAACAGAAAAGCTTTTACCACCTGGAAGACTAAATCACAACTAGGTACTAATCCCAAAAGAAAACAAACAGCACCAACTGCAATCATTCAATTACAAACACCAAGTCAAAACAGAAACACTGAAAGAAAATAATAATGACATGCTTAGTGACATCCCCCAGCACCTCATTATTTTCATTTCACTAAGAAAACCCGAGAGCAAAAACAAAAACTTCATCATTTTCCCCACTACTCCTATTGCTTTCCAAGATAAGAGGAGGAAAATTGCAGTGTACAGCTCTGGCCAAGGGACAAGTTCCACAGAAACAACAGCTTTTCAACACCACCAAATTCAAAGCAATTTGTGCTCGCTACTTCCTAATGCATCCAAAGATCAAGCGAAGATAAATCCTCATAAAACTTCAAAATGATCAAATTATTAACCCTCAGCTCCCATCATTGAGAGAAGGATCTTCCCCCTGTCCTATTTTAAAATATCTCCATCGATTCCAAACAGAGGAGCCACAGATACAACAGATTAGTAACAGAAATTATTCTACTGGCTCCTAAACAAAAGCAGAGGAAGAAGAAATTCCTGTGTTTTTGTACTAGATATAATTAGCACAAAATTCATTTAATTAATTAATAAGATTTAATTTTTGGTGACATTCAATGAATATTAAGCAAACTTTAATGCCAATGTCTTTCTGAAATTAATATCGGAACAACTGCATGGGGGTACCAGTAAGCAATAAAATGTAAGGCTCAAAATAATTATACACGGGTAGCCAAGGAGATTTCAGTTCATCTTTTTGCTTTATGTTCTCCAAATGATCATGTCCATTTAAAAGTTAGGTTAAAACAGGTCCTAGGAAAAACAGAGCTCACAAAACATGAGCAATCACCACGAGCCAGCAACACAGCAGAAAAATTTGAGATTTGCCTGATTTTTTTTGTTCCTCTGCCCATCTTCAGTAAATTTGGTATTTTATGATACATCTAGACTGGTAACAGATAAACTCCTCCTACTAAATTTCAGTAATTTATCAATTTAATTCCCTAAGCCAAACATTTATGTTTCACAAGCAAAACAGTTTGTCTTACTTTAATGGATGTATTTGAATGTGGCATGAAAAAAAACATCACACTTTAGAGCTCTTACAGTTCCTTTCATCGAACCAGCAACCAGCCCAGAAAGAATCTTCAAAGGAGACAGAAAGCAACTTCAGCTACCTGCATATCTAAGGGTGTCTCTTGACTGATTTTGCTGAGAAAAGCATTTAAATTTAAGCCTTTAAATAGGAAGTATCCAAAATAATTTCATGATTGAGAAGGACAATTTTCTTAGGAAAACCTATCACCAGTAAGAAAAAGCTAGTGTAAGTGGATAAACCACCAAAAACAAAACAAAACAAAACAGAGCAAAGAGAGAATGCAGAACACTAAATGGCTGCCAAAGAGAAAGATTACTCACAGGGCGGCAAGAAATCAGAATACCTGGATCAAAAAAATAAGCCAGGACTACATGAAGTGAAAGTCCACCGCTGTGTTTGGAAGGCAGCACCTTCTGCTCACATCTGCTCTGGCACATTACATCCACAAAGACAGACAAAACAACTGACTGCACAGCTCCTCAGAGGCAAGGGAGGCAAAGCAGGACAGGCAAAAATAAATAAAACCAACATTAAGGCAACATAAAGAAACAAAGAGCATCATTTCCACGAATTCATGATTGGAAGCCCTTCTGAATCACATAAGCATTTTTTCTGGAAATCAAACCTATCAAATCTATGCTTTACACTGATTGCGTTATTCTAACAAAAACTTCTCAAAATGAACTGACTCAAAAAGTGCTCATAAATCAATCTTAAAAACAAGACTTGAAAATCCTTTATTAAATATATGTTTTGTTTTATGACTACTAAGCAAGCAACACAGCGGAAAATAAAATAGTCAAGGGAGATAAATTTTATACGGCACAGCAAGTGCTGTATAAAACATTAAAAACTTGTTTTTAAATTCTTTTGGAAGCAGCAGCTTATTTTAGAGTAAAGCTACGTCTAGATAAGGTATGACCATCTAGAAAACGGAACAACACTGGAAACACTTCAGCCTGATAATACAAAACCAGGGAAGATAGGAAAGCTCTTTGAGATAGAGAAATCGGAGGAACTTAAAATAACAAACATGCACAGGAAACAAAACAAGACTGAGAAAGTGTGTTATGATTCACCACCTCCAGAGCTGTTTCCACTCTCCTGGATCACTCAGTTTGATTATTTAGGTTGTTAGCCCTAGAATATTTGGGCTCATGATACTTGCATAACACAAACCCAGGTTATCACAGGATTCGTAGCATGCAGAGCAACCGGAAACACAATGAGGAAACTTGGAATGCCAAAATATCTGAGGAGCAGTGCAGAAATAGAGCAGGTTAAACAAATGTGCCCTGTGATATGACAGCACAAAGATGACATTCTGCAAAAGGATTACACAAACCAAGAAACTGTACTCGATTCTGCCTTAAAGATACAAATAAAACTGCCTTTCCTTTCTGGGAACCATGTTATCTACAACTCGATAATCACCCTGGAAAGTTAGAGAACAGCAACAAGTGGTTCACAATTTTCAGTTTTTACTGATAAAGGAGTGTGTTTACTAGCACAACTTAGGAGAATCAGAGAAGAAAAACACTCACTAAAGAACCACCAGAAATAATTAATTTTTTAACAGTGCTTCCCACTTTGAGAACCACAATCACTGTGAAGGTGTTTAATCAGCACTGGAAGGTAACAGCCTTCAGGTGTGGTGTCACGGAAATGTCACCTGCTGTAGGTATTAGCTTCCCTTTCTCCCAACCTCAGGATACCTCCCCTCAACCCCAGAACACCAGACACAGAAAACAAGTGGAACATAAAACGACCAAAGAAAGATGCAAACTCACAGAGTAAATCTAAAAAATCCTTCCAGTTTCAGTTATCATCATGTTTACTTCAACTTAATACAGAAAAAAAATTTACACAGCTAGGATAGCATTGTATAAAACAGCAGGCTTGCCTATTTCCACCTCAGTGAATACTTGCTCCTTCAAGTATTAGCCAGGCATCAAAAGCAAGGGAATCAGTGAAGTACAACCCCACCAACTGACTTAATTCATAATAAAAAGGTCATAAATTAATGTTTGACTCCTGTTCTGCGGGACACTGAATTAACTTCTACTTGTACCAATTGTCTACGCTATAACTTGGCATTCAAGTCAACCTAAGGAAGTCTGCTTAAAGACGTGCCAAAAGGAGTTTTATTTCAAAGGAAAAAGAAATATTTACATTTCTTCGTTTGCATATTTCAAAAATATTTTCTTTGCACTTTTAAGATTTTTGTTTCATTTGGAATCCAAGTCATTACTACAGCACAATAAACGAAAATGATCAAAATAAGAACTTCACTGCAATTTTACAGAGGAGCTAGTAATTTATACAAAAGGCTACATGGAATGACATTAATAGTAAGTGGAAATTCTTTATGCTAGGTTCTTTTTTAGGCATATTTAATAAATTACAATACCACTGTATGAGCCAACAGTAAGTTTTTTACAAGTCTCAACTCAAACCACCAAGGTGCAGGTTTCTCCATCTGACATTACACAAGCTGCTGGAATTACAGCACTCCTCTATGCCACAGCAGGATGACAACAGGGCTCTCAAAATCATAACAAATCTTTTGCTTTGCTCTATCAAGTATCTTGGCACATACCTTAAGTAACCTCTGTCAAAGAAAGAAAGTATCCATTCAACATTAGCAACAGAAGTTCAGCAAAATTTATGGAAGAATGTAAATTCTAGTATAGAGAAGAAAATTAGATATGGGAAAAGAAATCCCAGGTCTTTCTTGCTGGCATTTTACTATTGTTAAGGGGGGGGAAAAGTACTTCAGCATCTCAAAAGGCTTCAAAATTTTTCCCCAGTTCTTTGTTGGCTTTGAATGTTCAAAACCACAACTGTAATCGCTATCTTTGCGTATCACAAACCCAACGATAACAGCAAGCACAACATGGAATATTTGTATTTCATTTTCTAAAATAAATATTTTTCAACATGTTCATATTTAAACGAATAACCCCAGACAGAAAGCACATGAAGTTATAAAAAAGAATCAGTCACATGGATTGATACCCAAAGAAATCTCCACCTCAGGAAATCTTACAAAATTGCCACTTTGTATTTTTGCAACTCATGCCATCGTGTTTCTTTAACAGCAACCGGGAGAGAGGATAAAACTCACTGTTCATACAAAGCACTTCCTCACCCTCTTCTGTTCCCTGCACAACTTCACTGGAGATTACATTCCCACCTGTTTCAAGGACTCCCTGCAATTACTTGGCTACTTTACAGCAGAGACCAATTTTTCCTTTTCTTTGGGTTAAGTTCTCTTTTTTCCCCTCAGGCTATTAGACATATCTCATTCCCTATCGTCCCAGAAGTTTTCTGTGTGTATCTCACATCATCCCCTTGCCAGAAACCTCTATTCCTGTCTTGAAAGCTCCATCTGTTTTTCATCCCCCTTCCATGTACCACTTTCCCAGCCAACAACAGACTGCTCTACAACTCCCCCAAGGCAATGGGTTCTAGGTGTATTGCCACACTGCTGACTTCCACGCCAGCTCTCTGTGCTGCTCACTCCCTCACTGTTCTTCTGCAGCTGGGTAAGGGTTTTAAAAAAATATATGTAAATATATGAAAGGTACTAGGAAGCTGTGGAAAGATTTGAGCAAGAGTGGTATGGTAGAACATTTCCACTGCATCATCCAAGAGAGTTGGTTTTATCTGTGACCAGCTCCAGAAATGTGATGTCACAGCTCTGCCAAATGGCTGTTCAGGCTGCATGTAACACCCTGTTTAACTTCGCTGCAAAGTGAAACAGGGAAAGGACAAAAAAAAAAAAGGGAGGAAAAAGAAAAAACCAAGACAAGTTTTTTTCCATTACTGCCTAGGAAATTCCCTGAAAAAACCCACCTATTAAACCTTGTATTTAGAAGTCACCAGACTTGATGATGTCACAAACTTAACACAAAACACACACAGACCGGTGTGGATGTTCAAATCCTACATAAAAGCAAAACTATTTCTGTCTTACACTGAATAGGAAAATGTTTTTCTCAAATTCTATGAAGTATATTTACATCTTACTACAATAACTATAACAGCTCATTATACCAAGCTCTTTCATCTAGTTCACAAAAAGACCTCATGTTAACCACTCAATTATACCAACCAACAGCTTTAGTAATAAAGATACTCACCATACAAAATATCTGGGCTGTTTTGTCTTCCCATCAAAAGCTATTTTCTCCCGTGCCAGAAAGGCCTGAACATAACCATTACAGAAACAAGGGGTTTATTTTGCAATTTGAAAGCAAATAACTACAGCAACAATAAATGCAGTTAGAAATACTGCAAATACAATTTTCAGCAGAATTTCTGAAACTCGGGTAAACTTCTGTACAGCTCCCTGTGACATGGAAATATTACACACACTCAAAAAAAAGAAAAATTAACGACTTAAGTACCTTGCCATAAGTGCTAATGAATGATTCTTCATTTCCTGCATAGGAACAAGTGAGACTATGCTGCAAAGAGAGGCCTGAAGCACTTTTTAATCTGCTCACATGAATCCATGAAACACACCTATTAGTACCACATGTCCTCCAGATTATATTTCAAACTTACTGTTCTACCTTCAGAAATGTCACTCGTACAACTTGTGTGCCACTGCCAAGTCAATCTTCTAAGTTCTTCACTTTTAAGATTTTAAAAGATAGACAAAACAAAGACTATAATTAAAATCAGTATTTTTAAATCAGCATACATCTTAAAGGCCGACAAGGCCTTCATTTTCCATGAGATTCAAAAAAACTCAGACTAGAGCCTGGAATTTTCACATCTAAACCTCTCATCTTTCAACCCATTAGCTCCACACTGTCATTTCACTCAGTAAAATGAAAAAACTTCACAATCTGAAGCACAAAAAAGTTTACTATTGAAAAACTTATCTGAAATATGTTTTCAAAACTGCTCATCTATTAAACACGAACAGACTAACATTTCTAGAAGTATTTTGCAAGTCTTATGTGGTTAAGAACACAAGTGGTCACTGAGTATTATTGAGTATTCCTTGAGTCAGGGCCTCTCAATAACTGACTTGTTGGTGAATAACAAAAACCATGAAAAGCTTATCCCCCCCTAAAAACAAACTAACAAAACCCCACCAAAAAAACCCAAAACAAAACAACCCCCAACCTTAAGAGTTCCACGAAAATTGCCTGTGAGTAAGATGGACATCATTTAGTGTTGTGCCTAAGGGAAAGATTACTACATAGATCCAAAGACAACCTGTTACACGTGGCCTACCAGCACATCCATCAGCACTCACAGATCACTCAGCAGAACAGCTGATCCTGCAGCTTAAATGCACCTTTTCTATGCTCCTTGCCCAGTCAGGAGGAGGAGGGAGCAAAGGATAAACTCCTAAGAGGGGTAAAGATAATGTAAGAACAGCAAACCAGGGGTAACTTCTAGGTGACAGTACGAAGACACAAGACAAATTCACAAGGGTGAACAAAAAAGCTCTTCATCCAGACTTACTACTCGAATTTCTGCTCAACAACTTCTTAAAACTGCAAGACCTACCACTGCTTTCTAAATCAAACAAAATCTGATGATGAAACTACTTCAGATTTAAATATATTTCCATAATAAGTGTTCCAGTAAACAATATTTAAATTATTTCAGTAAACTAAGTGTTTGTAAGAAAATATCATAATTCAGCAATAACAACACCAGGGAGCTGCAGATGCATCTCCACCACACTCAGCTCAGCTGGTTTATACCCAAATCCCTGCATTTGCTTAGGTCCAGCTTCAGTGTTTATAGTGAACTGAACCATCATTTTGTTCTTTTCAAGCCCTGTCAAATGTTTCTGAGCACTGCAGCAAGACTAGCTGCTCCAGAGGACTCTGGAGGAACACATCCATCCTTTCAGCACAGGTCTCAAGTTAGGGAAAGGCACGAGAAAATGAGCAGCATTCACGTGCTGATAATAGTCTTTGTTCCAACTGTAAATCCAGAGGATCACCAGGCTTGAATGCAGACTATTATTACTCAGCCAGCTGATCTGAGCTTGCTCACAGAGTCACACACAAACTCCTACATAGCAGCAAGAACTTAGCACAATTCCCAGGGAAAAAATGGAACTACTACAGATCCACGAGATACCTGGCAGTCCTAGAGTTACTGCACTGAACTCTCCTGCTGAGCTGAAAATGCCACCTGGGTTATTTATCCCAGGTATCAGTCTGGGGTTTGCTTGCTCCTTTCTGGTTTTTTTTTGGGAGGGAAGATAAACATGTTGTAACAAAGTACAAAGTCGATCAGTGTGCATGGAAATGGAGGGTTAAAATTCACCCTAAATTTCAGGGCATCGATAGTCACCTCTATATTAATTTCTTGAATTATTATAAATACTGAAAAACTTCCTACAAATTATTTTTTCTGTCAGCGGATACTCTCAAAATACAATCAAATGTTATAAATAGAAGTTGCTGAACAGTAAATTTAACAGTACTCTGACCATATGCAAAATTTGCCTCTTCATCTGCTTCATTTGTATTTGGTATCACTAAAGGAAAAATCAGAGATAACGAAGTGGAGAACGATAAAGAACATGCATAAGGAAATGGGAATTTGATCACTCATGGAATTCAGCCCCTCTTACCACACCCTTTTATTCATTCAAATTTTCTAAAGAGGAAGCAAGAAAAAAAAATCCCAAGCCCAGGGGCATGATCTGAATGTTACCAAACCTGCTGACAGCAGGAGAGTCTTTACCAAGTACACTCTGATACCAGCTTCCTCTGGCTAAACCCAGAGCCTGAAAAGTCAAGACTGTTAGTTCCATCTCTTCCCTTTTCTCTCTATTCCCCCCCAGGGAATCTCACTTTACAACACACTCAGAGTAAAGACACCAAGTTCCTCAGGACTTCGGGGACAACAGAGAGTCAGCAAAGGTCATGAAGTACTGTATAATAAACTATCCCATATAAAACAACACTTAACAGACAAAATACCATTCTGATAGTCACAGAAATTACATTTTAATTCAGAAGTGACCAAATCAATGAATGATTAATTCTTTCAGGATTTCAATACATTATTATATACCTGCACCTCCACCCTTAAGCATAAACTGTTTCCAGCTCTTCCTTGGTATTTCACTATCCCGTTTACACACTGTAACTCTTCAGCACATCCCCTACCCTTTGCCACACTCAGCTTGTCTGTGTGATCATCTGAAAGGCACAAGATTATGTTGTGGCTGCCTTCCAAGCAGCAGCAATCATTTGGATCACAGTGTCAAGCAAGCAACTTGCTGGACTACATGTGACAAAAATAATAAAGCATTCTAACAGGCTGCAGCAAAGAGGGCACACCAAATGAAATTTTCCAACACCAGCAATAACAAATGGCATTCTTGGGTAGCATTGCTCTTCTCCCACCAACTCAACAAGCAGGCCTTGGAATTACAGCACAAAATGCACTCTCAACACCTCAAGTTTCCATCCTGGCAGGTCAAGATAAAAACTTTGCAAAGATTCAAAACAAGGCACAGTCCTTATTTAAACCACTAAACACAAAGAGTCCCACTCCTGCAAGAGAGCCTGTCCTGCTGGTACAGGGAAGGAGCAAGGACCCACACACGTGGATTTAACCACGAACAGCAAGAGGACCACAAGAACAATGACAGAGAAAGAAAGTAACAACCAGCTCTGGAGTGCACAGGCAAGGCGTAATGACGCTACTTCCAGAAAACCCCTGCAAGTTATTTCTGTTATTTCCTCAACCCAGACACGCACTTGGATAAGATCAGGATTAGACTTAGACTTTCATTCTAGGAAAAACAAGAAACTGTTAGCTTAAAGCTCCTTTATGTAACTGGTGTTTTTCCAGAAGTCTCCTCCCATACTTACTCAATTTCACAAAAAATCTCAGCTTTTGAAATAAACAAAACGCAAACATAACCTACAAACGAACAAACACCAATATCCACACCCCCTATCTACTTGCCTAAGTTTAGAAGAAAGAAAATGTGACTTCTCCGAGTCTCAAAAGCCTGATGGAAACCCAAGACCTGAATTTTGTTTTGTCTTCTTAAGACTTTTGGCCAATTACATGGTTTTGGGGAACTGACTCGCAAGGGGTTTGCTGGGCTGGTTTTAATCTTCGAGGTTAGGTCTAGTCATGCCCCATTTTCATTCTGAAATAAGGGTATTTTGTATAGTTACAAAGATTTTGATCTAACATATATTTACAGTACCTTTCGGGACCAAAACATGTAATTCTCTAACAGTGAAACTAACTTAAGAAAACACAAATAAAATTCTAATTGTTACTTAACTGTAATTCTAGCAGGGAAGTCTGATACTTTTTCTGCTAAACATATAGAAAAAAATTGTACAACTTTCATAAACTATTTGAAAAGACTAATTACTAAGGGGCACACAGCACTTTCACACTGTTTTTACATCCTTTTCCCGTCCTATTTTCAGTTTTTCGAGTAAACTGTTGCATACGACATCCAAGAGAGCAACTACATGAGCCATGTTCTTTGAAATGCTTGACTTGGTAGGCTGAAACAGACCTGAATGGTAGAACTCAACTATGTGTGAGAATTCGGTTGTGCCTTTTCACCAGAATCGAGCTAGAATCTTGGTAAAACAAAACATGTAGCTTTAACATACAAAAAGCTCATCTTTACTCATCCTTACAGATTCTGTAATTCACAATTACAGAACTCATTCAAAGATGACTCCGAGCCTCCAAATACTGAGCTGCACTTCACGCTTGATTATTACTTGCGCACACGTAATGCAGGAAAGGCTGGTCTCCTTTATATTTTAGCAAACTCGATTTTTTCCCCCCCTCACGTTTTAAGAGGTTTTCACTCGCTTTTCTCCCTCTAGAGCAGAGACCCTGTTGCGGGCGCAGGTATAAACCGCATCCAGAGATGCATCTCCCAGCCCGAAGCTTCAGCACACCCCACCTGCGCGTTGGCGCAAGACACAGCCCTGAAGAACCCCGAGAGCACCACCTGAGAAAAATCCGCAGCTTCCGAGGAAAGAGGCCCCGGAGGAGGAGGAGGCAGCGCCCGGCGGGGCCGCTCGGGGCTCTCACGGATCGGCGATGGCCGGGGAGCCTTCCCCCTCCTCCCCAGCCGGGGACGGGCTGCCGGGGGCCCCGAGGAGCAGGGGCGGGGGCCCGGCACAAGTTGGCCGGAGAAACCTGTGGCTGCCGTGAGAGCCCCGCGGCCGGGAGCGGGGCGGCGCCCGGGGGCCGCCGAGGCGGGGACGCGCCGCTCTGCCCGGGAAAGGGCGCCGGACACTGACCTGTCCTCCGAGTCCATGCGGCTGAGGGGCTCCCCGTCCGAGGACATCTCCAGGCTGCCCCGCCGGCCCCCCGACGTGGCGCTGCCGCAGCTGCTGCCGCCGCCCGTGCCGGGGCCGGTGCCGTATCCCTCGTCGCCGCCGCTGGACACGCTGCTGGAGCTGCTGCCGCCCCCGCCGCCGCCGCGGCCCGGCCCGTCCTCCTGGCTGCCCCGGGGGCCCTTGGGCTCCTCCTTGGCGTCGGCCTCGCTGCCGCCGCCGGGGCTCGGCGAGCGGGTCTCGTCGCTGCAGCAGCCGCTGCTCGTGCTGCTGCTGCTGCTGCCCACCAGGCTGCTCTCCTCCTCCTCGCCGCCCTCCTCCTCCTCCTCTTCCTCCTCCTCGTCCTCGTCCTCCCCGTCCCCGGCCTGGCTGGCGCTCTCCGGGCTCGGCTCCGACATGCTCTCCGCCTCGCCGTTCAGCAGCAGCAGCGGCTCCGGCTCCGCCGCGGCCGAGGACGAAGGAGGCGGCGGCGGCGACGACGACGACGAGGAGGATCCAGCCCCACCGGCGGCCGCCACCTCCGCCG
>VXBN01016918.1:139272-255629 GCA_013397395.1 Sinosuthora webbiana
CCCCCGGCACGAAGGGATGGTGGCGGGCGAGCGACGGGGTCCCGGCTTGAGTCTGCCGGGGATCCCGCCGTCAATACCCCAGGGATCCCGGCTGAAATCTCCAGGGATTCCGGCTGGAATTATCCAAGGATCTCGCCTTGAATCCCCCGGGGATCCCCGCTGGAATCCCCCGTGGATCCCGGCTGGAATTCCCCGGGGATCCCGGCGCCCCGCTGCCATGGCGTGATCCCAGCCCCCGGCTCCATGGAGAGCGGGCAGTGCCGCGGGACGCGCCGGGAGCCGGGAACGAAGCGCTCCCGGTTCCCCCGCCTCGCTGCAGGACAAATCCCGGCGGCAGCAGGGTCCCACAGCGGGGTATCGACATTCCCGGCTGGCGCTGCCGGGAGCGGGTGGCTGAGGCGCAGGGCGGGGCCGGGAGGGCTCCGGTGGTGGCCGGGACTGCGGGCCCCGTCACGGGCACTGGGGTGGGAGAGCGGGATACGGAACGGGAGACCCGAGGCTCCTCGGGGAGAGCTGCAGGGAGCGGGTCCCGCTGTGGAGCCGCCCGGGCAGGAATGCCACGGCACGGCTCGGCCGGGGCAGAAAGGAGACAGGGAAAGGGTTCCAGCGCCACTGAGAAAAAGGAAAGCGGCCGTGCTGTGCAGCGAGGAGAGAGAATAAACCAGAACAAACTGGCAATAAACCTCCATCGGCAGGGAAGAGGCTTCCTGGCTCCCGGGGGAAAAGCTGTGTGACCAAAGGGGACTGTGAAATATCACAGAGTGGCTTGGATTGGAAGGAACCTTAAAGATCATCTCATTCCAAAGCCCTGGGCAGGGACACCTTCCACCAGACCAGGTTGCTCCCAGCCCCATCCAACCTGGCCTCGGACACTTCCAGGGATGGGGCAGCCACAGCTTCTCTGGGCAGCCTGTGCCAGGGCCTCACCACCCTCTTCACGAAGAATTCCTTCTTAATACCCAGTCTAAACCTATGGATGTATAAAAGGGGAAAAGTGACATCTTAACAGGATGACTGACAATCGCATAGAAGCCTTCAGAACAGAGTTTGAAAATTAGAGTCAATTAAAGATCATGTAAAATGGGATAAAGTTTACTACAAAGTACATAGGATGGGGATTTGCAGGAAAAACAGAAAGGTAGAATCTGAACACAGAGATAAAATCAGGCAGTTTGACAAACTATTGGAGAGATGAGAAGAGACTTGAAAGCTATTCAATCAAAAGTAAATAAACCAAAGGTAATAAAATGCTATTGCGTGTGAATTTTAAATACCCTACGTCTGTCAGTCTTCAGCCAACACTTATAGAGCTTGCCACATTTAAAACAAAAATCATGAAGCCGTGGTAGTTAAGTTTAAAAACAAACTACAAATCGCAGAACCACAACTCAGTCCAGGAGAGCACTGTGCCTTCTGCACATGAGGAAGAACATCACCAACTCAAGTTACAGCAGGCATATCTGGCATGTCCACAGAGATCCTGGATTCCAGGGGAAGTTAACTGCGTAGGATTAAAATCTGGAGAGAAGGAGCTCCGAAGACCTGCATTTGCATAGCTGGAGATGGCTCCCAGCCCATCAACAGATGTAGTTGTGAGCAGCAACAAGAACAAGCTGTGTTGTAGCAGCATCAAAATAGAGAGCCACAGCACCGAAACAGCAACGGGGGGTTGGGGATTCAGCATTGGATTAATCTTTGAAAACAAACCAGTAACATATTTAGCCTGCAGAGGAGCATAAGCAAATTTTGGACACCGACAATGAAAAAGTGATGATAGTTCCTCAGATTTCTAGAAGCCAGCCTCAGCTAGAAAGTGGAAATGCTAAGAATGGTTTAAAAAAAAAAAATCCAGAGGGGAAAAAAAGACAGGAACAGCTGCAATGCTGTTTCTCATCTGTGCAAGATGTGTACTGCGGGTCTCCTAACTCTACAAAACAGTCAGCAAACCCTGAGTTTCTGTACCCTGTTCTGCCTTTCCTCCTGCTAACTGTGTGCCGTGCTTTGCTCTCCGCTGAGGGAGGCGTGGGGCTCCCTGGTGGGTGTTGCAGTCACCGCTCGAATCAAACACGAAATGTGACGTTTCAAAAACAACCCACCCTTTGATTCAGCCCAGAAACGGCAGTAGCTGAAATAATTCCCGTGTCTCTAGTACCCACTGATGCCCTTCTGCAGTTCTGTGCTGTAGCAAGGGACAGAATCAGAGAGGTATCGAATCACGAGAAACCAAAAATATATGAAGGACTTCGGTAAAAGACACCTTTCACAAGCGATGAATATGAGATAAAGGGGAGAAAAGTTATCACAAAGAACTCTGTGTACTCTAATGTAAATTGACCTGATCGGCTCCGCTGTGTGCTCAAGGCAATCGACGTCTGGTTTTGGTTTTTTTCTTCCCCGGGTCTCTGGTGGGCTTCTCGAGGTGGTGGTGTGTGCACGCCAAGGCTCCTTGTGTTTGGCACTAAAAGCGAGCGGGGTGATTCGACCTCCCACTTTCCACTCTCCTCAGCAGCGCGGTAGAGACGCCGGCTCATTAGGTAATTTGTGTATTCAAAGAGGGTCAGGGAAGGAAACCTCAGGACATTTCTATTGCCTGATGGAAATCACTTGGCATTTAAGCAAGCGCTCAGTACCAACGGGGTCACTCCTGCAGCAGGCAGTCATCAAAGAAAAACTCTCTGATAATCTCTTGGTGTCCTGCTCTCAGGTTTTCAAACGAACAAAATTCTGTGTCCAGGCTCAGACCTTGAGTGCTGTAATAAAGTCCTAATCAAGTGCAAGCAGCAATGATTATTGCTGACTGAGCTTTCTCTGTACGAACCCACACAACTTACCGAAGCTAGATTTCCTTTTTCTCCAAGGTTTTTTTTGACTTTTCAAACCTCTTGAAAGAGATCTGTCAGGGAACAGGTGATTCTACAACTTGCAAAAGCATCTAAATCATTTACATTTGAATGCCGTGATAAAAGCTCAAAGGAGGAGACTCCTGTTAGGAAATCCTTTGGAGAAAAAACACATCATTCACTTTGGGCTTTGCGGGTGGATGTTACTCTGTCGTTCACACAAAGAGTTTCTGATACGCTCAGTCTAGCTTGGTATGATCACCTTACAACGATGCTTTAAAGCTCAGACATTTTTGTTGAGGAATCAACGAAGTACAAAATAATAAAATAAATTTTAAAAAGCCAGTAGATAAAGCAGGAGAAGCCTGTTCACAGGCAAAGATTCCAAGCAGGACCATTAGTTCAAGGACAAACAAGTTGTAGACACAGCAGAGAAGGGAGAAGAAATTAAGATTTTATTCTCTTACCTCAGGAACACCAGGGTGCAGGGCATTCACACTGACAGCAGGATCAGTAACAAGCACACTCCGAAGAAGTAGTTTCTTCTTCTTTTCTTGATTCACAGCAATTTTGCTGATTTGCGGGGTTTTCTTGAAGGACACTTAGGTGAGATCACCAGAAGATATGTGTAAGGCAGGTTTCTTGAGTTTTTCCCCTAAATTTGATCAGCAGTATAGTACTGTGATATACAGTATACAAACAAACCACTTCAAAACAGCAATAAAGGCCTATAAAGAAAAATTAAATAGGCCTGAGGTACAAGAAAGGTGACCTCCAGTCTTACACTTGCTCGGATACCAGGTGAGATTCTGTAAAGACAAGCATTTGGTCCCTGAGCTCTCTTCTCCAACCCCTGCCTCCCCATGCATGTCTTAAGCAGTGCAGGAAATTCCTGCTGCCTGCACCTCATGACTCACCTTGCTCACCATTCTGCCTACTCAGCAGCCTCTGGAAACTGCACCCTTCCCTTCTTTCTGCCCCACCCTTCCCCATCCAAATTCAAGGTCTGGAGGAAGAGGCTACCATCTCTCATTGCTTCAAGTGAGCAGCCAGCACTGGGTTCTCACCCTTCCCAACAGACTGGGCTGAAATTGCCTCATGATGCAATTCTGACCCCACCCTCTCCTGCAGCACCCAGTTAATTCTCCCTTTAAACTCAGCTTCCAAGCTCTTGACTTTTTAAAGCTGCCTTTAATCTTTGTCCGTACTGTCTGCTTAGAAACCATGACTGTAAGAACCTACAAACCATGCTTAGGTTGTGCCAAGGAGAAGGCTTCAGGGAATGTATACTGGGAAAGGGTCCCTCTTCTCTCCCCTGGAGTGTTGAGCACTCTCTGGGGTTGTAACTGGCTTTGAAAAACACTTTGCAGCAAAATGAATTCTTGATACTGCTTAGGACCTCCTTCTGCCTCTGCCCTGCCCCTGCTTTGTGTCACGCTGATCTGCTGCCTCTTCTCTGGTGCCAGCACAGCTGTCCCTGAAATTCCTGCCATGATCTAGACCAGGGAACTGCTTTTAGTGGTAACTAGGAGGAAAAAAAAAATAAAATGGCATTTTGTTCCTGTTAGGTCATGAAGCTTCAGAAAGCTCCAGACAGCTCAGTCAAATGTAACACTCTGGGGATGGGGAAAAGAGGAACAAAAAATGTTAAAAACTTGCTAAGTGACACAAAGGACCAGGGGTTACTTCATGAATGGAAAACCCCATTCTGTCATTCTGGAGTTCATCCGAAAGTACATCCTAGCATTCATTCTATTTGCATTTGTAGTAAACTCCTGCCAGCCCTGTGGAGGTGAGGGCATCTCTGCTTTAAGCCATCTATAAACACAGTGAGAGGAAGGCCATCTTTCATAGATATTCTGATGTAATTGAAAGGAATCAGATACCTTACAAGTAGATGAGACCTCCAAAATGCACACTAATTGATGCTCAATTTGTTGTCGAATTATACTGAAGGAAAACAGGAAATGCAAACTAATAAAGCCTGAAAATTTCTTGTCAGTGAAAGATAAAAAGCTGTGAGTTCAAGGCATTAGGAGCCCTTGTAATATGGTTCACTGATGTGCTCTACAGATTGCTGCAAAACCTGAAATCTAAGCACAGAATTTCAAGTAGGTATTCATTCAGCTATTCAGCTGTGATATCTTATTAGTTATTACAGATACCACTAAGAATGAACTCGGAATTTGCTTCAGAAACAAAAGCTACCTGCAGTACATTTGCACTGGTATGGCTGAATATTAATCCTGCCACCCCACGTCTCTCAATTTTTGTGACTTCCAGGGACTTGCATAAGTATAAGCTAAAAATGCATTGTGCTTTTCTTTGAAACTATTGGGAAAGTTTTTCAAATGCCACACTGGGAAATTTAAATAACTGATGCCAAATATCATATGAACTGGTAAAACAGTAATATATGCAGGCCTGTACAAGCAAATAGAGCTTTTTTTCTCTGTCATCAGTATTGTCGATATTTTTATTTATGACTAAAAAACCTACATAAATTATCAGAAATACTTTCTTTCCCTCCCAAAGTATCCTAAGCCTTCCTGTGTACATTTTCTTTTTGGCACACTTTTCTCATTTTCAGTAAAGGCAGCCAAAATTCTTAAGTCTAGGAAGAATCAACATCCTTAAATGCTGTAATTTAGATTCATTTTAGCCAGAGATAATTAAAATATTTGCTTCCAGATCATAGAGTCTTTACATGCTGTTAATTTGGGGAATTGGTTTTCTCAGCATTCTTATGCAAAACAGAGCTGGATTCCAGCTTTAAATGAAGGTGTGTGCCTGAGCACATGTAGAGGGGTTGTCACCAGTATGTCCTTTTATTTTCTGCAGGTCACTTGCTGCAGAACCTCACAGTAAAAAGCAGGGGAGCTCATCCCAGCTGAGGGGGCAATTCTGCACAAGCACACTAGGCAGTAAATCCCAGTTTCTCCCTAAAAATACAGATGTGAAGTCAGGAGCAGAGGCTTTTTTGCACACATGGAAATTCTTTTGGAAAACCGTAAAAGTAATCAGGATCTTGCATGTTGCAAAACCGGTGTGTAACCATTACAACCAAACAGAAATGCATAATTAATTGAATGCTAATTAAATACAAATCACAGCTTGGAAGGAGTACAAGTTTACAACAGCTTTTCTGTGTTCTAGGATTACTTTAAAACTCCCCTTCTTCAGCTCGGGGTAACTCCCCTTCTTCGATTTGTGGCGGCAAATAGAATTTGGGTTTTCCATAGAACGGTGTTAGATTTCTTTAAATTAATGTTTCATAAAATCTAAACAAAAATCCCCTTGCAGAAATCTAGTTACAAAGTTTGTGCGCTTTTTTCTCCCTCTTTTCTTGAAAGAATCTCCTGTCCTTCCAAGATCAAGCTCTTGTGAGCACATGTCCTTCCAAACAAAGTTCTCAGCTTCCCAGAACAGGCTGTGGGCCCTGAAGATAATTAAGGGAGTGAAGCATGTCAGATGAGGAGAGGCTGAGAGAGCTGGTTCAGCCCCAAAAAGTGAAGGCTCGGGGGGAATCTTATCAAGGCGTAAACATCTGAGAGGGGAAGTAAAGAAGATGGAGCCAGACTTAGTGGTATCTGCTAAGGGCAAGAGTCAGTGGTCACAAACTGAGATGCAGAAAATGAATCCTATTTAAACATAAGAAAAAAATTTTTTTGCTTTCAAGCAGTGGAAAAGATTGCCCAGAGAGGCTGTGGCATTGCTGTTTGTGAAGTTATTCAGACCACCTCTGGACATGGTCCTGAGCAGCCTGTTCCAGCTGTTGCTGCTTGGAGCAGGGGGCATGGACTCCGTGATCTCCTGAGGTGCCTTCCAACCTTAACTTCTCTGTGATTCTGTAAAATTGAGATATTATTCCCATGTTACACAGAGACACAGGCTTTGCTAAATCTGCAAAGCCAGTAAGCATTTTTCTGGGTTCCCAAATATCACCATATAGACCCTGGCTTTGCCCCAGTCTGACGTGGGGATGAAAATCATATTCACACCACTCCTGCCTTGCAGCATGCTTTGTAAAGATGGGAAGGGAGTCCTGCTTGGGAGCCACAAGAGCTGAGTTGAGCTGCGTGGCTGGGACCAAGCCCTGGGTCCCTGTAGGCAGGTTTGGATGCAGCCTGAAAGACTGATGGCTCCATTCAGAATTCCCATGATAGCACAGATGACAAATTTAGGGTCCTGCTACATCCCGTGAGATTAGAGATGACAAGCAAGTGAGATTACGTGTTTTCCATGATTGCCAGATCTTGGCAGGCTAGAGACTTAAAGGAGAGAGGTTATCCTTAAGAGAGGCATTTATCACACACTCTGGCCAGCCTTGGGCAGGATACTGTCTTGGAGAAGGTGTCAAAGTCCAGATTTCCCAAAACCTTAGCAGCTGGACAATTCATCTTCTTTCCCCACCGCTCTGCTTATGTTACAAGAAAAATCCAGGTCATGGGAAGTTTATCAAACAGCTAGAGGTACACAGAATTAATTTATTTAAATAGATTTTGTTATTTGGTAGGCTTGATCACAAGCAAACACATGAATTTCAGAAAAGTGCATCCAAAGACATGAATTGCCATTATTAGGGCATTCACTGAACACACAAGTCATACTCAAATTAATCAAAACTAATTTAACAATTACAAAACCAGCGGGATGACTTCATTGTCGTCTGCCACTAATGACAAATGTTTATTACAGATAGTGTATTTGTCATCTGAGCTATTAAAACACCGTTTGCTATTCATAACTCCTCAAACCTTTCCTGTAAGATGAAGGATCCATCATGTTCATGGAAAATAAGCCAAGCTTGTAGAAGTACAGCACCCCTCCCTATTCTCAATCAATCAAATCTGAGAGAGAGAGAGAGAGAGAGGGAGACTGATGAGAACAACCTACTTTTCTGTGCGTGGCATTCACTGAATGTGAAAAGGGGTTTCAGCAGGACCGAGAAAGTAGCTGTTGTCATGACAGCACTGGGAAGCCCAGGGACTGAAAAGATCTTCATCAGCTCACTGCAACAATTCTGTGCCAAAGGAACTGTGCTGCCTCTCTGCATGCTGACAACAGAGCCAGGGGAATGCCTGCTTGTCAAACCTCTGTGGTTTTACTCTGCAAACTTCCCCACTCCTGGCCTCTGGAGCTGGAATATAGTTGCAATCTGGCAAAAATGGATCTCTCCTGCCCCCCTCCTTCCCCTTCAATACTCCCCACACTTTCTGTCTCTCTCTCTGGTGTAACAAGGGCAGCAGCCTTCTTGCACTCCTTTTTGCCACAAAAATGCCATGCTGAAGGCAGCAGTAGCCTGTAAAAAAACCTAATCAAATACCCATTCTGCAGTCCAGCTCCATCGATGGATGTAATGACTGCCACCCCTGCATCCTCAGGGTGAGGATGGATGCTCTGGTGTTTGCCTGGCAGCTCTGGGGCAAGAGGCTGAGGATTTCTGTGGCAGGATCTGCTCCCTGGGGTCACACCCTTGACAAGGGTGGAATGTTACCTGGTCAGCTCTGGCCACACCAACCCAAGCCAATGCATTGTCTTTCACACTGAGTTAGGCAGCCTGCTGTCTGTGCTCACTGGAATCACCACAGGCACCAGTTTTGCTCCATTCCCAGTGAAGCTTTCTTTTACAGAAGTTACTAATAATGGTTGCTGCATAGGTGAGATCCTCATAATTTAGACAAGGGAAGAAAAAGTCAGGTCTTTTTGGCTGTGCACATATTGATCGAGTTCTGGTGCTGTTTATTTGAAGCAGTGGGAAATGAGAACGTTTGGAAACCTGCCTTATGCCCCCGCTGGTTATCACTAATGGAATGAAAACTGAGACTGAGTGCTTTACACCCGATCTTGCAACAGCCACCTTTATGGCAAACTAAGTGATCAGAGATATGTGCCCTCAGAGGAGTTTTACAGGCTTTGTCTGAAACTTTGGCGTCTCTGGTATTGATTGCAAAATTCACATTGACCTCAGTGAGGCCAGACTATCAAACTCAGCCTGAGAGCTGGGGAACTAAGGAGTTTTGAGGAACTCACAGCAAATCCTGATATTACTGATGGCTGCTAGGAGGTGGGGACTTGTCCCCTACTGCACAAGAGAGCCTAAGTTGCACTGTATTCAGAATTTCACCCTCCATCAGTCAGAATTTCAATAGTTCAGAGGTCCACTCTCTCAGGAAGCCTGGAATATGTGGCAGAATTGGGAGATGTAGATACTAAATTAGCTCAATGCCCCGGTGATGTGCCCTGTGGATACTGCATGTCCTCTAATAGGCAAAGCAGTAATTCCCCTCTCCTGAATTCTGTTCCCAGCTCAGTTGCTCCCAGATTCTCCAAACAGCTGACTGCATAGGGGTGGGCAAAGCATTTTAGCATGTTGTTAGGCAGAAATTTATGCATGGTTAGGAGATGCCTAAGAGAGTCTCTTTCCCAGGACTGCTCTGAGGTGTAGTTGTTTGTCTTTGAAGGCTTCCAGTGAAAGCTGCTGTTAAACCCACACATGGAGTGTTCTCAACATTTAATGACATAATGCTTTTGAGTCTAGTCAGTCTTTTAAAACTGGGTTGGTTTTTTTTTTAGTCAAGGTAAACATTATGTGCTTGATGATTTTTGCCTAGTGACACATGCAAACTATATTAAAAAAAACCCAATACTATCCAATATTTTTTCTAGGCAGATCAGTGCCCCAAAACAACCTCATATAATACTGAAGTTACAGTAGGAAAAGGGGCACTATATTTTCTTGGCAAGCAGTTGCAATAGAGGCATTCTGTCAGCAGCAGTTTGGCTTTATATTGCATTTAACTGGATAATTTATCAGAACCATCATCTTTGCAGTTGAATTTCTGTCTGGGTTTGGCAATGCTAAGCATTTGTTTCATCTCAGTGAAAAGTGGATCTGGCTCTTTAAAGCCTGGAAAATACAGGAAACTTTTTAGAGCAAGGTGTAAAAGAGCTGATTTTAAATGTGGTGAATCTTCCAGTCCAAGCCTACATGTCTTCACATAAAACTGGGGTCTCTTAAATTGAGGAAGCTATTTGATTTAGGTTGTGCTAGTGCATAAGAGGTACAACAAAGAGGGATGTATTATAGAAGTGTAACCCAGGCACTGAAAGCATGAAGATATCAGCTCTGTAGAGAGCAATGACCTACTTCTGCCTTGTTTCTTACAAGGAAAATCCTTTGGCACCACTTCAGGCCATGGTTTCTGTTCTCCCTGCTACCTTGAGGACCTGATCTTACACAAAAGTGCCTCAGACACATCCCAGTTTCTCAAGCCCAAGTTTCATGTAGAGAGGAAGCAAAGCAGCCAAATTAAAATGGGACTTTTCAGAAAAAAACCCAAATATTTTCCTCATCATCCTCAATAAAACATAAATAAAGTGCTGGGCCAATGTCTGGGAACCACTTGTGTTTCAGGTTTTTTATAACAGTACATATTTTGGAGGTCTTTTGCATATTAATACAGTCAGATTTTGGGACTTTCTTATATTGCAGTAAGTGACCTCAGTCCCGCACCTGCACTGCACTGTGGTAACTCCTGTTGGCATATTGCATCCACATTCATTTCCATTACATGCAGTATATTCTCATCAGCTTATGTGCTACAGTAAAACCTCAACAACTCAGTTTACATCATGCTTAACAAAGTATGACAAAATAAATGCTGGTTTAAAAGCCATACAAATATTGAAACACGAAGCATTTGAAAGTTACTACCCCCCCACCCCCCCCACCCCTTATCTAATTATACTATTAATAAGCAACATGCAGAATTTAGTTTGAGATGTAGGAACCACAAGAGATCAGATTCTCACACAAATTCTCTGCTGTATCATAATGTTTGCAGTGTGAGCGTGTTTAACTTTAAATCATGCAATCTGTCCACCTGAAACCAAAAGGGCTGTTCCCATCTGGGCTCGGATCTCCTGCATCAACACAAATCCTGTTGCCCTGGTTATGTGCAACTGCAGGTTAGGCCAAGAACATATTTTCTCTGTTTTGCAGCAATTTGTCTTGCAGTTCCAGTGTAATATGATTGTCCCCTTTTTATCTTTAATTGCTGCTGTGCGCCATTAAGCAGCAATATCACGATACTTAAAAGTCACTTTGTCTTTCCATTTGGTGAAGCAACTCCATTTTATGGGCAAAGGAAGGCTCTGAGACGTGGCTGCAACCTTGCACAGAAACCTGTTTATGCAAAGTCCTATCAAGAACTTCTTTCATTTAGGTTAAAGGATCAAGTCCTTAACATTTGAAAATACACAATAAACACACAACACTGCATCATTGAGTAGGAAGGTTAATAAAAATACAGCTTGGCATTAACATTAAAAAGGCTCTAAATTTTTTCTTCACAGGTAATTAGTTCACACAATGAAATAATCTCCCTTCTTATCCTGGAAACACATGCATAAAACAGCTCAGATAACATCATTTACATACAGGCTGCTGCATCCGCATGTTAATGGCTGGCAGTGAAAAGTTCAGACAAGTTTGTAATCCCCGATTTCCTGCGCGTGCTCAGCACCCAGATTCCCAGGAGGAAGAGAAAGGGATACTAAATATTACTGGGATGACAGCTCGGCTGCAGCCCGCCACATCTGGACAGCTCGCACAGTTACAGAGTTTCTCAGACCACGGGGTCTTTGACAGTCCTGGACTTTTGTTTTTTGAAACTCATCTTGGTATTTGTTCCTTTTGTCAGTCGCTCCTGGCCGTGGCCATCACCCTAAGCCTATTGTGCTGCCGCCGCTCGCTTTGTCCGCGCTACTCCATCGCGTGGAATTGGGAGCAATCTGCATTCCCATTTAAAGCACTATCATGTCACCCATCAGCGATCGCTCGCTTTCATCCCTTAAAACTCCCATACAATGGCAACCACGCCGTGAGGACAAAGGGCCGGGCAGAGGGGGAAAAGGAGGGAAGCTGCAGTGGGAAAGCAGCGGCAGCAGCAGCTGCAGCCGGGCTAACTTCGTTCTCCCGGGTGAGCACTTGAACTTGCACTGATAACATCCGTGCCCTTCATCTCCCGCTTCCCCTCCTAGCACGGCTTCTCTGCCCAGGGCAGGCTCTGGAAGGGAGCCTGGCTGTTTGTGCACCAAGGCCAGCAGGTAACAGCGGTGTTTCTCCAGCCCCAGCCAGCGAGCCCCTGCCCACCGCCAGCGGCAGGATAAAGGGAGGGAAAACTCCGGGGCTGGGGATGGGAAACCTCCTCCGGCAGGGAGCTGATCGCCAGCAGCGCTTTCCGAAACACCAATCCAGCTTGCTGGGCATCCTTCAAATCTACTCCAGCAGTTGTTGGAGGAGGCCGTCCATTCAAGTGACCAGACATCCTGTTTGCTGCGTTCAAAGATGCAGTTACAGCACCCAAGGGTTTGGGAATTGCCTGGAGAGTCTGCAGCGCTAAAGCTTTAGCTAGGATTCTCTCCCGTGCATTCTCATCCTCGGAATAGTTTGGAGCCATCAGCTGTAGAGAGCTTAGCCTTCACATACCGCCTATGATTTACTGCCTGAAAATGTTGTAAAAGTAAGGGATTGTGTTTGCAGGTGAAATAACTCCAGCCAGCCAGGGGAGGATGGATGGGAATCCGTGTGGAGCACTTCTGTGAAACAGACATGGCTCAAAGCAAGGATTTAGAGTCCCACCTTTTATAAACATGACCCAGCTGTGCTCCTTGGGGTCCACGAGATTTTAATGAGGCAAAATTGATCAAAATGTCACGACCTCTGCTCTCCCTTGTCCTAAAATCTGGATGATGGAAATGAAGTGGAGCTTAGCGAGGTTGTATTTAGCTGATCACACAGAATGGAATAGCTTTAAGATCATGAAATAGAAGTTTTAAAATAAAAAGCTGTGAGGTCAGAGTAGTTATGCCCCCCATCAGCTTATATAAGCAAGTGTGGTTTTCCCAGTGTTGTAGTCCATGAGTATTAACCAATTCCTCTCCACTAAGGCAATCTCCTAAATGGCTGAGGCTGGTTGGTTAATTTGTAGCTGCTACCTTGTAAATAGTGGTCAGGATTTCACACATTATCCAGGCACTTTGTCTTTATTAAAATTATTTATTATTTGCAGGCACAATATACTAGAAGCAGTGGTTCCAAAATATTATGAGTCTGTTGGCACAGGCTAAGAAAACAGCCAGGAATGTTATTCAAAGGTGATTTTGGTTTCCAGGCAATTTCCCTGCTCACAAAAATGACACCTTCAGCTAGACCTGACTCCTACAAGCTGGCTTCCTTGCAGTACCAGCCCTTGCATGTGCAAACTCTCTGAGACATTCTTCAGGTAGCCAAAAATCAAACAAAAAATAGCATCAGGAAACATTAATCAGAAAGTTCAGCTTCTTTCCTCCCTCTCTAGATGTGACCATTTCAGTGTGTAAAAAGAGTAAACCCAACAGCCATTAACAGCTGTTTCCTAGACTGGTGGATGAACATACTAAAGAAAAAAAAAATTCCTCTTTAAAGCTAAAACATCTGAAACAGCCTCCATGTTCTTGCTGACTTGGGAATTTACCAAGAAGAAAGCAGCACAGTATGAAGCACTCAACTACATGTGTAATCAGTGTCAAGACTCACCAGAAATTCATATTGTAAAGAGGTGATTTATGAACTGAGCTGCTAAATTTTGCAGTCCTTTTTCCCCCCTCAATTGCTTTGAAATGTACTGTCAATTAATGACAATTTTCTCAAATAAATTCTTATGTATTTGTTTGTACCTACTAATTATTTTATTTTTGGTAAGGTGACTATTACTTAGAATTTTCTTTTTTTTCCTAAATAGAATCCATTGCTGAAAATAAAGGAGTTTCACATGCACGTCACTTGGAAATGTTGGGTCTCTCTCATGATATGCTTTGACTCAATCTTTCAGGATGGTAAGCACCTGCAGATTTTCACCACTCCAAGCACGAAGCTGATTGCCTGGATTCAGCTGCTCATGTTGGGACAGACAGCTGGCGTGTGGATAAGGCAGTTTTTCTCCACATAAGGAATGCAGAATATTTTACATGTTGGGCTGTAATGGATTTAAAGATGCAGAAGAGAGCCCAGTACAGTACCAGTCACTTCACTGTGACACAGACCAGATAACAACGAATGAGGATGAGGCATTTTCCTCAAAGTTTTCATTGACCAAACTTAAGAGGCTGTAAGTAAATCTTCCTGGTTCTACATATGAAGTTAAAAATGCAGTCTGCTTTTTTTTTTTTAGTAGTACTCATTTCACCTTCAAAAGAGCAAGAGGGTGTTACCATTTTTATACTGAAATACTTTGAAGTATTCCCGTTCCATAGAACAGGGGTCTGGATAGAATTTGACAAAAAGAAAAAAAAAAAATTAATTCCTTATTTTCGTTTTGGTTTCAATAATAAAGAAGTTAATGATCTCACATCTGGTCCTGTCAAGATACACTCTACAGCAGCCCACTGAAAACAGCACTGTTTGCTTACAGTTTTACTTTTATCCCAAAGAGAACCTAATCCAGCCTAAGTAAGTGTTCTTACACACATCCCAAACCAGACTGCCACATGAGGCAACGAGCAACCTCTGTGCTGATGTCACTTACCCAGAGCTGCAATTAAGAGCTGCTTGCAGTTTCACCACAGCAACCAGAGCATATTTAGACAGACCTTAAAAACATTTTCGTTGGCATACCACGGAATGAAGAACCACCACAAAAAAAGCCCCCAAAAATCTTCATTCCACAAGTAACATTTGACTGCTGACACATCTGGAACAGCTGGATAACAAGTTGTGCGTGTCAAGTTCAGAGAGCAGCTGCTTTTAGCCTTCATTCTGGGGCGGCAGGCATTTGTTTGCAGCCACCAGTATATTCCATTTTATTTTGTAGCAGCTTCTTCAGTGTTCCCATATGGACAAGCCAAACAGCTCCTAGGATATACCAGCAAGCATATATAATGTTCTTTAGAAGAAATGAAGGCCAGATGTTGCTTTGTTATCTCCATGTGCATCCTTAAAAAAAGTTAGATTAAGTTGTTTCAGATATATTATTAATGCCAGGTACAGGCAATTTATCGGTTGTTTAAATGTCAACTTTCTAAAGGACAGAAAATAACATTTTAACTTAGGATTCAAACTGAAATAAGATTAAACTACCTTAGAGTAACTTCAGAAAATAATTACAGCACAATCCAGGATCCCAGGGACAAAATAGTATTGTGTACAGAAGACATGATGAGCCATTTCTGAGATCTGAATGAGTACTACCTATGGCTTATTAGAAAAGGAAAAATAAAACCCCTCCAACCTTATATCTTTAAAATATAATGAAAAGTTTGAGGTAAGACTTATCCAAAAGCACCACTGATTAAAGGTCTTCTATTTGCTGCTTTGCTCACCCGGGGTACAACTTAAGCCACTAGTCTAAGTCCTAGAGAATTTAATAAATCTATTTCTGACAGTGTAACTCATTAATGTTTTTCATGTATGCACTCCTGGCACATCTAGTGGATCCAATAGGGTGGATATGAATTGTCACAGACTGTCCAATTAATGTGATTTCGATTGAAATGTGCAGTTCTTTTAATTTCCTGAAAACAGAACCTTATTGGACTCATTTTATGACACATATTTCTGAGGAAATGTGAACTGAAAACTACTTTTTCCACCTCAGTGATAACATAAACAAGGTCTGGGTTTCAGCTGCCTGGTGAAGTCTTTCCCTTTGAGCCAGTCCACAACACACAAAAACTGCCAAGACACCGACTATAACTTTTTGAGTAATGTCACTTTATTAAGGGACTTAAAAGAATCACATTCTCTAGTAGCCTTGGAACAATGCAAATGGTGAACAAAAGACAAAAATAGATGTAATTGGTTCTGAAAAGCATGAACATCTGTAGAGAATGTGTTGCATTATTCCTAAGGACTCTTGCTTTTGAAAAAAAAGCACGTTCCATATATACAAGTGTCAGTGCAATAGCCAATAAAGCAATCAGTCAGTAATATAAAAATATCCTAGATACAAACTTAAAATAGATGTTTGAAGGCTGACCATATCAGTATTCTGATATTTCTATATCTCAGGAGTACGATCACTGGGATGAGCTATTCTGATGAGGTAAGAAACAGTAGATGCTCTGTGATAACACAAAGCCATACATTTATTATTTTTTTTTTCCATAAGACAAAAAAATAGAGCACCCAATGAAACTCCAAGTCTTTGCAGCAAGTGCCCACAGGAAGTGAAATTATAGCCTATGATCATTATTACATTCCTGCATCATTCACCTTTGCTGTCTTTGCCAACAGTTTTATCAGCAAAACTTGCTCATTCTCCCCTCCTTGCCCAGTTCCAGTATAAACTGCACATTCCTTGCAGATATACCAAACCAACAACTGCTTTAGACACAGACAGCATCTATAAATGTCCAAAAATCACTTAGTCATTCTTTCCTTTATTGGTTGCAATTCTTTTCTTGGCAGCAAGGGCAGAAAGAGATTGCAAAACTTAACAGCAACCAGCTCTCTCTAGCAGGGTTAGGGAGAGAACAGGGTGTGTCCTGTTTGCCTCAGGTGTTCCAGTGATGCCACTGAACTTAAGCCTTGGTTGGTTTTGGTTGAGCAATAAAATCACACTCCTCTTCTTTGCTCTGTCTTTTGGATGGAAGGTGCACTAATTTGGGGCTGCTGTTCCAAAAACAGAGGGCGATGTGGTAACTTTTCAGCCTGATGCCCGCATCATCTTTCCTTCAGCCACCTCTTTCACTGTGACCCCTCCAGGCTCTGCTGCTGAATTCTGATCCCTATTTTTTGACTTTTCGGAGAAAATGGCAGAACAACAGGTAGCCAGACAACACACTCTGCACCTTTGTGGCAAAGAGCACCAGGAAGAACTGGCGGCAGAGCTGGGAGTGCCAGGAGAATCCAACAAACACCAACTCCTGCTTGGGGAGAGGGGCAATGGTCAAGTCATTTCAAACTGTGTGACAGTATCAGGCCCTCCTCTATGGAAAAGCACAATGGGTTATATAGTTTCTATAACAGCAATATTAACTTGATCAGGAAATGATTTGTATGATAAAAAAAGCACAACAGCAGCTGGCAGCTGCCTTCCTGTGAAACTTGCCTTACCACTTATGGCACACACATGCACTGAAGCACACAGCAGTTGCCTGAACCTGCAAAAGATTCCTTAGCTTTACATCCTAGATTCAAAAGCTTTCCCTGAAATGTTTTCGTTTCTCTTTAATTCTTTTCTAGACCTCTTTTGTCTCAGGCAAATTCAGGCAGCTGTGCGAGACGGAACAGCAAAGCTGGTAACATCTGTAGTGTGACAACACTTGACAGATTATTTCAGGTTTTCTTTCAGTTTCCATGCAGATGCCAAAGCCTCCAGGAATCAGCACACTTCTCTCTCCTTAACCCCACTGAACTTGGCAATCAGCGTTTGCAAATATTGAATTACTGCTCACCGCACCCCTCAAAGACAGGCTATTACCTCCCGTGTAAACAGGCAGGGAATGGAGGCACAGAATGACTAAGTGATTATTCCAGTATCACAACACGAGTCTGGGAGAGCCAGGAGCTGAACCTGTATTTCTTGCATCTCAGTCTCAGGTTGTCTGTTTTGTTCTGTGTTGCAGCCTTAATTCTTTCCTGAAGAGGAAGACTGGGATCTCTTAAGAGTCTGTCACTGCTACTCTGGTTGACAGGAGATGTTGCCAGTGGGATAGGAACTGTTGCATTCCCCACATCAAAAGGTGGAACACAGTGTGACATCTGTTTGCTGGAAGAAATACTAACCATACAAGTCCTTAAGAACATCAACATTTATTTAATATGATATAAAAGAAATGGGATATGAACATTCGTATTTGAACAATAATAAGTGGCTTCTTATACTTACATCGTATGTGCTCATTGTATAATATATACACAATGAACATAATTACATTTGTACACAAACTAAGTACTGGATTGAAAACCTGCTTATTGCTGTACACACCCTAACCCCATGAAGGAAAAGCCCAGTACCTCAAAATACCTACACTCCATTTTAGTCAAGAAAAAGTAACCACTAACATTAATGTCTATGTTGACAGAAGTGTGGCAGTAACTGCTGACATTGCAACCTGACCAAGAAATCATTACAGCAGAAACAGGACATCTTTTACTAAGCAATAATAAAAATGGCACATTTTAAATATATCTATATGTATATATATATAAAAATTTTACAAAGAAATTGTTAAAACAATAAATTGTAATGTTTAAAAAGTGTAAAACAAGGTTTAGTGGTCATATGTAAAATTAACCGACTTATGCATCTAAAAGAAGCAAAAAAAGTAAACTTATATGATCCATCATTAAAAGAACATAAAATTCTGAAGGACAGCAAAGAAAGTTCTGACTGTAGGCTGCACATTGAAAAGAGCCTTTATTTTGTGTGCACAGAAACCGTAGCAGCAAGCTGGTATCAGGAGAACAATCTGAAGGTTGTTGAGTGTACACGTGGGCCATTTAAAGCTCTCTTGGAATAAACATTTTCCAGGAAGTGATAAAACGATGCTCTGTGGCCAAAAGCATCAGAACTATGAATTTCATAGATTTAAAATATACTGTACAATATCTTCTCATATTTTCATAGGTCAGGTCCATACATCTCAGGCATGAATTGTTTCAACAGAAGCCGTTAGTGCTGAAAGACAGACACAGATTAAGTTACTCTATTTTAGCAACAGGATATTGTCTAAAGAACTCAGGGGATTAAACAGAGCAAAGAATTCCTGACCTCATCCTAGCCATGTAGGTGTAGAACATAATAAAAATATCTTAGAAATCAGTTGTTTCCAAAATCTGTTTTCCTGATGAATAATACTGCTGTCGAGATATTTTGACAGAAAGAAGCAAAACCAAGATTTTCCTTTTTTCAAATTTACACCACTTTGAATAAAAATCTGTTTACTCTGAGAGTTTTATCCTGTTACGTATGGTCATCTCCAAATGCTCTTTACCTAAAACCAGTAATAATAGCAAAGATCCTAACTAGTCTCAGAAATGCCAGGCACATTTTGAAGAGGGATCCAGAATTATTGAGTTGCTTCACTGTACTGGCAGCACAGTTCAAGTGCTCCACCCAGAGCTTGCTGTATTTTGGTAATTGCTGTAAGGACTTCTATAAATAGCTTTTAACACTTCATTGGTAAAAATGTTCCTGAGCTTTGAATCCAGGTGCTGTATAAAATTTCATTATCCCCCCTATTACTCAGTGCAAATGCAATGCTTAAAATCTAACAGGGCCAGTGGCACACACAGAGATTTGTCGCTGCAAAATAAGGGCTGTGACAAAAAAGGAGCCTTGTGTTAAGGGCTTTCTCCTTAGTCCTACAATATCCTGTGCCACCAATTTCCTATGGCAAATTCCCCCGGCATCGTGCCAAGAGTATCATTTTTCTAATTGGCTGTAAAAGCCAAATAGAGGTATTACCTCTTCATTCCCTGCAATCTACTATACATCTTCCAGATGCTGCCTGAAAAATTTGGTTGCACATGACCAGGGCTTATCCTACAGCTTGGAAGTTCCCTTTGCCAAATACGATTTCTTGAAAATGAGGGTTGCTGAATTCCTGGGTGTTAAAACACCTGCCAAAATCTCTCAGCAAAGCACTGGAATACTGGAAGCACAGACCCAGAAGGCAAAGGTCAGGAAATGCTGCAGGCAAGCACTGTGCTCCATCCATCTCCTCTGTATGCTAAGCCCAGCTAATGGCCCAAGTTTGTTTTGCAACTCCAAGGAAACAACCAACAGAGGCATCAAATGCAGCAACGTGGAATGTGCATGCACATAGTTAAGAGCTTTCCTCAACTCAATCCAAACACTGAAGAGCCACAAGGGATGTGTCTGAAGTTCTGGAATCCTTTCCCCATCATGGTGAGGCATGTGCAAGCAGAGAATCAGATTGACAAGTGCCATTCCAGGTGGACCACTCTGTCCTAAGCAATTAAAGCCTCTTTAGGGGGTAGAACTGTCCTGAACACAGAAATGCTTCACCTGCAGAACTGGCTGTGGGGATACACCTCACCAAGGGGGGGGCAAGCCTTTTCCTATTAATTTCTATTTTATTTAGCATAAATCCTCAAGAAAATGAATTTGCTGATCTGAGCTGAAAGCAGCTTAATGCAATTGGTGATGGATTTCTGGTTTTCCCCCATTCCTGACAGATGCCCTGTGCCTACAGACAGAATCCAGCACTGCAGTTTCACTTTCATTACTGACCCAAAACTCAGCTGATGGGGGAATGTTTGCCCTATTTAAAAAGGAGATGCATGATAAATGAGTGTGTATTTATACAGAACCTAAAAAGCATTAACACAAATCAGTATTTCCAGACGGAATGCCCCACTCAGTTTTTTAAAATACTGCTAATAAATACTAATAAATACTGCTAATAAATACTAATAAATACTGTAATAAACATTTTGAATAAAAGTACAAAAATCCAAGCCAAATCTAATCGTGGCAGACCACACCCATCAGGAAGGCAGGAGGAGTGTCAGGACTGAATGTGAAGATGGCATTTTCCACTTTCTCAAAAGGAAAAAATATTTTAACAATTTTCCTTTTTATTTTTTTTTGGTAAGGAGAATAAATAGTTTCTTGCCCTTACTTCATATGAGAAAGGTCTCTGTGATGACTAATAAGTCTGATTTTGCTAAAATGAAACCTCTGCAATTGAGACTGGGACAGTAAATTTTTAAAAATGCGTTTTCAGATCTCCTCATGCTAAATGACTGAAAATGTCTCAATTTTAAATTGTTCTTGATCTTAAAGCTTTCTTAGGTTACATTAGCTATGGCATTTAACATTGCCATTGAAACAAAGCTCATTCTTTTCGTAGCAAGCTTATTTAAACAGACACTTCCTGCCAATTCACACTGGCATCCTACTAATTTTGTTTAACATTTGCCTAAACAAACACACACTTTCTATTTCCATGGCCATTTATTAAGTGGGTAACACCACAGGTAAATCTAGCCTAACTCATGCTTTCTAACCTGATTCCTAGAAGCCATCACCCACTCTGTCAGGAAAGAGCAGCTGTGCAGGGCTTCCTCAACAGAAAGGAAAAAAAAAAAAACAACTTTTGTAGTTGTTGTTTCTATGTCTTAAGCCATAAATTCTTCAGGCCATTCCCTCCTGTGCATCACTGAAGTCTGAGCTCTGGTTGCCCATTCTGCCCATGAGCATGACTGAAGCATCAACACCCATCTGCACCTGTGCAGTGATGCTCAACTCCCTGTTTGGAACAGCTCAGGCCTCCCGTGTAATTCCAAGGGCTATTACCCTGCCAGTTGTGGAGAACATGCCTGATGAACCAATTAGCCCTTTCTCTTTGTAGCTGGATGGAGAATGCACTCCTTGCAAGCAAATCAATACAGGAATTCATTTGTTTCCTGGCTAATTTGTATTCAGCACTGCAGGAAACTCTTGTCTTACTGAGTATCAGCTCCAGATGTTTCTCACAAAAATAACAGCATACAAATACCTGGAAGAATTTTAGGAACAGGAGAGGTGGGGGAAAAAAAAAAACCAAAACAAGAACGTACTTCTCTGTAACTATACACACATGAAATGTGATCCTTCTGTGAGCTGTGTCTGTGTGGATGGAGCTGGTGACAAGGACGACTCTGGTGAAGAAGGCAAACTTTTCACTGCGAGTCATACAGCAAAATAAATAAGAATACAAGTTACAGAAGCCTTAATAAAGATAAGCTTGAAAAATCAGCATTTCGAGCCATAGCAAAATATAAGCAGAAACAAATGAAAGCTACACAAGTAAAGACTTAAAATCTGGTCAGCACAAAAAGCACAGCTTCAAGGGAGATACAGTTCATCATTAATCAGGCTTAGAAATAAGTAGTAGAACAGCAAACACATGAATGCTGATGTTTTATGTTGCCAAGAAAGAGAGGGGAAGAAAAAAGTAAAATTTAAATAGTTGGGATAGGCCCAGGCCCACCTTCATATCCCAGCTCAGATTAACTAAGCTTTTTCATTCTGCTGAGCAGAACAAAACGTACATACAAGTTCTGGTTTTGATTATCAAGTCACAGAAAGGATTGCTGACTGTACTACAAAGGTCCAGATCACCTTTTATATCCATAAGTTGAACCATTTGGCTTACTTAACCATTCCCATCAGCAAATACCCTCATAAGGCCTTGAATTCTATCTTCTCTCTTCCTCCTTCCCTACTCACTCCCCTCCTTTTTTCCTTCTTTGCATACACTTTTGCTTTATTCCACTCTTGTCTTCTTGCAAAATAGTCCACCACCAGTCATTGTACCAGTCAGGTGGTGTTTTCTGTTTGCTTCATCTTCCTTACTCCTCAAAACATGGCCAAACTGGGGTCTTGTAATTGCTAGTTTAAAATATTGGAAACCCTCAATAATTCCACAATTTTGGGCATATCTAAGCTCACTCAGCAGCAGGGAGTAATGGTAAAAAGTCTACAGATGTCCAGGACTGGGATGAAAAAGGAAGGATTTGCTCCAACCAACAACTACAGTATGACTCAGTTTCTGGCAACAGTTATTTAAATCCCTGAATTAGCAACCGTAAAAGCTATATTAAAACCTCAGAAAAACTGAATTTCTCTAGCTGTCCCCTGGGAAACTATTTTTCTGTACATGATAAAACTGTACATTTCATGTGTAGACCAGCTCAGCGTTTTCAATTCACCAGGGTTTCAGAGCATCAAAAGAAATCAAAATGAAAAAGAAGTCAAAATGAAATCAAGTTTTACACGTGTACTGGATAAGTTGTGCTTCAGTCAAACTCTTTTCCATACCTGCTGCTGCCTGATTTCCTTTTGAAGACTGTGCTGCTAATTCAAATGGAGACACAATCCCTTCTTGTTCTTGAACACTAAGTATTTCACTTTCTTCTGAGCTGTTTTTGGGTTTGTGGTTTGCAACTGTGGTCACACTCTGCAAGCTGCTTAAAAAAAGCACAGCGTTTAGAACTCGCTCTAACTTAATTTCAGCTGTTAACCACTAAGTATGGGAGCTATAATTTAATTTTCTCCTGTTAACAGAAAAAAGTTGCAACTTGCAAGTCCAGGTAGAATAAATTAAGCAGGCATTTTGAAACCTTTCAACTTTGTGTAGTTAAAAAAGCACCTGGAATTTAATTTCTTTCCTTTACACACTCCTGCAGTTTCCTGCTGCTGAGGGGTCCTGTGACAAAGTCATGACCTAATGTGAGAACTCACTCAGGACCTGCAGTGCAACTCACACTGAAGTTATGAATTGTGAGAGAGAAATATCCAAGACATAATATCCCTCTAATTCCACAATGCTGCAAAGTAATGAGGTAAAAATTAAAGCAGGAGATGTAGAATAAGATGTTTACTTTGCCCCTAAATATCAGCAATAAAGAGCATGCGATGGAAGCACTGGCTGAAGTGTTCATAATAAATTGATACAATGCTTGAACTGACATTATTAAACACATTTTGGAGGCCAAAACCAGGATTATGAATGCATTCTGTTTACAACTGGGACATCACTTGAAAATAAACATAGCTTCATCCACCAACTCATCAATTCTGACTGAATCCCTGCAGCAGTTAAGCCTCTCACTTAGATTTCCCTATAGGTAAACCACTCAAAACCATATAAATAAACCTTTTCAGTATTTCTGGCAATTGCTTGGACCATTCAGCTAATAAATACAACATGCAAGTTTAAAATAGCCTCTGAACATCTTGTTTGATTTTTACCTTATATCACCATCATGTGTTTCTTCCAATTTATTTTTCTTTTCTGCTTTCTCTTCATTACTCACTTCTTTTGAGTCAGATACAACATGTGCATCTGATAAAAGATCATCAGTTTTTGACAGCTGTAAAAAAATTGAAATCATGAAACAAAAAGCTGTAACACACACTAAGTGGCAGATAAGAAATACAGTACCAGGAAACAGTTTTATTAACAGACAAATTTTGCCATCATGTATACTTAGTAACTCAGAATTACATAACTTAAGAAATTTTTATCAATACCATGTAGGTTAATAGAGTTATCCTAAAACTTATACCAGAGGCCATGGGCAGGGTTTGACTTAATAACTTCCAGAACTTTTCTGAACTCTTTGGATTGCAGCCTGCCTGTTTTTCCATCCCTCTCTTCACGATGCCAACAAAAATTCCAGATGCTGCGATATTTTTTGATAAGACTGAATGCTGCTCTTAAGAGTCTGATTACATATAAATAATTTGAGTGTATTACCTCATTTTCCTTTTGAAATATTTGCATATTTAACAAAGGAACAGTCTCTTAAAAAGAGACTGTATCATTGTTTCTAATGGGTAACAATATAAATTAGTTGTTGGATTTGATACCATTCTCCATCAGATATATATTAAAAATACCTAAATATAAAACAGGAAAACAAAAAGATGATTAAATAAAAGAATGACTAACTGAGAAATATGGATATAGAAGAAGAAAAAAACTCTACACAACACTTTACAAAATATTAAACTATAAACTGGATATGATTATGTAGAAGCAACTCTAGTAATCCATTCTTCACAGCCAGTCTGGTTTTGCTGAGTGTTAAGGGCACTTTAGTACCAGAAATATCAAGGTAATTCCCTGCCAAGCGTGTTTCAAACTATTCCAAGGCAGAAATCAAAGCAGTGACAAATATCTAAAAATACAGGTACTGCCTACTTCCATGTATAATTTGTTGTGTCAACTTTATTCTGCTTTCTATAAACGATTTGATGCACTATAGCCAACCAAACAAAAATTCAGGGACATTAAATGGCTGTCAAAAATTACACTGGGATAGTCTAAGCAATGAATATTACGATTATTCATAATGGTTATTGAATGAGTCAATGATTATTATTTAAAGACCACATACAAGAAAATTCAATGTCTCAGCTATAGACAGATCTGATAAATTTTTACTATTCTCTATGGAATGTTGTATATCCAACAAGAAGTCTTTATTTTCCAAGCAAAAGTGAAGTGGCTCACTTTCCCATAATCTGGTGTGGGTGTGTCTCAAAATACTTTGTTACTGCAAGACAAGCTGATGAACAGTTTAATAAGGAATATTTCTGTACCTCTTCAGTAAAACTTGAATTATATTCTTGATCTCCATCATTTTTTAGTTGTGCTATTTCTTCTCCAGGACTTCCATTATTTTGTTTCAAATTATTTTCTCTACTGGTGCTCTCTAACTCCTTCATGTTGCCAGATACTGTATCATCCTTTTTCCGATTCTGTGGAAAAAAATTGGTACGTGGACATATTGTTACAAAAGTTATCACAGTCTCACTTCTGAGCCTTTTGCTGTCCTCTGACTGATTTAAAAAACCCACCAAAACTTGAAAAAACCTTCAGCATAGATTGCAATAAGGGAAGTGGAAATCATTAAGGACTCGGGATTTTCTCATTCTTGTACCTCTCAAAACAGTTCAGCCTGTCTAACATTTCTTTGTCTGTAAGATTATTGTACTTTCTGCCTCCCCTTCCTCTCCAATGTCACCCTTATCTTCTGAAATTTCATTCATATTTAGCTCAGTCACAAATCAGCTTAGCAGCAGTCTTACTTGCATTCATAAGCACTGCTCTTTTTATAAAATGGCCTTTTCTGGTTTAAGAAAAGAAAAATCGATAAAAATCTGCTTTCAGAGAAAATTCACAGTGCACCTGCATGAACTCCCTCCAATTATCTTGGGTATCCTCCAAGCCTATGGTGTGAACTGATTTAATAGAGGACAACACAGTATCTGATAATGGCAGAGGATATTAATTATGTCTTTAAAAAAAAAAATCCATTGCACAGAGAATAAGTTGATATAAAAATTTTGAGGAAGGATAGTAGAGGTGACTTAGGATTGTGAACTGTGAACATGATATTGGCAGACCCGAAGGGAGGCTCATCTGAGAACTGGAGCTGAGAAAAATAGGAGCCATGGAAGCAGTAAATCTTGAGGCTGAACTCCTGTGATCTAACACATGCACTCTATTAGGAGGAAATTCCACATAAGTCAGTTCATAAATCAGTGTCTTTGCTCTCCTAAATTAAAGTATGCACCCCTTATCATACGCTTGTCCCAACAACAGTTGTGAAGCAACTTCCTTTTGTATTATGGTAATCACTTCAAAATTACACAGCAGGCCATTTATAAAATCCTTTTCCCCCTCCAATTCTTAAACAACCAAACCACAGTCGAAAAGACTTCCAGCAGTTAATGCCATTGCACCACTTTTCTAAAAATCAATAGACATAAAAACTGTGCTTTTAGAAATAAAAGCTATTATTCAGCATAATACCTCATCCTGGGGCTTTTAGCCAAATAGCATTCTGGAAGAATTAAAGCTGTGATAGAAAAAGTGACTTTGTAACACGGAATATTAGCTAAATATTCAATTCAGAAATCTTTTCACTTTATAAATTTCTTACCATCTGCAGAGCCCAGAATTCACCAAGGCTAAGGAACAGAATTATTCTGAGTTCTGGCACAGATTTGGCCCACTCCCCCACTGTGCTGCCCTGTGCTGGTGTGACACACAGGACTGCAGCTTCCTCACCCTGAGGTGTGGAACGAGACCACAGGGAAGAGGTAAAGCTTGAACACCTCTGTAAAAACTACTGAAAGAACCATCTGCAAAGCTCTGCTTGGCACAACCTCTTCTGTGTTAATCACAGAAATATTTGTAGCAACTCCCTTCACATACAGCATTCCTTATGTCAGCCCAAATGCAGATGTTCTATTGCAAAGGCTAAACTGGAATTTGGAGTCTGCTGGGGATGCAAAGTGCTTGAAGAAAAAGTAACTTCTGTATAGCTCTGTAGCAGCTTGTTATGCTGAGAGGGGAAAAGACCCTACCCAAACACAAAGCTAAAACATCACTGGAAATACCTTCCTGACACTGCAGTTAATCTGCTTTTGGAAAATAAGATGTTTAAATGCCTACAAAACAAACAAACAAACAAACAAACAAGGCATTTCCATACCAGTAGAAAAGCTAATAATAATAATAATAATAATAATAATGATGATGATGATGATGATGATAATAATGTTGTCAGTAAACAGCATGGCCTGAAGAAAAAAGTATTCCAGAAGACTAAAAACCCAAAGAAACCAAAAATGAACTCCATGAAGCTACTGGAAAAGAAAACTAATTTTAAATATTTAGGAAGTTGTAGGCTGCCTAATATCTGCTATCTTAGATCTGGGTTTGGTTTGGCTTTTTGGGTTTTGTTTTGTTTATTTGGGTTTTTTTATATATATATATAACCAGAATAATATTTCCTGGTTAATGACAAGCAGTTATATCTTCCCCTTCTCTCCCCACCCTTTACCCATGAGCAAACTTTTTAGGCAAATAAACAAGTTTAAGAATGAGTGAAAACAAAGGTGTGGGTTCTCCTTTAATGTCTTTATGGGCTCAAACACCACAGCAGAACACCACTTAGGAGCTCTGATCATAAATGCACATTCCTCCCTAAAAATGTTACAGATGTTTGAATACATTACAGGGCAGAAAAATCAGCATTGATTCATTTCAACATCAAGGGAGTCACGATTCTCCCTGATCTTGTTTTTAGTCACATACCTTGCAATTTCACGTTGTTTGCTAAATCTGACCAAAACACCCACCCTGCCCTGTTACCAAAGATCACACTGCCTAATCAACTGGATGTGGATTTGAACTGTTTGTTTTCCTAAAAGGCAAAGAAGTGGCTTTAGGGGTAAGCATGAAGGTTGTCCTTTTTGAGTCCGTGACTCTACAATTAGTCTCAAATAAACTCCTTTGGTTTTAGATCACTGTGGGACCCACCTGTGCCAATTTGAATGGATTATCCCTGACATGGGACAAGCTCTGGGAAGGAGACTGGTCTGAAACACCAATAATATTGAGTCCTTTCCTCTTCTCTCTCAGACAAGCTTGTTGGTGTCTCTTTATTCTTTCCATCTGCTCCTCCACAGTCATTCGAGGCCGTGAGCCTTCTGCAAGGCACAGCTGCTCCACTGCACTCCTTGGTCTTTCCTTAAATGGAAGAAAATATACATCTGTGTTTCAAAAAAACCCCAAGATTTCAGACTGGTAACTTACCAGAAGAGATCACGTAATGATTTACTAAAGAGCAGAAAAAAAGTGGGCAAATAAACACTTCTATGTATGTGGGGGAAAAAAGTACAAAACCCAATTATCAATAAATGAACACTGAAATTCAAAATAAAAGGAAGGAGTAATTTGCTCTTCTGAAAAATAACATTACCATCACCAATGACAAACATTAGGAGAATTGGTAGGTGCTCTCTCAAAGCCACCCTCTCAAGCTGAAACAATTTACCAGACATTATAAAACTGGCAAACACAAGATATTTGACTGAGACAGAAACATAATTGAAATTTAATGATCCAGGACATTTGTACCAGTTGATCTAATAGTAATTTCTGCCTTTTTATTTCAAGAAAAACTACAGCTGGGCATCACTGAACTGCAAGTGCAGGCTGAAACAAAGTGAATTTATTACCACTTAAAAATCTGTAATTCTAAGCATTATATTTTTCCCAAAATAACACCCATTTACCTACTCTTTTCTTGAAATTCACTGGTTTTTAGGCAGACTTGTATTTTTTATGACAGATAAAAATCGACTTCAGGCTAATCAGCTGCATTCAGTACATTTACAGTAACTGATTTCAGTTATGAAAAGTGGTATTCTTTCTCCAGTCAACATCCTGGGAGTTTCTCTCTCCTCTCCCAGTCTTCTCACAACTTCTCCTCCACTATTTGTGCTGCAACTATGGCAGAAGTTTCCCTCTCTTTTGCATGAACCACATGCAAATGTCTGTCTTTAACCCAGAGACTACAGAACTGCCTAATCTGAAATTTTGGGTTTATTACCTGCATACTTCTTACTACATCCTTGTTTTGTGGCTGCTTTAGCTAATTCCCAAGTTGCTTTAGTATTGAAATAAATAAAAGCCTGGGTTTGTTATAAAGGGGCTGTTAAATTGCCAAATACAAGTGTTTGTAAGATGCTTCATGTGCTTTCAACTCAACTCAAGCCTGAACTTCAGTACATCAGTAGATTTATCATTTACCCAGTTCTTGCCCAGTTTGAGTGTCCCCATCCAGTATTTATACTTTTATCATTCCTTCTATAGCTGTCTCCATTAATCTAGTATATAATACTTTTATAACAGTGATTTTTCTTTCTTTTTTTTTTTTTTTTTTGGTAAAGAAAATGAAAATAACTTCAACTTTTGTTCAAGTTAACTACCAAACTTAAAAATGAACATGTCCAACACTCAAAGGTTATTTTAAAGTACCGTTCTTAGATCTATCTTCTTATTCTTCCTCAAGGTGACATAGGATGCTATTGTTGAGGACTCTGGCGTTGGGGATTTGGTTCTGGGTGGTACAACTCCCACAGGGAAATGTGAGCCTGCAAAACAGCAAAGCAACATACTGAGTGCTGTGTAAAACACTGCCAAAACCTGTTGATTTGTTTTCTAGAAAAGACACATTGTCAGCCTTAGGAACTCTCCTTCAAAAGGCAGATTCAGAAAGTGGTACTGAGAGTTGGTGGGTGAAGATACCGAAGGTCCAGCCAGCTCTTGGATGGCCTCATCTGTGTGTGTGAAACACACCCATGCTCATGTCTGTGTGTGGATGAAATCACCCCTGAGCCTGGTCAGCTGGTGAGTAAACAGGAGCTGAGGATATTTTGCTATAAAGCAACAGCTTGGGTCTCCTTTGGACATAAAAAAGGATAAAACACAGCAGAATTTCATTTTCTTTTTGTGTCACCTGTATGTACCACACAGGTCACAAATATTCCCCATGTCTCATATTTGACATGGTCTCATTTCTCTTTAATTGCTGATGTTTGAAAAGAGAGGGAACTGGCTGGCATGAGAAGTGTTCAGTACAGTAACATGCACAACAACTAGAAAAACCTTTTTAAATTTCTTCTGAAATTACTTCTTTTTAGAACCACCCTCAATAAGAAACTACCATCATTTAAGTATGACTTCTTACAACAGCAAGACAGAAAAAATTCAGAGATGAGCTGCCTTTAAGTTTCTTTCATTATCAGCTCAAAAACTTAAGACAGAATGGCATAAAAATGTTATCTGCAGCAGCATAGAGCTGTAATGGCTTCCACACTACAACAGAACTGAAACAATCAGAAATGCTGACATTTTCCTACTGCATGGGGATTGTTATTAAGAGCGAATGCCCAGAACAAGAAATGTCTGTTAGAAAATTCATATGCTCAAATGACAAAACACAGCTATGACAAACCACAGACTAAAGGGAGTTTTAGAATAAAGTCTCTCACTGCTTGCTACCACTGCAGCTATTCTGTTCCACACCTCTAAATATTATTTATCTTAGAGGAATTTGCACTATTGCTTTCTCTGACTGGGGACTGCTTTTAAAATATTAAAATAATTTCTGTCTTTGAGATAGAAAGCAGATTGGGGTGCTTAACAAGTGTTGGGTTGCTTCATATAGTCAGTGTAGATTTTCTTCTTTTGTCTTTATCATTACTTCACCTCTTGACAGGAATTACTGTGAATAATCAGAAACATCACAGGTCAATAAAACCTAGGCATGTTGTCAGAAAGACAAGTTTCTCAATTTAGGTCACTGATGATTAGCAAACCTCAGGATAAATGTTCTATTTTTCGCCACCGAGTTAACAGAAATTTAATTATGTGCCTTTACATTGTATCTCAGTAAATACCACAGAGAATCTGAATTCACAAATTGTGTGGTAAGTGCAAGCTTAATTATACCATAGGGCCATTCACACAGACTATACCCAAATTGTATGCTAACCTGAGTTTTAAAAACATCTAGGACCATTCTGATGAAAACAGTATCTTTATATATAACCATAATTCTTGGTAAAATTGTTATCATGGCATGGCAACAGCCTGCTTTGTAAATGCTTAGTCAAAGCACCAAAACAGAAGGGAGTGATCCTGCTGGCATGGGCAACATCAATCCTTAGGGTAAAAAACCAGCCAAGTTTAGGTACTTTTTCTCCAAGCTCTTAATATGGTTTTTGGGAGGCACTAAAGCTGAGCGTTTTTCTGAAGTCACCTTTAACAAACTATTCTGTGTGTTTTAACAAACAGAATTGAGAAGCACTTCCTGGTAAAAGACTCTACCAAGCAATTAGTGGCTTTTATGGGAGCTAGATGAAGAGAAGAATCTAAAGCATTTAGCAATTGCTAAGACCTTTATTGTCCGTACACTCCAAGGTCATGATCATTATTCCTATTGTATCAGAGGACAGAAGGCAATTCAACAATTACAAGATTAAAAAAAAGAAAAAGACATTGTTTCCCTGCCTTATGAGAGCCTGAAAATTCTGTGGTGCTGCCTTTTTGGACGTTCCAGCGACATAACATCGGGAGCTTGATTCAAAAACTGAGTAATTGTTCAAGGGCAAGAACATAAAATGGGTAATTGTTCAAGGGAATGGTGTGTGGGGAATGTGAGTGATGTGATTAGACATGGTGTCAATAAGGATTTCAGGGTTGTTGGTGAGTGTAATGTTTGATTTTTCTGCGGTGTAATTGACTGAAATTTCTCTCGTCATATAATTAAATCATTATTTTATTGTTGAAGCTGTTCCATCAAACTGAGAAATGGACAGGCCTCAAAGACACAAACCATGAGGCAGCTTCCATAACACAGCTGAGCTCTGCATTCCTTGTGAAAAAGCTGAAAGGTTGTAAACACTGTGCCTGGGGACAAACCTTTAGCAGAAGATTCTGATTCTGAGATTGGTTCTGTTTTTTCTTCACCATTTGACTCATCCACTTCTGCTACTGTAGTTAACTCGGGTTCGCTCTTATAAAGCCTATAATCAGGACCCTGAGGAACACCAAGGGATGAGGTAAATAAACAGCACTTTGGTCCAAGTATATTTATGTCTTAAGACTCAAACCAATTACTTTGTGATAACTCTGCTCACACTTGAAGACAGTGTTCCACTGCTCAAGTGGTATGGCAGAAGTATTTTTCTGTAGTTAATCTGAGCAACAACATTTGCAGACAATCAGAAATTACAGGAAAAAATTGCCATGACAGGGCAGAGTTGTGGGGATTTTTAAATGATCTTCTGGAAACAAATTGGAGTAAGCTTCAAAAACTGAGCCTGGAGTTTTTTAAAGAACTAGTGGGGAGACCAATCTAAGTTCATGAAATTTAAGTCTTAAGACATTTCATATATGCACAGAACACATGAGAGGAAAATGTGAAGAGCAAATGATGCGGCTATAAACAAAACTAAATAAAAGTGAAACCACAGCACAGAAGTAGCCAGATGAGTAAACAAAAACGGTGACTGTGCAAAGGAGGGAGGATGCTTCAAGAACAACGTGGCAGTTTAAGCCACTTACACAGTAAGATCCATTTCTCTGATATCCTTGAACTTGGTACATCTTCTTTTCTTCTGTCAGATGTACTGGGCCCCTGCTATAACAGAGCAAGGAGCTGCTATCACTGGGCAGAGGGGGGATTATGGGAGGATGCTCTGTAAAGTCATAGGACCGAGGGAGTGGAGGACGAGGTGGGACTACTTCCTCTTCCTAAAGATTGTAGAATAGTCACCTTATTTAGATGTGCGCACCTGGTACAGTTATTTATAACTTAAAAAGAAAAATATATTACCATGGCTACAGCAGCTATAGATTTTGCAGTTAAAGGGACAATGTCTCATTTAATAACAACAAAAAAAATTCTTTTAACACCTGCACTTTCTTGTTGGACACGTACAAACTCCCTAAATCGTACTTTAAAAAATGAAATCCATTCTCTTTTCAAAGATTTTTACATAAACGAGACTTTTAGAAAGTTCTGTAAGCCAGATATTTCTTGCATACACTTTAGATAAGCATGACAATGTCCCTTTAAAACTGTAACTTCTAGCCAGATTTTCAGAGGAACTGAACATTTGGGAGCTCCCACAGTTTCAGCTCTTCTTGTGGGTGCTCTGGCCATCTGAGAACCAGGCTCAATATCTGAATAAACATATAAAGCAATGTATTTCTTCCCATGAAAAGTGTGGTGGGTAGAAAACATATCCAGAAATCAGGGTATATATTTCTATGGTAAGAGCCTAGGGAGAGGAAAAGGTAAGAAATGGAAAAGAGAAACACACCAGTGAGAATACAGAGACACAGTAAAAATGAATGTTAGAATTACTAGTGGAGGTATCAGTCTTTAAAACTAGTTCATAATGCAGTGTTTTTACAGAAATATACTGAATACATCCTTCAGACATCCTCAAAATATTCACAATAATGCTTGTTTTTATCACAGCCACATTGCAACTTCCATAATGCTAAAATAGTAAATATGCTAAAACCATACCTCATTTTTATATTTAATAGAAGAAAATGTCCTCGATATCATGATGCCTGTTTGGGGGAAGGTATAGGGAAAAAAGAAAAGAGAAAAATGGTTTTCAATAAACAGCTTTTAAAATATGAACTATAACCTGTTGCTATCAAACAAATGCAGCAAGCATCAACTTCAAGGAGCTCTTGCTTTGTTCTTTTCTTAGTCATTGTGCCATTTTTTCAAACATACAAAAGCAACAATGGAGCTTATACTTTGAAAATTTATGATGCAATTTCATTTCCTATACAACAGAACCATTGCTTACCTGTCTCAGAAGAGCTTCTTTGCTGTTTATGTTTAAGTAAACCCTCCATGACATCCTGAATTCTCCACAGTTCCTTCTGAATCTGGGCACGCTGTATCCCTGCTGATTCAGTCTGTCAGCAAATAAACAGGATTGTATGGCCAGTACAACATTAGGATACATTGCAAGTGAAAAAAAAAAGGGAAAACTTTTCCCTCCCTTTAGGCTACACAGCATATCCTTTCACAGTGAAGGAAAATAAGATGCAGTAATGACAGACACTATCCCATGAAACATTCAAAAATACTGTCTGGAACAAAAAGTGTAAGATTGACTAATTTCATAATGCCTCAGCTGATTTGAGAGCAGAATGTTCATTCAAGTTTCACTTCAAGAACAGAATTTCATCTGAGGTCTCCAAAGAAAATCCAAGCAGACTTTGCACAGGAGACCCACACACAGCCACAGGAAAGGAACCATCACTTCCTGCCCCTAAACAGGTGGAGATGAACGCAGTGTTTGCGTGCTGGCATCCAAACCTAGTTACATCCATGGACATGCACTCTGTGGGCCAATCAATGCAAGGTCCCCAGATTTTGGGCATCCTCAGAATCTCTTTCATACGAAGATTTTCTGCATAGAAAATCAAGCCCTGGAGCAAAGAACCTGTCCTGTCCCAGATAATCTGTGCACACCTTCACGGCTGTATCTCCATATCTCTGTGTGTGTGTGTGACAGAGAGCTCTCCTTAGGAGTTCAGCACCATCACTGTCCTGACCTGTACAGTGAGTACTAAAATGCACAGCAGGACCCTTTGTTTGTAAGGCCTGAAGCAACACCTAGAGCATTTTCTGTAATAATTTCTTTTGATAAAACAATTTAATTTTTAAATATTCAGTTAAATGGAAGGATTTGTGTGAAGATATATTATATTATGACTGTCAGAGCAACTAAGGTTTGAGAAAGGTACCCTGTTTCAGACCCGCTCACTGAAACAAAAAAAAGGAAGCTTCCAGACAAAGGAATACCAGTGTTATAATGTAAAAAAAAAAAACAAAAAACAAAAAGGAAAATCTTAAGACTTCTTCAGAATTTACAAGGCAAAAAAAGAAATTGAAAGTTTGTTAGTTTACCATTTGTCCCCCTTTTTTCATTTGGTGTAAAACTCACAGAAAGTCAAAGCGAATTGGGTGTACTTTAAGATCTTTGCCACACCTGAATTTCTCCAAGACGATCGAGCTGCTCCTGCATATGGTTCCTTGTTACAGTTACATCATACTCCAATTTATCATATTCTCTCCAAGCTCTTTCCAGTTCCTAAGTACATAACAAATGTAAAGAATTACGGATGCACATTCCATTAAAAAAAAAAAAAAATTTTTTTTTTTTTTCCAATGGCATGAAACTTCAGGAAGTAACACATAAATAGACACCAGCAATAAATAAATAGATGCATAACAGCTTTTTGATTTTCTAATGATACTGAATGAAATTCAAACAAACAGCATTTTGTCTTTTCACTAGCAAAAAAAGATAGGCACGGGCAAATTCTTCAGAAAACGCCTTTATAGTCAGCAGGCATGTGGATCTTAAGCTGTCTTTCCAGCGAGGCAGAAAAGCCACAAAAATGGATGCAAATTTGTCTCTTTTATCACCCAGAATACACATGTGTGAGTGCACAGCATGTGTGTGCACAGGCAGTGCTTTATGCAGGGGAAATGTAACTCACCCAGTCCCGCCTGCAAGGCTGCCAGGGAGTGCCCCAGGCCTGCCAACACACCACTGCTTTACATATGTGCAACTGCAAACACCGCAAGGAAAAGGTGAAAAAAAGAAAAAAAACCACCCAAATTATTCTTCTTTGAGGTCAGCCCCACCATCTCACTTTCGCAGCCTACATCAGGCAATTTACTCATTTAGAATAAATTAAAAAGTTAATGAGGGAAAGTGTGTCTTGAGGATTTCCTTTCCCCTGGTTCCCTTTTCCGTGTCCAACCAATTCCTTCTACAAGACAGTCCAACATTCAGCCTACAACCAGGATTTCAGGGCTGATATTGTATCAGTTTTTACCACAGCTATCCCCTGGAATTTGACACCTTTTTGGATATATCTCTAATTAAGCAAAAATGATTCCTTGTCATTTCAGCACAGAAACCATCACAAAGTGGAAAAAGACAGTAAACAGTAAAATTTCCTTCCTATCCCCCCTTTTTTTATAAAGTCTTCTGGAAGTGCATAATTTGAAAGATCTTTTAAATGTAATGACCTACGGCAGTCCTGCAGCTGCTTTTGCTTAAAGTAAGTCGAATAAAGTTTGTGCTTGACACTATTTTGCCATCACATGAAATAGCTTATATGCATTATTTACTTCTTCTGTTATCAATTTCTCGTATTTCAAATATGGTAATTACCACACCAATTAAGTCAGTATGCACCCATTCCTGGCCAAAAAAAAATCACAGAAAGACCACTCGATGAATGCGGTGAAAAGATCAATTTCCATCCACCTCTGACAAAAACACAAGCAAGCAACAGACAACTGAGTTTTTGCTGGGATGCAGTGAAAAAAAATAAGCAAAGGCAATGTAATTAGGAATATGAACATAATCATTTCACACTTCAGTAAGTTTTGCTGGGAAGAACGTGGTACTTACTGCAGTGGCTCTGGACACTTCCCGACAAGTGCTGAGCAGTCCGTTCTGCAAGTCATCTCTCTGTAAGACTACATTTTGTATGGCTGCTGGGTTATCTGCATTCATTTCTATCTCCTGACTTGCTGATAGCAAAGCTTGCTCAAGCGTGTACTATTGTAATAAAAAGAATTATTTTTAATGTTCTGCATCATTGGGCTGATTTTCGTTTTATTTCAGCTATCAATGTTCTGATAATAAGCATGTAAAATAACATCCACTTTAGGTAAGAAATACAATTGTCCTACTTTCTCCTTGTGTAGCTGTTGAAGTTTCTCCTCCAGTGCTTGCACAACTTTATCCTGTTCACATAAACGGCTTAGCTTAGCCTAGTATAGAACGGAAAATCACCACAATTAGCATTTTGTGTTATTTACATCTTCAGTAATCAAAATCTAACTTGATCAAATCATCACAGGAATCTACAGAAAATGTTATTAAAATGAGAATTCTAAAATTATGTTGGCATCAGTCCTGCATTTTCAAATTACTTAAGAAACCCTCTTAAGAAACTACAAAGTGCTATTATTACTTGAAGCAGCATGGCTCAAAACATGTAATTTATGATTCTACAGCTAAATCTTTATAACTTAATAATAGGTATTAGATTCCATTTTAATTTACATATTGCTTACTATTACAAAGACAATTTTATACATTCACAATCTGTCCCATGGTTTTTCAGGTGACTGTATCAAATAGTTAAAATTTCAGGCTAAAATGTAGTATTTCCTGCAAGTTATTACAGAGATATGTCAAATCCCAAAGCCAAGAGGAGAGTTATCATCAAAATAAAGAGACAAATACCAACATTTACAAGGAAGAAGGAATACAAATGACTTACATCAATGTCCAGCTCTTCAGTTCTATATTTGTATAGTGTACCCCTACACTCTTCTTGTGTTAACTATAAGGAAGAATAATATTGCCATAAAACAACTTAGTTGGACTGTGAAAATGAAAACTACTGCTCAGCTTAAGAGTTTTAACACAGAAATCAGCTTTTGCTTGAAAGGTAAACCTGCCACACTGAACAATACACATTTAGCCAATATACACTGAGGGTAAATAAATGGAATGTCAAGCAGACTGTCATTAGAGTTGCATTAAATTAACAGGCTGTTTCTAATGCAAACTGGAATTTCAAAGATGTAAAACTCAATCAAACATGGATTATGCAGGAAGATGAAATTGCCAGAGTACATCTAAATAATGATGCATCACTGAGTCTAAGTTTTGTTATATGAATTCTAAATGCTCTCATTCCACTCTGAATTAACCATTCCAGGCCCATTAAGGTCAGGTGTTTCACAAGCAGGATGATCTGATGTGAAGCCAAAACCAGAGCAGAATGACCTAAATTTACAACACGTAGGTAAATATCTTCTCAGAGATGTGTCCAACAAGTCACACCACTTTTCATATGGATTTCCTACTTTTCATAGGATTTCCTCCCCTCCAACAGAGCATTACCAGAAATGCCACAAATGGAAGCTCTTCTACTTTATCTTTGGACATAGACAAACTTGTCTCCTTGTGCTAGTCAGGATGCAAAGTACCTCAAACTACTTTCATGCAGCTCTTCACATTAACTTCTTAACTTTTTCAATCTTTTGCTGACCAACAACAAGATTTTAAAATATTTTACAAGAAAAAAGGCAGCTCCCCATTTTAGAGTGAACTGTCACACACACACTAACTACTTAATATCCTATACAGCAATAAGGACATAACACTATCAACCTTCATATTCTATTTAATTAAAAACATTGGGGGTACAGACTCCCAACAGAGATGCTTTCCTTCCCTGTGTCTGTCATAATTAGGTTATTGTGACTTAATAGTACAAGAAAGACTACTGAAACACAAGTCCATGTTAAGGAACACTTATAAATAAAAGGACTAGGGAAGGGTTCATGAGACAAGCATTCCAAACATAAAATAAATCTTCAACACGCTAAAGTGTTTCATTTCACGATATTATGTCCACATACCTCATGCAAATGTACCTGGTGACAATTTAGAAGTATGAATAGTGTATTAAAAACACACAATAACCTTCTTTGAAATGGACATTTCATGGAAATGAATGCTGGAATATGAAAAAAAGCCACAGCACTTTTGCACCTCATGAATGTCACATCACAAATTAAGATATCTATTTAAACTCCCACTGTTGTAGAGTTGTGTTGTTTTACTGTTGATTTTATCACAATGAGAGAAAAATGAGGAATGGAAATATTTAAATAAAACTCATAAACATGGCCAAATGTCTTTAACTTACAAAGGAAACCTAGTTATATTTCACAACAGAAAGATTTTACAGAAAGAAGATTATCCCCTATTAGATAAATACACCTTTCCAAGTCACTGCTCAGCATTTTATGTGGCTTGGCTGGAAAATTATATTGCTTCTTCAAGCCAATATTTTTTATACTTTTTAAAAAAGAGTGCCTTTTTTTTTTTTTCCTGTCATTTCAACCTTAATTATAGCCGAGTTTAAAACAGTTTGCCAATTCAGCATCCCTACCCCTCTGTACCTCCTGAAAGGAATACATCTTAAGTATTCAGAGAAGGAAAACAGATTTTCAAAGAACACTATAGCCGTGCTAATTCTTCTTATTAAAATCCCATCACAGCTTTTCAAATTGCTACCGACTTCTCGCTTTGCTCAGCAGTCCCAGTTCCACACAACAGGCACTGCTGGAGAGCCGCTTCACCTGAACATTCCCACCGCAGCCTCTTACCCAGACTTAGCACAGAAACTCCCCAAATAATGTGAGTAACTTAATCCATCTGGGACAAAACAGCAGCTCCGCTTCTCCCAGAGCACATCGATAAATCCGCTCAGGGCGAGGAGCGCGGAGTGCCCTCGCATCCCGCTGGAGCGACAGGGGGAACTGCAGCTGACAAAACGCAATTGCACGTTTCAGGCAAGGTTAACAGCCTCGTAACCCTGGAAAACGCATTAACAGAGCTCCAATGACCAAGTTATCAAAATGTACTTTATGTCACGTTCCACAAACGCCCTTTCTGCCAAATCGTTCCTGCAAAGCCTTTGCCAGGGCAGTAACTCCAGAGCAAGAGTGCCATCTACTGAAACAGGGACAGGAGCTGCTGCTGGCCTCCCTTTCCCTCGACATTTGCCTGTTTAAACATGCCAAATCCATTCCTCTTAGCATGGGGAAAAAGCACCAAAAACCTCCCAGTCATGAGGGAGCAGCACGCTGAGACCTACAAATAGAATTTAGCATTTTTCAAAGGCAAACTGCACATGCAGAGTTTGGCCAAACGTGTATCCTGCATGTGAAAAAGTAACATGACCTTAACTGAACCTCCCTCTGAGATTAGAAGTCATTTGTCATCAACTGTGCAGTCCCCACCTCTGTCACACACTAGAACCAGATGATTCCCAGAAAGTGGAAGATCCCTAAGGGCACCCTAAGATGTTACTGAGACACAAGTGGTTGAAGCTATTTAAGTAGTTGATATTAAAAGCATTTAAGTGACAGCATTATTTCACTACTTTGTAAACTATTTACAGACTCCAGTGACTTCTTTGATTCAATAAATATCTAGGAGGATGTTTCACACCCCAAAAGCATGCTATGCAGGATACTCCACTTAGGAAATAAAAACAGCACAACCTTGGATGTTTTGCTGTTGGGCATGAGATTAAAATCAAGACTTCCAAGAAGCTTTTGTTTACTTCTTGCTTTTTAAAATACTTCTTGCCATCAGGACGCAGGGCAAATGAGCATTTAGCCCCATCAAGCAAGCTTCTCCTCTAATTTTGAATTCTGTGACCTTAAACAGTTCAAATACAAATTGAAAAGACAAGATTTTTAGCTTGAACACAATCACCTTGTGTTCATAAACAAAACTTGAAACATCTCAAAATCTAACATGCATAACAGTTTAAATGTATGCAGCTCCTATAACAATAATAAGTAAGCCATAAGCAAAACCTCTCTACTCTTACAAGGACAAAAAGCTTAAGGGCTATTTTTCTGTGTTTTTAATGTATTAAGGGCATGGCAAGACCTGGATGTTAGCTTGCTGCAGTCAGATTTTAATTTTTCCTCCTTAAGGGAACTCACACATTTAGGAGGAATTGAGGAAAATTTTGCTTTTTAAAGTCAGCCTGTACTGCTTTACAGAAAAAGATTAGAGAACAAGATTAACATTCCTCATCTGGAAAGAAGCAAAAAAACCCCAAACCAAGGTAGAAATGGGTCTAGTCTGTAAAAATCCTCTTTTTTTTCCCTGTACATATGGAATAATTTCCCTGGCTTGTACTTGTGAATTTATAGCACAGTCTGCAGAGCAGACTGATGTAAGTCAAGTGATTTAAATAACTCTGAAGATGTAACAAATTACAAACAAAAGTGCCTTATAAATAACACATTTGAAATAGTAGATGTTTTTACTGTTTTACTAGAGAGCCATTAATCATTACAAAAAGGAAGCAAGACAAATTAAACACAAACTTTTCTTGCTTTCTTTTGCTTAACTCTAAATGAGCTCAGACAGAAAACTGAACTGAATAAACTGAAGCTGAGAAAGATCCTTTTCTTAATCCACAGGAATGGCTGCAGCCATCACAAACTATTTTAGCATCCTGACAAGAAAACAAGTTTCAGTCACTTGCACAGAGGCTTCTCCCAATTATTTACATGTCTTTAAAACTGCGGCAGGAAAGACGACTGTTAAACCAATTTATTTTATTTGAATAAAATATTATACGCTGTTTAGACTTTAAATAAGTTTCCAGAATTTTAAACAGGTTGGTTTTGCATTACAAGAGTTTAGAAGACTATTTAGGCAGGGAAATTTTGAGTGTACTTTTAGCCTATCCTGAAAGTCAGTTAATGCAACATACCATACAGGAAACTTTACCCGTGAAGGCAGAGGATGTTGTTACTCTTCAGCTAAGGCAGCTTCTGCAGAAGCCTTCCAGCATGTCACAAACACTCTGACCTGAAGAGACCACATCTCTAGTGGCAACAGGTTACTCAGGCCTCATGACCTGTTAGAGTCACTGTTTCTCTGACAAGAATGTCAAAAAAGGTGTTTATTCAGTGTCAGATAGGAAGCAGCAGATGTGCCTGCAAGGTGAGGGCAGATACTGCAGCTGACAGCAGAGCTTTGTCAGGGCAGCGCTGGGGAATTTACTGGCATCCCCAAAGGCATGAGCAGATTAGCCCAGGCACACCTACACCTCAAATATGTCTATTTAGTATCAGAAGCTTGGGTTAGTTTCCCCTGACACATCTAGAACACCTCTGCTCATTATACACCTATTGATTGATTTGTCTTACATACTCTATCACACAAAATTGACTTGCTTTAAAAAAATTCTAACAGTCAGGCTACTTAAAAAAATTACAACAAACCCCCAAAGTTTCATTTAGGGCTTGAGGGCACCTTACTTCTCTCATTCCCCTCCAAATAGTTCTTCCAGGTTCCATGTTAAAGCTCCTGTTTTGCATGTAGGAGCACAAACCATGAAATCATTCACTTACAACCAAACTTCCTTTGGAAAGCTGAGATTTTTTTGGCAACATTTCTGGATCGGAAGCAAGCTTAAGATGTGGAGTTGACTTAAAAAAAAAAAAAATGAAACATGCGATTAAGCTGCAGCACTTTTTAGAAACATGGCAATAATAAACATCTGTTTCACATGGCAGAACATCTCCTTCTCTTCGAACTATGCAACCTTTATGGATAATTTTGGCTCACGAGGGCACAAATGTAAATGCAAGGGATTTGGCCAGATACTCCCTTGTGAGAACAACACCTTCATTGTAGCTGAGGCAAGAAACTTCTTAAACATCCCCTGACATGACAGGGGCTGTTCAGTTCAGCCCCAGCACCCGTAAGACACCGTGGTGCCAACGCAGAGGGATTGGCCATGCTCATAAGTTAGTGCAGGTCTCAACTCACAGACAATATTTCCATTCACATTTCCGATTCTTCTTCCATCGTACCATTGCCAACCAGAACTAGATACTCTGTAAGTGTGCACAGTAAAGTCTGCTGTGACTTTGTGAACAGACACTGCCTTTTGGATTTACAGGCCCCAGATCAAAGTTATTTTGATCCTTTCTTTCTTCAGTGGCTAAAGGCTTGGTAGGTGCAAACAAAAACTTGTAAATCCACTTCCTAGAACGAAACAAAATTGCCAGAAATGACCAGGTAAACGCCACTCACATGCTTTTGTAGTGGTCAAAAGAAAGAAGCACCTTTGAACACTAATTGCAGAGAATCATGCTAAGACAAATGTTGGAAGCTCATTGGGAGTTTCATGAGTTTACTGGACACCTGCATAAAGCACCAACTAATTAAATCGTCTAGACAGAAAAAAAGCTATTCCGAAAGTGTACATTAAAATAGTAAACAACAAAAACGCAGCGAAAGCCATGCTAACGACATTGCAGCGTTTTAGGAAGCATGGATGACTTGTGGGTTTCCAAAGCAAAGAAGAGAAACACCGATGTCATGAATAAATCTGAAGGAACAACCAAAACTGTCACTAAGGAAAATTTTCGCAGATGATAAAGCAATTTCATTCACTATCCAAGACCTTACTTGATGGTACAGTTGCGGTCTTAGCGCCGAGTTCTCAATCATAGTGTGAACCAAGGTGATTAAAGGTTCATTCTCTTTCATCTATTTCAAATCAGGAGGAGCATACAGCAAACATCAGTTTACAGCATGGCTAGATTTGAAAGACGACACTGTAAAATATAGCCTCTACTTTAATTCTTTCTAATAATGCAGTAGATTACATTTTAACCCATGCTTTTTTTTTTTATATATTCCATCATTCAGTAATATCAACATCTGAAAAGTTTAATAATATCAAACAAACATATCAAAAATAACGTAAATGCTCAACACAAACGTAGTATTTATTCACCAACACTCTCCCTTTTTTAAAAACAAAAAAAGCTTTAAATAAGTTTGGCTTTGCACGGTATCAAAATGAAAAGGATTATTGGATTTTGCAGCAGGGACACTCAGACCTTTATCAGCAAACCTTTTTAATTGTAGATTTAGTAACTTAGTGTAGATTAAAAAGATATAAGCATTCCCAGCCTGTGAATAGACTTATGTCCACCTATCACAAAATGCCTTTATGTACTGCACTGATTTATATCCTTTGGAAATCTGAATCATTGCCTGTTGCATTTATCCACCCCCATACACAGGAGTGAAACTATTTTGGAACCAGACATTTTCTATATTGATTAGTATTTATTGTTATGCATGCAAATATCAAAATCAGGTATTTTATTACACATTGCATATATTTAGGGTTTCAGAAAAGTGTGCAACACAGAAGAAAATATGGAATTTTGCTTTAAAAAAGGAGACTTTCTTAACAATAAGGGGAATATTATGAAAACAGGTGGTTTCTTCCCCAAAAGAAAGCTGGAAAGTCACTTAATGCACAATTCTCTTTTTTTTTGTTGGAAACTTTAGCAATACCTATTTCAGGTATGGTTACACAAAGTGTATGAAGGACCATTTACGATCCTTCACTTTGCAATCTCCATGAATTTGCATTGCAAGGTTCGAGTTTTTGACACCTCCTTGTATTTCTTGCCCCAAATTATTTAGGAAAAACCCAACTTGTACATTTGGAGCAGTATTCTTTTCATCTCATGGTAAACAACTTTTTCTTGTCGTAGATAGAGGACCTTTTTGTTGTTGTTGTTGTTTTTTATCCATTGCAAAGTCTGATCAGCTGGTAAGTTAATCAGCCAATAAAAGGTACCTTAAGAAGCTTATGATGCTCTGTTTGTTCACGGCAAGTAAAAAACCCTAAACAAGCAACCCCTAAAACTTACTCCATCATCTCCTGTACATGTAAACAGAAAACCAGAACTGACACAAGAAGTTGTTCTCGTTCTACATTAGAATTTTGTCCAGAGAGTGGTGATACTAAAAGAGATCTCAATAAGAAGAGCAACAATAAGGCCCAAAGCCAAGAGATCAAACTACAGCCAACTGATAAATTAATAAAAGAAAAATTTCTCTGATGCTCAGATATTTTATTAGGAACATACAGGTTTGTATGCATTTTTGTTATCAGGATTTCAACTGATTCATACCCTCTAGCTAATAACTTTCTAAAATATTTCAGTTTTTTCTTTTCTGACCAATAACAGAGAATTAATTTCTGTTGTACTGTTTAAAGTTTGTTTAAATCCAGATTAGAAAACAAGCAATGCGTATGTGCTCAAAAGACATTTTGAAGTAATGTTTTGTCTTCTAGAAGCTCCAACTTGGATTTACAAGAGCTCTTCCAGTATTTTTACTACTACTGATGCTTAAGCACGCTTATCTAACCCGGTTTGCAAAGGCCAGTTATATACAGAAAAGTTCCTTAAGCCCTTATGGAACAAAGATCAAAAAGCAGGCAATTGGTAAAGCAATGCCAATCAAAGAGCCTATGGAGCAGTCAAACACAACAAGTGTTTTTTTCCCTTTGGGATCAATATTTCCAAAAAAATAGTGACATTTAAGTATTGAGAAGTTAGGATCTTGAGGGAGCAGCTATGTGTCACAAACCTTCTACAAGCTAAAGCTAGTGCACAAATAAATCAGAGTTACCCGGGACACAGTGGCAGGTCCCATGCTCTAAAAGATGACAAGTATTCCTATTTTGTGGTCCTCAAGAATTATCATAAGGCTACTGCCAAACTGAAGCTGGACACCATTCATATTGAATAAATGGCTCAAGGAAAAATACTTGCTTGCTCATAACACAGGCAATCCCTGGTTTTCACTTATTTAAGGAAAAAAATATTTTTTTTACAATGAAGGAAGGTTTTAGACCCTCCATGTAATACTGAAAGTATCATACTCAGAGATTCCCTCCAATTAGAAAAGTCACAAAACTTGGAATTAATATCTCCATAAGCAAACCGAAGTGTGAACTGCCACACAGCAACAAACCCAAATAAGATACAGCAGTCTTGGCTTTACCACTTCCTACTTCAAGTAAATAACTCTTTCTCTGAAGAAGCAATATTTCATCTTCCCTTTTTTTTGTACTGATGTAATATAAAAAAGGTGAATAAAGCCCCCACCTCCTTGACGTGTGAACTATATGAACAGCTACTTTATTTCTCAGTGGGGATTTTGTGTTTTAAACTGGAAAGCTATCAACAGCTTCTCCTGCCTTTTCCTAGATTTGGTAACACCCTACACACAGCTGGCATTCCAGTATGTTCTAGCGAGGTGGCAGCAATCAGCTGGGACAGGGGCAGGAGTGGTGACCTCACTGCTGAGGTGACACTGTATGTTTTGAGTGACAAAAGATTCAGATTAACCATTTTATCCATCTCCTCTCAAGCTCCCTGAGGGTAAAAGCAGGTGCAACAGGACCTGATGAAGCTTTTCTCCCACCTTCCCTCTGCTCTTTAATCCTTTGTCCCAGAAAGAAAGGAGGAAGCACTTCTCCTTCCTCCTTGCAGTCTTTTGTTCACCCTAGACTCCCTATCCTTGAGCCTTCCTTCTTCGAGGAAGGCAAAAAAAAAAAAAAAAAAGAGGCTGGGTAAGCCACTTTACCTTTTCCAGATCGCCTGGAAAACACAAATAAAGGTAGTACCCTACGAGCTGCTAACACAGGACACAGAAATTTAGGCCGAAACATGAGATACCATGTCAACTCCATCCAAACCTCCTTGTACTATTTCAGCCTTGCTTAATTTACTACTTCTTCCCAGAGTCACTTTCAGCATCTCAGAAAAAGGAAGATGAAGAGGAGAAAATAGAAGCAAAACACCAAGACAGTGAGGATGTTGGCTGTGGGACCTTCACTCCTTTATTTGACAACTTCTTGTTCAAGTTCTGTATATTTTTAGGCACACTTTGAAAACAGAAAGAAACTAAAAATTAAAATCCCAGCAGAATTATTTTAACTCCTAAACATCTAAACTATTTACATAAATAGCTATTTCAAAAAACTGGAAAAAACAAACAAACAAAAAAAAAGACTGAATGGAATTAAATTTAGTAAATCATCTACTGTGACCAACTGGCTTGGGAGGGGGAGTTTTATACAGATAATATGAGCTCAATAGTAAAGGGTTTTTCAGTCAAAGGAAAGTTTTACTATCAAGATAAAATCCAGAAGTGTACTGAAAGACTGACTGGTGTGCTGGAATTCTTGATAATAACAGAAAGGTTCAAGTGAGACCCTCTGTCATGGCTTTATTTGCAAAGGAGAAAAAAGCATGTCTAGCTTTTACTTGGGGAAAAAAACCCAACCTTATAATATGTTTTGCTTACTCTTTTTGTAATTACTGGGTACAAATAAATTAAAGGAGACAGCTGGCTTGCATTTAGTAGCACACAATAAGTGATTCTTTATAATCTGATAATGCAGAAAACTGAGATCCTATGTGTACTCAATGTCCCATGCTGGCAAACAAACCATCGTTGCCTGGGGCTGCTGGCTATGTCCAGAACTACTTCCTAAACTGCACCTGAATCTCTCTCCCAACTCTGCAAACCTTGAGCCAGCAGAATGGTTTAAAAAGAAAAGGGTGCTGGACAACTATTTATTTGGCCGAATATTTGAGACATATAATATTCTATAAATATTCTTAAGACACTGAAGAAATCATATGGCTGAGTATCTGTGTGCCAAGACCTTTCAGTCTTTTTTTCCCCCCTCTCTCTCTCTCTCTGAACTCCAACAACAACAACAAAAATTCTGAAAGCATAATACAAAACCATCAGAAAGTGTAACATGAGAATTTCTAAGCATCGCCAAAGGGAACAGCAGTACAAAAACAAAGCATGATTTCAAAAAGGCGATGGAATACTCTTGATTCCTCACAAGAAAACCACCTAATCAGCAGCCGGCTTATTGCAACAGAGTATATGTTACCTTCCCTACACAGGAATTTTAGTCTGCCTGAAAAGTCGCCTGTGCAACCTTGTAACAAACTTACTACTTATTGTTGTGTACAGTACTGGACTCCCTGTGACCAAGAAGGTGAGAGTTGAAGATACAGGGACTGGAGTCCCACTATGTGCTACAAGCAGAGTAGGTTTTGAGACTATTGGCAGAGATTAAATACAAGTGGAAATACCTAATTTAAGTACACAGGACATTCAAAATCCAGAGAGAGTAAGCAATTAAGCACGCTGGGTACAGATGCTGGTAACAAGGAGGAAAGGCCTCAAATACACTGAAAGAAATTTTGATTTTTGTTTTATGCTTTCCAACATAAAGGGAAATTGATATTTGGCAAAGTAATGAAAAGCTATGAATGTGACACCACCCCTGGAAGCAGTGGTACTCAAAACAAAAAGACTCTCAGGGGGATTTATTTCCTACAGGTAGATGACAGTATTGTAAACCAAGAGAAATGAGTATTCCAACCTGCTCTTCCATGATTTTGTGATTAAAGTAATGTATTTTAGACTTGATTTCTAAGTTGTACTAATTCCTTGCATCTCTGGTATGGCACAACTGTATGACTTACACACTTTCTTAAATTAATGCTTACCACATCACATTTCTAAATTTTATCTGGGGCAAGTGAAAGGAAAATAATTTTTACTATTTTGCATCTTATACTATCTTATACTATGTCATATAGACAATTGATATTGCAATTCTCTGTCCATCATACTCACAAGCTTGGCTAACCAAGCAATAAAAACATTTCTACACTTCACACCAACAGTTATCCTTTCTTGACAATGAATTGCACTGTTGAAGACAGAATCACTCCCTTATTCCAAAATATTATAGACTGGAAATATTTGAGTTGGATGAAATATTTTGGTCTAATTTAGCAAGCAGTATGTCCCTACTGTTTTGGACCTCCTGCAGCCCCTTAAATAAAACAATACAGAGATGTTTAGAAATGTGTTGCCATCAAACTGAATTGGTCACAGTTTCCACCCTGTTTTCAAGAGGTAATAGGAAAATAAAGTCACTGGGTGAACCAAGCCCACGTGAGAGTGTGTATTGTGTGTCTCTGTGCACAGCTGGGGTTTTTAATAACTCATTGAAATCCCAGTAAGGAACATAGAGAATATAAAAGTTCTAACAGTTGGTTTTAAGTATAAGGCTCAAAAGTTTCAATAAAAGACAGATTCTTACAAAAAGTGATTTTTATGTTTTTAACCAATGGCCATCCAGTTGCTTATTTTAGTTCTAAGCATTTATGACTGTCTTTTATAACTGCTAGCAAAAAAAAACCCACTTCAAAACTTCTCAAACACAACTTGTACAGAAATCCCACTTGGTCATGCAACAAGGCCATAAAGAGAGGTATGTGATATTGCAATTCTTCACTTGGCAGTTATGTTAGTGAAGACAGAACTGTACTCTCACTCCACAAGATACCAAAAACTGGGAAGAATTAAAATCTTATTCTTATATAAATCCTTCAGAATGAACTGAGAAAAATGAGAAAAGGAGCCATGTTATGATTTGTTTTAAAATACTTCTTCATGTTTGACCTCCTCTTCATTTAATGTCCTGTAGAAACATCTAACTCTTCTTAATTGGAAAAACTCAAATTCTCAGAATTTTTTATAAATTGCATGTATGTCATATGAGCTTGAAAACATATTAGGACTGGTTAAAGAAGGTAAAATGCTACAGTTAGTGTTATTATGAAAAGGAAATTAGGAATGTATTTAGAACAGAAAAATGAATTGGTGATTGGCTGCTGTTTTCTGGCAAATTTTAAATTGAGGGATTTTTTTTCCCCCTAACAGCTCAAATTTGTTGTCAATTAAGATATTCTATGCTGTGGGCATCATCCAACTTCATAAAAAGCACTGAAAATCCTTCTCCCCAAATATTTCCAGCTTTGACAGTAGCAGGCAAAAAGCATTAAGAAATATAAACGCACAAGTAAATTGCAAATCCCACCTGGTGATCCAAATATATGGCATTCCTTTGAAGGTGATGTGAAAGAATCTCATTCTAGCAGGCAGCAGTCAGAAGGGAAAAGGAAAAGGACAGAAGGTGCAGAATGCATGAAAAGAGCTTTAAAGGATATAAACTAGACAGTGATAGGCAGTTCTGTTTTATGGAGAAATATAATGCTGTTTTTAACTGCCTTTTTTTGGTGAACTGTTAACAAGTTTTGAGCCTGAAACTGAAATGATGAAGGTTGCTACAAGTCAGACTGTTTACTACTACATTTCATTTTGGTTTACACATAAAATACAGTAAGCTTATATAAATGTCCACTACACAGGCAACTATGAACCCTTTGATAAATCTGTTTGAAACATGTCTTGCTTTTCACAGACATATCACAAATAAGATGGCATCTGATAGAGGCTGTAGAATCAACAGATTAACCTCAATTGATCACAACTAATTTTGTTTGTAATAACCGATCGATTAAAACCATTCAAATTTAAACGTGAACTACGACGTACTTAAAAAATATTCCTATTTTGACTTGGCTTTAGTAAATTTGACTTGGCTTTAGTAACTTTGACTTGGCTTATTTCAAGAAGCAAAACCTCAAAGGGTTGATAGCAGAACGCCACACACACAAGGGATTAATGTCGCTCTATTCTACTCGAGCAGGAGCCAGGAAACTTTGCACAAAGCAAACTTTGATTAATGAATGACTAGGGGTTAGTGAGGATGGAGCATGACACACATTGCTGGATAGCTGACCTTTGGGCTGCTGGCCTCAAGCTTTAGCTGCATGAGCTGTGCTAGTGTGTGCTCCCGGATACTACTCAGCTCCGCCTGCTGCCGTCTCAGCTTTATGAGCAGCAGCGTCAGCTCCTCCGGCTGAAGGAGTGAGGTGTGAGAAGCCAAAGAGCAGAGAGAAGGTTAATTGGTACCCCAAACAACACTACAGTAAAATAAGGCACACCCTACAAAATGTTTACTTCTAAAGCAAAGTAAGGCGCGCCTTCCGAGCGCCTGACTGGCAGTGATACAACACAAGAGACACCATCTTCCCCAACCTCCAAATATAAAATACACTTCCAAATACAAAATGAAGAGTTAGCTTCTGACTGCTCAAATGCCGTAAGAGTCAAACATCCTGTATTCAGGACAAAAATAATTGGGGATTTTGCGGGACAAAGTCTGTGCAGTCCTCGAACTTTTCCTGACAAGCGTATCAAATGGATGATATTGACTTAAGTCAGGAGGAGGCAGTTCCAGCCCTTAGGATATCATTACCTGTACATGGGCAGCCATTTGAGCTTGGTGAAAGAATCAAAACATGCCCTCAAGAAAACGTAGTTTTTAAAATAATTCTCCAAATGTATGTTTCGAAATTGAGAGGAAAAAATGATGTCAAACCCATGTTAACTGAACTACCTCAGAAATAATCCCCTTTCACAAAATAAATCTGCACAAGCATGACAAAAATAATTTTCCATCCCACCTTTCACAGGTCTGAGGCCACCAGTTATTTTATTGCTTTACTTTTATTACTAAGCTGTACAATACAGCCTTAGGAAGGGATGAAGAATAGTATTTAAGACCCAAGATTATATGTATTATGGAAATAAAGTCCAACTCGAATGGGTATTTGTCAGGTAATTCCACACAGATCATCTTAGGTCAGTTTGGGAAACTCCACCTGAACCATTCCTGGGAACCATTTCAATTAGCAATACTTCAAAGAAAACAATTCCCTGAACATCACAAGTATTTTTGTTATGTTCCTGTTTCTTACACTTCTCCAGAAGTCTGCCTTACAAGAGGTTAAATATTCATCCAGCGTTTTGATTTTCTCGCAAGCCCTGTGAGTTAAACAAAGCCCAAACACAAAAACCACCTAAACCCTTGCCTGCTCTCTCCCCCAGCCACAGAACTTCCCCAAAGCAAAGAAGCAAAGAGCTCCAGAGAACCACACATTAAGAACACTGAAAGTGAATACCCGTTTCTCAGAATAAAGAGGGAAAATCCCTGAGAAGCAGCATGGCACCGGCACTTTTGTGAGTTCAGAACAGAGGAGCCCACAAGAGGGAGCAAGGGATTTCCACACAGCTTCAGCTGGCAAAACCATTTGCTTTTGAGGGAAAACCAACACCAAACCCAACTTGTCTAATGGCAGTTTTCCTTCTTACAGTACTCCTTCAATACCTGGATTTAAAATGCTTAATTTCAGAGAGAAAGTGTAAGAATCAGAACTGCTATACAAGGCGTTTTTGAGTTCTCTCCAAAAATAGGCAACAGTGCTTTCAGTCTGGAAAGTAACATCCATTCAAAGCACAGGAAGTTTTATTCTTAGTAATATGAGAACAAAAAGTAGCATCTTCAAGCAAAAGGAGCAGCGATCCACTTTTTCAAGATCAAAACTCCTTTTGGTACATTCTGAAACAGCCCAATTTTAGCGCATTAGGAATAAATTATTTAATGGCACTCCAACACAAACTTTTTGTGCCACAGAGGAGCCCTGAGAACAGAACTGCTCTCCAGCCATTCATAACATTGCTGCGAGTGCTGTGCATTTTTGCAGGCCTTGGGACTCTTGCAACAGCCATAACACAAAACTCTTCTTAGAGCTACCTACAGGTTTCCTCCTCTGGCCTCTGCAAGGTTCTGCTGTGGGCAAGATTTCTGGTTGGTTTCCTGGACCTGCTTGTCCCTCTGGAGACCAGCCCAGCTCCACAAGCAGAGCCCAGGAGAGCTGAGGGGGCCATGAACCCCAAGAAATGTCTGGAAGGCTCCAGCTGCCAAAGGCCAACCCACAAAAGTCGCTGAAGGTGCCAGAAATCTGTGCTGGGAAGTGCAGGAAACAGGGCTTGAGGCAGGGGAAGGACTGGCTGCCCACAGTATGATCCAAAAAAAAAAACCCAAACAAACTCTGTTTTCTTAATTCATAACTCTCTCAATCAGTATTTTCAGATGGACAGAGAAGATGACAAAAAAAGGAGACAAGAACTGGTAAAGAAGTGACATAAATTTAGGGCAATTTTTTGGCTGAGAGTCATGTTTTAATTAGGGAAGTGGACAGTATTCACCAACATCACTTTGATGAAACATATTCAATGAGAATTTCAGCTCTACCACAGTACAGCATCAGAAAGGACAAAATGCTCTTTTACATTTCCAAAAAAGCCAAACTTTACTTCTAGGATTTTCTAAATAATTAATGGAGAAATGAGTGTTCTGTGACGTAGTCTACCCTCTCTCAGGAATTTCAGCAATGTATCAACAATGATTAAAAAATAATAAATCTGTATTTCCCAAAGAAAACCGTGACTCAGCAGCTACACTATATTCTCAGAATTCTGTGCAATCACAGAGCACTTCTTTCCCTGATAATTTAAATAAAGGCTACATTTAAAGCAAGCTTTAACTAGGATAAAATTTCAATGTTGCCTCTTCATACTTAAAGGATTATTCTTAAAAAAAACCCTGATGTACCAAATAAAAATCCAACTCACTGTTTTGCCTTGGAGGTTCTGAGGAGTAACAGGCTGTAAACTCAGACCTGCTGGCATCGACCTTCTGTCAGGCACAAAGACATGCTGTACAAAAAAAAAAAAAATAGCACAGTGTGATTCACAGTTATTTCTAAAGACTCAAAAACTTTAAATGCTAAAACAAAAAGTCAAGCCACTGCCAACTTCCCCCTCATGAAAATTTGCTATGGTTTGTGCCCGTCATGCTCCCTGCTGATCTACTACCCAGGTCACTCAACAGTCTATCTCTAAATTTTAGAAATACCCCAAATTTAATAATTCATTTAATTAACAGTTCTCCCTCATTACTGTTGCCCTACTGACAAACTGCATAAATAACATTTTTAGCTTTTCACTTATGTTTCTCATCCTTTTTCCCCCTCATATTTCCCACCCTTTCTTCCCTCCCTTTTCTCCCCTCACCTTTCATGCCCTTTTTCCTCTCTTTCTTCCTGCCCTGTTCCACCTTGCATTTCAAAGTTACATTACCTGGTGACACTCCTAAGGCAGTGTCTGGAGACCCAAACGCTGCATTTTTCAGCTTTAGCCACCCCTTCACCTGAACCCATTTTCTGGGCTCACAATTCTGCCTGCTGCCTGCTTTGGAAGTGGTGTGTCATGACTGACCTCCACAGGCAAAGCTTAAAACGTTCTTAAGACGTTGGTCTCAGGTCTAACATTAAGGTCATGCCAAGCACAGTTCTATCTCACATTTTCCCATGGGTTGAATTTAGGATTGAACTTGGTTTGCTGGACAGGGCAGTTTCCTGTTCTCAGCATATGAGTAGCCCAGATCCTCAGAGAAAGCATATCCTGAGCCACTCTTCCATTGGTTTTGCAGGGATATATGTTGCCTACACCACAGGGTTGCCTGAACCAGGAGTATGAGCAGGCACAGTCTCATCTAAATGACCCCCTAGAAGTGAGCAGGCATAAAAGGCATATGCCTTCCTATACAAAAATATACATTTTTGTACTTCAGCCAGTGCCAGGGTGGGAAAGCAATTCTTTTCCTGCTAATACAGTTCAGAAGAAAACTACTACTTTGTGCAAGGAGGAAGCAGGGAAGGGTTTGTGACTCAGCACAGGGCCTGAGTCAGATCACTTCTGGGAATCACTCATAAATGGTAGAGTTGATGCACCATCTCCAGCCATGAGCAAAGTCTACCCACAAATCACATTTACTTCTGACAATACACCAAGAGACTGCCACAGTTCTGTTTCCAAAGCACAAGCAATATAACCAGTAATATTCCCCACAGTGGATGTTTATCACTTAACAAATGTAGACACTGGCTAAGAACATTGAAAAATATTAAACATTCATAAATATGAAATGTTTTGTAGCAAATTTAAAGGAAGCCTGGAAAACAACAGTTTTAGCACAAAAAGGTCCACAGCCATGATAAGTACATGTACAATGATTTGTGAGAAAAAATATTGAGGACTTACTTCCTTTACCAGTGTTGCAAAGGGAACTCATATGACACAGTTCATTTAAGAACAGCTGAACAACAGCAGTTTGGGGAGGTAGTCTTTTTTTGTCTTGCTGTATTCTCAAAATATTAGGGGCAGATTGCTTGATAAAGTAAATTCTGTGGGTGTAATGCAGCATTCTTGGGGCTGCAGATGTAATTTCTATTTCAAGAATAATAGGGAAGGTCTTGGAATAATAAGGAAAGACACAACACAGGACAGAAAACTAGCTGACATGAAAAGAAATCAGAAAGAAAATTTTTAAGCTGCAGAGTGACTATTTTGGAGTAGACAATGCCATTTAAACATATACAAGCACTCCATTCAGAACCACATGCTGTAAAAAATAAAAAGTCTGGGCATCTGCTCACAACATTCTCATTCCTGCATTTTCAAACCATGTCTTCATTGACTTCTTAAACCAAAACAGTGACATGCAAGAGGATTCATACAAATGGGCATGTGGACATGAACACAACTGTTTTGTGTTTGCCAAGTCTTGCAATACCACCCTTGCCTCATCCTTTGAGGCAAGAAAGGATCAGCAGAACAAAACCAAAAGCCACAACGAAATCCAGCTCTTCTTTCTGGATCCTCTTCTCCTGGGAAGCAGTTCAGGTTGAGTATCCTCTGCCTGCCAGAGTCACCAGGCAGACAACAGAGCTTGTCCTGAGCATGGTGGCCACATAGCCGCAGCTTGAGGAGGATGCTTGGAAAAATGTACACATGGCTTCGGCTCCTGGACTCTCTGCTGGAAGAGACCCCTACTACCACTCACAAAAGCATCCCTCACACTTCCTGGGGGGGCTTTAACTTTCTTTAGTAGCCTTTTGTTCAAAGTGTGTAAGTGTCTACTTTCCTGTAAAGTTGCTGGATGACTAAAAAGACTTTCTTCATCTTTCCAGTTCCAACACATGAGGCAGCTCCTGCAAGTTCAGCCTTGTTCTCTAACCATTTCATTTTAGCTAACTGGGCATTAGCCTCCTTTTGTCTTATACATAATAAAGAGTATTTGAGTTGTTTTATGTCCTTCTCCAGATACTCTCTCTAACTCGTTACTTGTGAACAAGTTTAATAAAGGTAATAGCTTAAAAGGTAACAAATGCTAACAGGAATTCTGCAAACGTAGAAGTCCAGCCAGGGATGATAAGATTACAGTCTTGTAATACATGGAGAAAAATATACTGGTGGCAGAAATTGATCTTCTTGTGGGTTAAACGCTCCAGCATGTAACAACTGACATATTGCGAGGAACACTGTTTTAACTCCTCATGATAGAAGAATTACAGAATATTGGATAAATTCCAGAACTTTCTGTTTGGATGGGTATCTATGCAGAAGTGCAGCACTGTATATGACAAATATAGGCTATACAGCCCTGGAGAGGAAAATTCATCCCAGCTCTTAACTTGGAAAAGTGCTTAATTGGCACAGATGGGACTGAGCTCTGGAAAGACACAGCGTGGCATTTTCAAATCACTGTCATAGAGGGGTTTCAGGAGGATTTTGAGAACCTAAAAATAGAAAGCCAACCATTGAAAGCCACAAAAAAACCTAAGATCTCTATGTAGATGGGTTTTAGATGTTCAATTTACCCTACTGATTTCAAATAATCAGTCTTCTAATTACCCACCTCTTAAAGACGGGTGTTTTTAAGTTAATGGCAAAAGCTGGTTGTGTACCTAATTAAATACAAACCAAACAGCATGAAAAACCCAAGGGAAACAGGAGGTTTGTCTAAAAGATACTAAACACTAAATGAAATACTAGCATGAAGTGTTCAACAAGGAACAAAAACATCAGGAAGCAAAACATGGCTGACAGGACAAGTAATACACATTCAGCAGCACTGACCCCAGTGATATTTCTCAGATATGTGAGAAGCACTGATTACTAAATTTCCAGAGCAGTTGAGACATTAAAGGATGTCAAAGCAAAGCGACTCCTTTGGTGATAGGGATCTAAAACCTTGAAAATTCAACACCTGATAATCAACTCCAAGTTGTTTAAATTGCTTTAAATTGTAGTTATAGATTTTTTTTTTTTCTCTGCATCAGAAAAAAGACATCCGAGGACAAAGTTCTTAGAAAAATGCTCAGGAGCATTCTATACATCCAGCTGAAGGAGTAATTTTTATTTAATTTTTTCAAATCTTTTAAAACCCATGGTAAGAAAAGCAGGCTGGATGTAGCAGAGTGGCACAAATGGCACCCAAGTTTGCAATTCTTCACGTCTCCCTCTCAGTGGTTAAGCACTAAGGCTGTGTGCATTTAGACTCATTGACAGTGATCTCCCCAACAGCTCGAGGGCATAAAAAGGAACAATGCACTTGATTTGCTGCTGGAACCCAAGGCAGTCAAACTTGTTGCTGAAGAACAAGAAAGCAGCATGTGTAAAGAAACCTGGGATTTTGAGTCCTCTTGGTGCTTAGAAAAGACTTAGATTTTTGTACATGCATAAGGTATTCTGTGTACTTTGCCTATTGACTCCTTATTTTTTTCAGAGAAACATGTTATCACGGACAGTAATATCAGGACATGTTTTTATCACCTAGTGTTTTTAAAAAAATACATTTTTACTACCCTTAGATTTTTCAGCGCTTTTTAAAATCAAACCTTTCTCCAAGGAAACAGTGACGTAACAACCTCCGTTATAATAAAATATACTACAGCACAACACGACTTTCCCAGCAATCAGATACATCCTACTGAAGAGCCCAGTAAATGAGAGTTTTAACTACAAAATGAAGGATTCTTACCTTTGTGTGATGTGTCCTGTGCCTGCGGTCGATGGTTACATCTCCCCTCTGCACCGGCGACGACACTTCTGATCGGTACGTCCGCTGCGGGGAGTACCCCTGGAATCCTGCGATGGAGCCGTGCGAGGGGGACGTGGGGATGGAGTGCATGGTCTGGTCAGAGATATTGATCATGGTTTTTGGGCTGCTCAGCGTGCTGTGCCTGCTGAGGGTGGTCTGCTTGTTGTAGAACTGGCGCTGCTGCCACTCGTAGAGCTGCCACATCGTGTCGTCGCGCATGGAGCGCCGCTTGTCCTCGGCACTCACGGCTCTGTCGTACGCCGAGGGAGCCACGCTGCAGAGGCTCTCTGGACGTGTCTTGCTGTTCCTTGGCAGTGTCCTGTACCCTTCTGGGTACCGGGGCAGCACCTGAGCTCGATGGCTTGGCATGTTCCTCGGCAGCGTCTGGTAGGAGATGATGCTGGGAACACAAGTTTCCTTTTGTTAGTGTTAATATTATGGCAATAGGAAGTTGTTTCTTTCTATTCTCAACTCACCATGCGTTGGGTTTATCCAGATCTCACCTTTTATAATACTTTGAATGCCATTTAAAAAACGCTCAAGAAAATCAAGGCAACAGCTCAAGAATCAATGACACTGACTGAATGCACTGTTAGCAGCCAAAAGTGCATCCTTTCTCTCTGATTAGCTCTTGCTGCTATAATCCATATTTCATCTTTTCACCAGTTTGCCAGTCTAGTAGTGTCAAGTTTTGATCAAATCTTGCAACTTGTCTATATGCTGGATAGGTGAAAGTTTTTAAAGATTTTAAAGTTCTACACTGTTTCCATACGCTTTCCATCTGAAATGTTCGCTTTTTCAAAAGTGAAAAAATATCCTGTTGTTTCCCTAAGAAAATCTTGAGCAATTACTACAGACATTTTAAAAAAAAAAATATTCTTTTAACAGTGGTCCACGGGAAAACTGCAGTAATTGTTTAAAGAAACTGTATTTCTCATTGTCAAGGACAAGCCATTCTGTATCAGCCATTCAAGTGAAACAAAGAGCAACACACGTCTTTGTTTGATAATAATATTTTACTGCTTTTCAACTCAGATATTAATTCAAAGGCTTATTTCTTTAATTTTTTGCCCCATTAAAATTCTGGAGTTCTACAGTCATTTAGCAACTTTCAGCATTGGTTGAAATACAAAATCTTCTATACTAAGGATTGATGCAAGCCTAAGTATGACAAAGCACTTCTTGTTAATTTTTTTCAGAGGACAAAATCTAGGTCATAAATATTGATTTATTCACCCCTTATTTAAAATGCAAATGAGCACCTCTTAAAGCCTTTTGCTACAGAGCATGCATATGATTGATGCTAGCTTACAGACAACAAAACCAGCCTCAAACTGGACCTGATTTAGCCATGAGAGGGCAGCAGCTTCCAGCTACACCCCACACTAATTCCAACTAAAATCCCTGCACCATGAAGCACCAGAACCAGGAGATGGTTTTGAGTTACTTCAGTGTCACAAAAAAACCATTAAAGAAATTATGTAGATCAAATGGCAAGGTAAACCAGCTTTATGCATGTGAGATCGTTATGGAATAACTATCAGGGAAATTGATGACGGTAAAACCCACTTTTCACTGAAAACAGTTCAGCTGAGTATTTACTGTAACGATCACCTGTAACATTTTGAAGATGAAAATTGCTATAAAGAGCTTTATGTACAAAATCTGCTACAATTTCTGAAGCTTTTCAAGAATTAGTGAAGAATTATCCCCACTTTGTATTGGACAGCTTCCCATTCTTGCAAAGAAATTATGAAAAGGAAAAAGGGATACTAAGTCCCAGTCTTCTGTTGCCAGATCTGCTTAAATACCTCTAAATTTCTTTAGTAACATACCATAAATGATAAGGCTTTTGTCCATCTCCATACATACAATCAAACAAACAAGATGCTTTTGAGCTCCTTTTCTAACTTTCAAAATAGAATTGTAGCTACACCCCATAACAGCTACAGTATGGCCTGACATTTTCATGAATATATTTAGTAGCAAGACACACCTCACTCACTGAAGCTCCTCACACATTTTATTAATTAAATGGGCAGTGTAATCCGGTTGGCACCTTTAAATATCCTGAACTTGCAAAAAAGCTGCCTGAAGTTCTTACTGTGCAAAGACATCAACTTAAAATCTGCATGCAATTACTTATATTCTAGAACATTTAGAAAGATAACATAACCCATCTTGAATTGGTAAACCACGAAAACTGTAAAAAGCTCAATCACTTCAATATTCAGCTTTGTTTTACATAATTCAATAAAATCAAAACAGATTCAGCAGTGTACTGTTGATACTTGCAAAAATGCCATTCCAGTCAAACCCAAAACCCAGCTCCAGACAGAACTGCAGCTTCCAGATGCCCTGCACACAAGGGGAGACTGCTGCAGTTGGGTTTGAGGTTGCAAAATATTTCTGCAGCTGTCATCATAAATAGCTCCTGATAATTGCTCCCATATGAGAAGGAGTCTTCCACACGTGTTTACAGACACCTTTAGAGGTTGTCTCTAGGGCTGCTCTTGGGTAGCAATAGTGGTCCTGGTGCCTGAGTTGGGCTTCTAGGAAAGCAACTTTGCTGCTGGGCCTTTAGGGGCTCAGTTCTGCAATGTTAGGAATATCCTCGGATTGGAACCTCAAAACAGCCCTTCATCCTGATGAGCACAAATACCAGCTGGCCCCAAATACAGAACTTCCACATAAGAAACACGAAAGGGTGGCAGAGTGAAGAGGAAACCTGGTGTTTTTTGCAGGCATTTATTATTTTGGATGAATCTTATGTAGGCTAGGCAGAGAGAGAGGCTCACATCCTGGGTTAGCAGCAACAAAAAACATCACTTAGTAACAAAAACCCCTTCTGTATCTTTTCACATTTGAGAAAGGCCACTCAAGTGAACCACTTCTGTGAAAAACATTTCTTTTCATAACTGACTTTTGTAAAATTCAGTAAAACTATACCGAAGTGGAATGTGTTTATTTTTTATTTAAACCACATTTATTTTTGGTTTAAAAGAAGTTTGCCTTCCTTAAGGCAGCAGTTTATTCATGTGGCTTTTGCCAAACTGGATGTCTAGATCCATGGAAACAACAGATAACACCTTCAGGAATTAAAACCTACATTGCCGTCATTCTCATTACTTTTTTGGGTAATCAAACTACTGAGGGATCAGCCTGTTCCTCTAAAAAAATTAGTAGTTTTATAGTGAACCTTTTTCATTCTACATTGAGGACAGCTAAGAGCTCCTCTTTTCATTTTATATATAGCCATTTAACTGAACACCTTTGTTAACATTTTAGCATTCATCCCAATTTTCTTTTGCAGTCTGACACCAGAGATACTCAGCTGGGTCCTCTATGATTTCTCTAATGCAGACACAATAACACAGATGCATTGGAAAGCAGCTTTGTGGAAAGTCAGCAACTTTGCCCCATTAAGGAAAGACTACTTTTTTCAAAAATTCAAATTATATATACAGGTCTTAAACTGCCTTAAGATCCTCTCACCCCAACCTTAAGCTTTAACATAAACCAGAGCTTTTTTCTACTCTCATTCACCAACTTTGATTCTACTTAAATTTCTGTCTCCAGCCAGAAACTGGCAACCTGAACAAAAATAAAATTTTAAATTTAAATGAAGCCCCATTCAAAAGACATCACTATATACATTAGAAATTTGGATCATTATTCAAGGCTGTTTCCATGCAAAGCAAAGAAGACAGCTCAAGGCAGTTTGCTACTTTTATGCAGAACTGCATTTGAAAGCATTTATGTTATCAGTGCCACCCTTATCTAGGCAAACAAGTGTTCCCTATACTCAATAAAATATTGTTAATTAGTAACATATTGTTAATAGCACTTCCCTCTATTTGATTCCCACAATGAAATCAGTTTTAGGGTTTTTATACTTGTTCACAGCTGAAAAATAGCACAGCTATTCTAATTTCTTCTGTTTGGTTGCAAGTTTTAAGGTCCAATTAAAAAAAATAACTGCATCAAAGAGCCTTCTGAGTTCTCATTATGCAAGTTTGAATAATAAAATAGATGTCAGGGTGTGCAAATCCCTGTCTGTATTGCAAGTTCAAACTTGATCAAACTACTTATGATGAGCATTTCATGAAACAACATATTAACAATTCCTAATTATATGTAATGAAGGGCTAAAAGCAGTGAGGAAATGCTCAACCTTAGCAAGTGGAAGCCAAGTTCATGGAAATTTTTCAAGATTTTGCAAAAACTGAGAAGCCACCAGCTACGTATCTTGAAATATGTGGGGGAAACACATTTTCTGAACTTGGTTGATCTTAAGCTCTGCTCTGCCATCCATCTATACACAAAAACCTTAATTTCCAGCTCTTCCAAGTATCTCCTGTGATAGCATCTCCATACTTCCTATCAAATGTATTATTAAAAACCTTTTACATTTTCCTGCTAGAGCTGCTTGTCTGTAAGGCAGCCTGGAAGCAATGTCCCTACACTTCTGTCAGACAGAGAAATTGCTATTGGCATGACATTCAATATTGTCAATCATTCACACATCATTTTAAAGCTTCATGAATAAGCACTAGAGCTCAGTATTATAACTGGGTGCTAGCTAATTTCATGGGAAGAGAAGCTTTAAGCATCAAGTTAGATTTCTGTGTCTTACTTTTAGATAAGTCTTCTCTCTCTCTTCATTTAAAGCTGGTTTAAAGTTTAAAAGCTCCCAGGAATGTTTTATAAAGAATTTCAAACAAAATATCATTACAAGAATTTGTGAACAAAAAATGCAGAAGAGAAGGCAATTTCAAGAACATTATTTTTAGAGGAAAAAGAATTTTTATGATTGATGATACCTTTTCCCTGCTAGCACAGGGAAATGTCTAACACCCCAAAAGGGTTTATGGCCATTTTCATTAACTGCGTTATTAATATACTTTAATTTATTAATAACCATTCAAATGCTAATAAAAGAAACTTGCAGACATCTGTGTTCTGAGAAGTCATCCAGGCATTTCTTACAGAGAGCAATGAAGAATGTAATTATACCACATAGATCAAGAACTAAAGAAACTAACAGGTGCACAAACGTAAGTATTATTTACTAGAAAGCTTAAAAAAAAAAAGATAATTACACAGCACTTACCCTCTTGTTTCCTCCTCCTGTCCTTTCCCCCTCTGTATTTTAATCCACTGTTCCAGCTGCAGCATGGAGTTGGTTCTCTGCATCACCCGCTCGGACTCGGCGTGCGCCGGCACCGCGTTGTGATGGGCGGCATCCCCGGCATCCGCCAGCACAACTCCCATGGATTTGTTCTCAGATCCATTCAAATGCACGGGTCTGAAGTGTCCACCTGGAATGGTGCTTATGGGCAAAGTCCTGTACTCGGATCCCAAGGGGTTCAGCTTCACACTGTTGATTTTTGTTAATGGTTTGTCTTGCCCGACTTTCTGGAATCCGTATTTTTCAGCTTCCAAGGCTTTCTTCTCCTCGTTCTTGTTCACGTCTTTGTTCTTCTGGTTATTCTGTGCCTCTGGCTTAATTAGCACCCGATGGTTTGAGATATTATTTGCCTCTCGAGGTGATGTATTTTCAACAGTGAATTTCTCTATTCTGGAAGGGAACATATGAAAAGCTGTAACACCAAAAACAATGTTCCTTACAAGGAGTAATAAAAAATTGGAAGTTATTTCAGGGAACTCCTGCCCATATATTTTACTACAATATCTTGACTTTGAGAGAAAAAAATCAGGATATTTTCACAATAATCAAGGGTGGGGGGGTGGCTTTTCTTGCTCTTGTTTTGGTGTTCTTTTCCTTTTATTTTTAAATTTGTGTGGGGATTGGTGGTAGTGCTTGATTGGTTTGTTTTTTGGTTGGTTGATTTGGGGTTTTTCTGGTTGCCAAGTGTGAGCATTGCTTTCTTTTCCACTTTTCTCTTAATTTACTGTTTTAAAAACAATTATAACATGAGGTGAGGTAATTTTTAAAAAATTCAACAGTCAATTAACCCCTTATAAAAAAAATGTGAGCAACAGGAAATAAAGCCAGAGTCTGAAAAAACTGGATGTCCAGCTCCTGGAGGGCTGAAAATTCAAAGGGTAAGAATATTCAGTGGCTCTCCCCAAGAGCTACAGCTTCCAAATGTCAACAGCCTGAAATTCAGATGATTTTCAAAGTCAGCTTGTGATTCACAATACTGCTGAATTTAGCATATAATGAGCTCCTTTAAAGAAAGCAAATGATTTTTCGTGGTCAGTGGTGTCAATTAGGTTTCTCTGGTATGTTATCACTTTGGCTGGCATACATTCTGTGGAAAATAACTGTGGCTTTTCTAATTTTAAGGGGGAAAATAGCTGCTGACTTAAGGAACTGTACCACAAAAATAATGGTATTTTTGGAATTGCTACTGCTTTACAATATTTACACAAGTACTCAATGTGTGCAGTTCTATTAGTGATCTTCTTTTTAGAACTTCAAAATGTCAAGAGGCTCTATCTTTTGCCATACTGGGAGGACCTGAATTTCAATTCCAGCTCAGAAAGTGACTTTTGGTTTTAGTTAACTTGAAAAAAAAAACCAAAAAAACCACCATCTTAAAATGTTTTGCTCTACATTTTTTTGGTATGGGAAGAAAGAAGACGAAGAGATGTAATTCCTTTAGATTACATCTCTGTATAAAACCAAACTAAGAACGACACTTTATTTTAAGATGATATTGAATTAACTTTTTGTTCTGTTTTGCCTTTTTTTTTTTCTTTTTTTTTTTGCAAATGCATTATTCATCTTCATAACTGTGTCCAGTTCAAGTGTCTGTAAAAAGGCCAACACACACGCAGATTACCAGGAGCACAAGACTGACTACATACACAGCTGTAAGCATTATTGCTTATCCCACAGTGAAAAAAAAAGCCATTAATTTTTCCCCCCATGACCTTAAATTGTTCCCAATACCAAACATTTGGGCCATTGCTCAAGGTTATGGGGGAAAAAAAAAAAAAAAAAAAAAAAAAGGATCCACTCCTCACTCCCAACTCAAAACTGTACTACCCAGTCTTCTACCAGAAACCAAAGGAACTTCCCAACAGGAATGTGAATGAAAAACTCCATTTCCCACAATTATCAAGCAAAAAAAGGGTGTTAAGATTTCAGTTTTCAGCCAGCACTCTGGAGTTTACAAGTGAATGTAAAAACTACCTTGCAAATAATTCTGAACGTGGACATTAATATTTGCAGCATGTCTCAATAGCACCACCCACTCAATTACATAATATAAAACTTTTTATAAACCTTTCTCAGGTGGCTTTAGAGCAGAGGAAAAGGTGTCAAATCCACAGTGGAGAGAGAGAGTTGCATCTCTAGGACACTCCCCATGCATGTGGCAAAGTCAAGCCTTGGCACTGTGTTCAATTCACACTCTCATAGTATTTTCCACTGTGCTTTAATTAAAAACCAGCAACTCCCCAAACCACAGAATTGTTTTTCCATGCAGCCTCATGCTGTATCACTCATTACTACGGTTTTACACAGCAGAGCCAAACATTTACATTTTACATGGGATGGTGTAGAGGCTGAAGGACTGACATTCAAACAGACTGCTGGGCCCTCTTATCTTGGTGAAACCAAATCAGCCAACTCTTGCATGAGCAAGGGATCCCTTTCCACAGTGAAGGATCCATATGGGGAAAAAATTATCAGAAACAAATGTAAGAAACATAAATCCATATGTATATTTGGCTCCATATTTATAGCTAGCTCTCAAAGACATATTCAACAAAGCTTGCAGGCTATTTGAGGACGGGATAGAGAGAAGGGGAAGAGAATGAGCATTGAAAATGGGTCTTTCAGAGTATGCTGAATGCAATTTATAGACCTCTGCAACCAAACAGGAATCATATGTTCAATATGCAATATGTAACACAGGAAAAGTACTGTTTTATGCTGGTTTATATAAAGAAATAATTCTGACAGGGCTGGAGAGGGGGGAGCATGTGATTAATGATCAGATGGACATGAGCACTGTGGTTTAACAAAGCAAGGCAGAGGCATTTGAAAAGGAAAAGCCGTCTTTTCCAAGCACACTGACGTCAGTAAGCCCCCACTGTGGATGTCTCTATGCTAACAAGTGCTTTTTTGGCAGCCTGGCTTATGCTGTTCAGGGAAAGTAACTACACCAGGAGGGAAAAAAGCAGTCTTTTCTTAGTACATGCTGCATCACTGAGAAGAAACAAAAGCTGCAGAACACAAGCTGACGGTGAAAGGTCAGAAAAAAGACACTCAGACCTGGGAGAGAATCAGCATTTAGGCTAAAATGGCAAATCAGTGTGCTAGTGGACATTACCATCTACAAACACAAGAAAGAACCCAGAGAGGGTGTTTGAGATCATATGTTGAGCCATAAGCTTCAATAGCTCCTCAATGACTAAAGTATTTGGTTTAATTATTTTAATAAGTCTCTCAGTACACTATTAAACTTGAATGTACTATCTAGCTAAAATCAAAACTGTTTAGAAAGGAGTAATTACAATTATGTCAATAGGGCCAAATACTGTTTGTCCTTCCCTGCAGCTAAATATCAGAAGGGAATATTTCTGCTGTTAACAGAGACCAGTTCTAAGAGAAACGGGTACATTTTTATTTTCTCACTTCATATCTTCTGTATGGTTTACGTGGCTAACTATGTGTAGAAAATAAGAGCAGAAGAGTAGCTTATGAAAAGCTGGGCAACACTCCTCCCCTCCCACCAACCTAATGTTTAAAATATTCCTTTTATCTTTATCCTCTCCAAGGAACTCACATCTCCAGAAAAACAGACACAAAAATGTGCTAAAATCATTTAAAAGATCTGGTTTAACAGACTGTTGGATTTGATTTCCAGAGTACTGTAAGCAGTGAAGTATCTTGATTCCTAGGTTTCAAGAATTATACTGTAAAAAACTCTTGATTTATCATTGGGCATTTCCTATTAACAATTTAAAGTGGCCCAACATCAATTTACATGAATATTTAAGGAAGCAAGTTCTCAATTACTCATTTGTTGGATTGCAAGTATCTACTCTGTTAGAAAACTGTATTCAGTGCAATGTCAGAACCTCTGAAAACACAGAACTCAGAAACTAAAGCACTGCCAAATTTGACTGAACCAAAACCATTTATGCTTAAGCTCCATACATGCCAAATTTTAGGTTACTTAGAGATGAGGTAATCAGACACTTAATACTTAACAGATTTTTACAGGGAAGGAACAGTATTTCTCCAACGTAACATCATACCCTCCTATGTTTCATTTTAAGAACTTAAAAAACAGCCAAAAGCTGGATTCTTTAGAAAACAGATGTCTGAAGGATTTTCTTCCTTATTATAGCTAACAGATATGAAAGTCTTTCAGACTTGCTCTTGAAATCTATTTTCTCTGAAGTAATTATTTCAAGGCTACCAACAAAGTTTTCAAAGAGGTCACTCTATTTCTGTTTCATTCTGAGGTTTCTTGCCTGAATCAAAACAGCAAGATGGTGTTGTATGAGTTGCTTTTCTGACAATTGTTTGGCTGCTGGCAAGCCTGTTCTGCCTGTGATATCCAGGGAGATAGTCACAGTATTGCAAATATCAAATCAAGGTCAGGTCACTGGTTCAGAATAAAATTCAGAATGATCTTCAGTTTTATTCCTTTACAAAGAGTTTATACAATTGATATGTGAATTTTGTTTGAAGTTAAGTGGGTTTGATTTGGTTTAATAATTTTTAATAATTCCTCAATATGTAAATTACCATTGCATCTGCAATACAAACCTGATTTTTCAGATAAAGTTTATTACTACTAAACTTCTCTGGTACCTGTGTCCAGGAGATTTTTTTCATTACTTTTTTAAACTCAGAGTTTCTCAGCATTGCTGACATTTATTTAGCTCCAGGGTAGCAGGAACTAACGGAGTGGAGAATAGATCAAGTGACAGCAGCCATCAGCAATAACTTCCCTGCTGTCAATAACGAGGAGCTTTTAAACTTTCAATTGATGAGGTTTCCATTAGAGATGCCATGGAGCTGACCCAGGGGAGCACATTCCAAGAGAAAATGACTCTCACTGGAGAGACAGCAGCAGACAGTGTTCAGTCTCTGAGAACACAAAGCTTCCGGTGATAATTTGCTTTTCATTGTCACCACACGGGCACGGGAAGATAAGGCTCCAGATCAGGTAAGCAGAAATTTGATGACAGCTTAATGATGAACAAGAATGGCTCCCCACAGGTTGCCCACAGGTACAAGTGGTTAATTTGGCCAGAAACTCCAGCTGTGAATTTGAGGATTATGACAGGTTTAAGCCAAAGGCTACCACCAGTTGAGCTGCTGCTGCTATTCAGTCAGGAGGGCAGGAAAGTCAAACATGCCTGCACATAGCATTTGTCATTGCACTTCTACTGATGCCACTGGCTACAGGGATAGCTCATTTTTTTTCTTCCAGCTCCTGACAATCAATATTCAGAACAGAACTTAGATTATTTTTGCTACTTCAAAAATTTATCCGACACGGTGCAGTTAGTAAGGGGTCTTCCATATAAGGAGAAATCACTTCAGCCAATTTACACTCTATTTTAAGGACCATTCTTTCATTAAATAAATCCAACAAAACAAGAGAAAGCAATACACTGTCCCACTGTTTTGCCAATCCACACTACCTTTTCACAGGCTCTGTTTGCACAAGTGCTGCATCTATCATGGCTTTCATCCACAACTCCATTTCCTTCCCTGTATCTGTGCAGAAATAATAGGTCCTCATGTTTGGATGAGCTGCCTGATTGGAAATGACATGGTCATTGCAATAAAAATGTAAGATTCTGTAAAAGAAGAAAGGCAAATATGGTTACTGCATATTCACCCTAATGCTTTATCTAATAAGATTTCTGCAAGCAATATGATCAGAAAAAAAAATCAAAAGGAAAGCTACAGTGTTTCTGGTCACTGCATTCGTATTTTCAAAATACCTGCCAGTAATTTTCAATCACAGCTGCTTCTTCATTAATACATTAAACAAAAAAAAGCCCTTAAAATTCTTCAATCTAATAAAAATGATATTGAGCATTCATTAATGGAGATTATTACAATTCTTATAAATAAGATTTTAGCATAGATTTTTTAGCATAGCAGTCTCAATGACACAGTAAGTTTTAATTTGTACTTACCATAGTAAATAAATGATGTCTTGGTTAGGAGACCAAACGAAGTGCCAAAAGGAGCTCATAAAACAACAATAAAAGAAGTCAGGACAAAATGCTTAGTAAAGTAATTTATATCATGATTTAAGACTGTCATGAAACACTCCTAAGAGTGTGATTTAAGTGATAATAAATTCTTATTTTTATTTATGTGTAAAGAGACTTTGTATCTAAATAACTAATGAACTTTCATTAGTGGGGTAAGTTCAGCTGCAGATGCTGGTTTATAATTCTAAAGCACCACACAGGATTTAAGATTCATGAACTAAAAAAGAAAATACTACTACTAAGTGATATCCATCCATTCCCCCATTCCAGTTATTATGTCTATATTTACATCAGGCTCAGTACTTGAAACTTTTGCTACTCCATTATGTAAAAATCAGGCTCAGAAGCTGTTTGTCAATCCTTTTTTACCTGATAACTCTGCAAAATGAGTTTTTGTGACCAGGCTCTTGTGCCTTCGGATATAAAATCAAATGGAAAAGCTGATTCCCTCACCTTGAAGGCGTATTTGCGGTTAATGTGGTCCTCAGCAGACAGCACAGATATCTGAAAACTAGGCAGAAGTATGCTCCCCAGTATTCCTTCTTCTTTCTCATCTGGGAAGGCACACTTGGATTAGAGAAACACCTTTGGACACACAACACTCGCATTCTGACACCTCACAAAACTCTTTTGGCCACACATGAACACTAACAAGAAGTTTAGCTCAGAGGAGAATGCATTAAGAACCAGAAATCTAAGTCTGAAGAGCAGATGGAAGCCAAGCCTCTAATTCAGTGACAAGAACAAGAATACCACATATCTACTGCCTGCTCAGTAAAAATACCTATGACAACACAAGTGGTTTAAAACACTGCTTAGGACTGTTGGCTTTAGAGAAAACATGCACATTCTTCTGATCTCAGGCATATTATGTTACATAATCCTCATTATAATACTTAATTATGAATTAAAGTTGTAATTCCCACAAAGAGTTTACACTCAATTACATTCCATTTGTAAGAATGCACGTTTCAGATAATTTGTAAAAAAAAAAAGCTCTCCCACAAAAAAACACCCTTTTCCCAGAACCTTGTCTGACATAAAATTTTAGATCAATAAATCATGATAAAAAATTGACATTTTAATTGAAAGCCACAACCAGTTTTTAAATCCAATTATACTTTAATAAAGGAATAACTGGATGCCATTCATAAAGTTGGTCTTAATTGTATTTCATGTACAGAACTTGTATCCACAATCAGTATCTTAGAGACTGTCCCCATAGCACTTCTCTTAGTTGAAGATAGTGCCCACAATAAATAACTGTATCTATGAAACGGTAAGATGAAACTTATCTATATATCTTGTATTAAAGAAAAAGGATAAAAACAGGTATTGCAAAATTTCCATGAAAAATTAACACTGTTACCATTAAAATACACTTAAACAGCACAGCAGGACTATTGCTTATGTGTGGACTGAAAAATCTTCTCCAGGTTCTCATTTATTCCCTAGATTTTGAAAAGCCAGAACCTTCACTTAAGGTATTTATATGGGGAAAGTTGTGCCCAGCCATTTTAGTATCACATGACAGATGAAATGTAAAAATGATGCTTTCTGGGATAGTTGTTTACTTGCAGAGCTGAGCATAAATTCATTCCAATTAGAAGGCAGAAAAGAAATGGAGTGGATTTACCTTCAGAAACTCAACAGTACCTTAAAATATGACTGAAACCATCCCACCCTTCCCTTCAACTATTAACTCCTTGCTAGCCACACACAAAAACGTGCCCTGTCCCCAAACACATGGCAAATACTGGGGTTTACTTTATTTGGACTTCTGTTTGGTGCTCATCATCAGCACCCAGAAATGCATGCAGGTCGTTCCAGTCTATCTGAGTAGGCACAGTAAATGACTAGATCATATTTTGATTCATGACTGAGTAAATCCCCCCACCAGTGCCATAACAGCATTAGGTATTTTTGTTCCACTGAACAGCTGCATGTTTGAAGGACTTTGGTCTTTGTTACAGACATACTGCTACATTCCAGTTCCAGATTTTAAAAATCTGTTTCCAATCACATTTGCTTTTATCTGCATATCCCACTGCCCCATACCCATCTTTACTTGTGTGCTGTGTATGAACAGCACAAGAGAAAAAGAGCAGATCTTCTTCCCTGTTCTAAGAACTTTCATTTGAGCCAACAACAACCTTCCAATATGAAAGCAGACAGTCCGTCAACCCTCAGGGGAGCAGAAAAAGAGCATTCTCGAAGCTGTGAGAAAATACTATGACATGATTTTTATTTTCATCTATAAATTGTATTTCAGCTGCTAACACTGTAACACAATTCTGGAAGTTTAGCAAGATTTACTAAAAAAACCAAAGAAACCCAACAACCCCAACTGCACAACCACAAACAGGGTCTGTGGTTTGATCTGGGAGAATGTGCATGACTCTCCCTTTCTTATTTTTGCAATACCTGAAACAGAATTAACAGAAACGTAAAATTAGAAGTAGAGTAAAAGCTTTTTATATTTTAGCAGCCACTTCTAATACATTTTGGACTATCACTGCACACATTTGATTCCAGTTTAACAGTTTTAACTACTTTCTAGTGAGTGACAGCTAAAAGCTGCATTTATCACGTAAACAATTTAGATTATTCTGCTTGTATTTCAGATTGTTGGGCAGAATAACGTGTAGAAAATAAAAACTAAGATTAAAGAGCTGTTTATATTTATTTTATTTGCTGTTGGTTTTGCTTATTGCTTTTTTTTGGACAAACTTCCTGTGCAGTGCTTAAATTCAATTTAGTCTGTTCTTAAGAGGGCTATAATGCAGCACTTTCTTTACAACATTTTGAAGAAGGAGCCTGAAGACGTGTTTAAAATAAACCTGTAAAAAGCACAGAGTATAAAATGACCACTTAGGGAACCCCAGTGTAACTGTATCAGTCAGTTGATGCCTCCACAAGTGGAATTTTAGCCTGATTTTGACTCAGCAGCGTTTATCCAACTCTGTGTACCACTTGGGGCAGAGAAACAAAGCCCAACAATCAGATTTGAAAAATTCAGATTTTGTTAACTAAACCAGTTGCAAACAGAACTTTCATGTTTCAGACCTGATTTGTCTTTGACTGGATCCGTGCTGCACTTTCAGAGAACATAATTTTAAATTCATCAGTCTTTGCTTTCAGCATCACTAGCATCAGCACCAGTCCTACCAATTCCAAAGTTTCATCCCAAGCTGAAACCCTTTGTTTCCCTTCACCCATGATTAAGGCTGCAGATGGCCCTGTTTACATTCCTCTATTTTGCTATGCTTTACAGTCCTCTTCACTCTCAGCCTCCTTTAAACTAAAATGGTTGTACACTTTATTTCAGGATTGTCTGTGTTTCCCTGTGCCCAAGTCCCATTTGTTCTTCTCCTCAGGAGCACTGCAGTTCATAATCTGCAATGGTGAAGGGATCACTGACACACTTAACTGCAGACCAGGATGAGAAGCAGCTAATTTTTTCCATGTAAAATAAGTCTGATCTAGCTACATGAGGTTACTAACAGATTCTTTTGTTCCAAATACAGCAGAGACTTCTACTCATGGAAATGGACAACGTTTCATTTTCTAAGTATTCATGAACACTGATTAGAGTTCTCAAAGGCATATATATATATCCTCTTTATCATTCTAAAGGCAGAGTTTCAGCTCCCCTGCACTATATCCCTTCCCTATCCCCATTTCAGCTACTTAATTCACATTAAAATCAGATTTAACCTGACATACTTCATTTCTAGCAACAGCAGCTGTGAGAAAACTACAACCCAAGAACTTAGCAACAGAGGTGGCTGTGAATGGCTTTGCCCTCTGAGCACAGCCTGGCAGGCAGGAAGCAATTATGTGAAACTGGTAATTAAGAAAGAAAGAAAAAAAAATATAAGAGTAGCAGGCCTGGATATTGACAGCTATACAACTATTTTAATCCATTAAGTTAAGCAGGAGCTTATTTCTTCCATTTGAGTGATGTGTCAAAATTTATCTGCTCCCAGCAAAATCAGCAAAAGGTCTCAGGAGCTGAACTTACCTCTGTAATAGAAGAGACACAGATCTGAGAGCACAAACCAGCGCTTCTTCCACAGCTTCATCCCAGTGCTGTCCTGCAGGAATCACAGGGGTCAAGTCAGAAGCTCAGCATGGTGACAGCAGTGTAAACCAGGTGCTGCACAACTGTGCTGGGAGCTCATTTCCTTGGCTACTTTAAGTATCTGACTTCTCATCCTGACCTGTCACTGCAAACAAAGGCTGTGACCCAGGGAGCCTGAAGTTAACAGAGCATCACAGAGCTGTTTAGGGTGGAAAAGGCAGTTTAGGTCATCGAGTCCAACTGTTACCCAGCACTGCCAAGTCCACCACTAAACCATGTCCCCAAGTGCCACATTGACACATCTAATTACACCTTCAGGGCTGGTGACCCAACCACTTCCCTGGGCAGCCAGTTCCAATGCTTGACAACCCTTCTGGTGAAGAATTTTTTCCCAATATCCAACCTAAAACCTGAGGCTATTTCCTTTTGTCTTGTCACCTAGGAGAAGGGACCAGCCCCCACTTCACTACCATCTCCTCTTAGGCAGCTGTAGAGAGTGGGGAGGTCCTTTCTGAGTCTCCTTTTCTTCAGGCATGCTAGAGATTACAATCTACAGTTTAACTAATTAAAACAACAAAAAAGCTTTTTTCTCTCCAAGAGCAAGATAGCCCTTCAGGTACATCCTCCTGTGTTTTCTGAAGAGACTGGCTGTTGAACTTTGTCTTCTACAACCACTCATATATCTAGAGCAAATTTCTTTCCCAAATAAAGTTTATTCCTACAGCAATTTAATTTTCTTTTATGCTTATAGCCAATTTACACCACACAGCTCAGAATGAAAGACTGCCACCACTACTGCAGTGTAAATAAGCCACAGCACTGCAGCACACACATCCTGCTAGAATCAGATTTAATAAATATGTTAATCTGTTCCAAGAAGAAAAGTATGTGTGAATTAGCAATATCCTTGTAGTAAATAGGTTTTGTGACAATGAAGAAGAGGGATTCTGTACTGAAAAACTGTGGGGTGGGTTTGTTTTGGGGTAGTTCCCCAGCCCAAGAAAAGTCAGGATAATTTTTAGCCTCGTACATTTCAAGCTCTATTCTTTATGGGTGGGGGGAAATGAGCTGAAAGAAGAAGAAAGAATAAGCCAAGCACTAGCTAGGAAACATTATGCAGAAAAAGTATGTTCACTGCAAACATCTTCCAAAAAAGGAGTTGGCTCTGGACTTAAAAATTAGCAGAACAATGACAGAAGAAGATCATTACAGGTATTGAGACAGCACACCCCGAATTAAACAAAAATTGCCACTCTCTGTGATTACATAAATGTTATTTTACTATCAGAAAGAAACCTGCACAAGCTCTCACTGTACATTTCTGAAGATCGTATCTGTTGATAAAACTCTTGACTGAATTGGCTCTCAGTGACTGCTACAACATGGAAATATACAGCAGCACCTTTTCTTACAAACACCAATCAAACATTACAGCATTTAAACTGTTTACCATGAAAACCATCTCCAGCTCTGAGGTGGATTCAAGACTGGTTGAAGTGCCAGGCCCAGGGAGTGGGTGGCCAGAGCCTCATGGTCTGCCCCAGGGGTCGATACCGTGGCCAAGACAATTTAACAACTTCATTAATGAGCTGCACACAGGCACAGAGCTCACCCTCAGCAAGTCCGCACAAAGTAAGAGTTAGGAGGAGTGCCTCATACTCCAGATGCTTGTGCTGTCATTTAGAGGGACTTGACAGGCTGGAAAATTGGGCAGAGAAGGATCTCCTGAAGTTCAACAGAAGGAAATGCTCAGTCCTCCATCTGGAGAGGAATAACCCCGTGCACCATCATGAGCCAGGAATGCACCCTCATGGCAAAGAAGGGCAGCAGCATCCCAGACTGCATTAGCAGTGCTGCCAACAGCTGCAGGGAGGACATCCTTCCTCTCTGCTCAGCACTACAGAGGGCTGGCTGCTGTGCTGCTCCAGCACTGGGCTCACTGGCACAAGGGAAACGTGAATATACTGGAGGGAACCCAGCAAAGAGCCACAGAGATGACTGAGGGACTGGAGCATCTTTCATATGAAAACAGTGAGAGAGCTGGGACTGCTCAGTCTGGGGAGAGAGCAGCTTAGGAGGCATCACTATAAATATCTGATGAAAGACTATAAAGAATGAGGAGCCAAACTTTTGCCAAGGACAAGAAAAGAAACCATGGGCACAAATAAACATGAAATTCCACCTGAGCAGACATAAAACTATTTTACTGTGAGAATGGTCAAATACTGTGTTACAAGTTGCCTGAGAGATTGTGGTGCAGCCTTCATCTATGAGAATATTCAAAGCCCAGCTGGACAAAGTCCTGTCCAAGACTCTCAAGCACATGGTGTGATTCTGGGGGTGTCCTGTGCGGGGCCAGGCGTTGGACTCGATGATCCTCATGTTTCCCTTGCAGCTCAGCACATGCCATGATCCTATGACCCTGCTCTAGCTGAGCCTGCTTGAGCAGAGGAGGTTGTGCTAGATTATCATGAGGTCCCTTCCAACCAAGACAACTGTGTGATTCCGTGGCCCAGGAAACAGCCACAAAATCACCTTTGTGAGAATTTTTGTCTCTCAGCATTGAACGAGAGTAGAAGCCGCAGGATCGTCTAAACCTTGGAAAATCTTCCACTAAACAGACACTTCTAGATCTTCTTATCTGAGTAGTTTTTAAAAACTGACTCATCATCAGCACACAGAAATGCATGCAGGTCATTCCAGTCTAACTGAGTAGGCACAGTAAATGACAATGTAGATCAAAATTACATACACACATTTGTCTCAGCTGAGTTTAAATTACGAGTTCTTAAGGGTTCTTGGTGGATTTTAAAAACAGATTCTTAATATGGCCTAATGGGTTTTGTTGTTAATTTTTATTTTTTTTGATCAAGCTACTTCACTCTGAATTCCTGCAGACCAATAAAGTGCAAGTGTAATCTGGTATTTCAGAACAGCAAATCTACAGCAGGCTAGAACACTGTCCCAATACTAAAGTGCACATACTTCAGATTGGTTTACACTCCATGGGAAAACCTAAAATAATCTCTGGTTTTAAGATGATTACCTTTGAATTAAGGAAATAGACATATCTATGTGAAATATATGAAGAAATATCCCCACTTACTTTTTTAAAATTGAAAATATTACTTTTAGAAAAAAGAAAATTATATATAGTCTAACAAAAGAAACTTAAACTCCCCCAACATTCTGGGTCATACACCTTTGTCCCATCATCTCAACATGCCTGAAATTAAATCAACTATGTTCTACCAACATCTGCTTAGATTTTTTTAGAGACAATCACGAATATATAATCTACCAATGTTCTTTACTTGTCTGATGTCCTTACTTGTATCAGACTGGTATCCAGCAAGGAGTTAATTAATTGAAGACCACAGTTTATAGCTTCATTCTGCTATTTCTATCATTGCATTATACAGAAGTGGTTGCCTTTTGTACCACACACTAGAGGGAAAGGAAAAAGAAGGGGGTGAGGAGGGTCTGAGTACCTGTTTGTAGAGCCAGCCTCGTCTGACAACTGGTGCATTAGGATTTCTCTTTATGGAGTTCGATCTCTTCCCAAAATTATGAACCTTCTTTGAAGATCGTGATGTCTAAATTGAATTGAACACGTTAAAGAAACCATGGCATCAATCACTGTAGAAAAATCAAAACACTTTTCTTTTCTTTAAGATCTTTTTCTTATATGTGTTCCTCTGGGGGACTGCAGAACACAAACTCTATTCTTTTTTTAGATAAATAATTATTGTGATGGTTCTGCTGGTTTCAGCATTTCTTTCTTTTCTTCTGCAGAGAATATAAAGATAAATCCCAAGACAAGTACTAAAAGATGTTTTGGGTTTTTTTTAAACAAGGAAAAAACCCAACCAAATACATATCTGACCTTCTTCTAAGGCAGGTAGAATGCCTACTGAACTGCAGGAAGAGAAGTAAACTCACAGAACTATTATTAATTATGAAAAACTACATCATCTGGGCAAGAAATTCCACTCTTTTCTGCTTCCAACACTGATCTTACACATGAAAACTTGTCCTGATTTCAACAAGATTTAATTCCCCCTTTCCTAAAATATTCTAATCTTTTAGTGTTCTTCTTTGTTCTGTGATCTCTTGGTTGGTTTGAAAATTCATTATTTTACTTGCTTGCACTTAAGTCTACTTAGAAACCTTTTCATGAAACTCCAGAGCTCATATCAGCTATTGCTTATACTTTTTACAATTTTGCAATGATCACGTATGATTAAGAGAAGTAGGAAAAAGAAAGCATTTTAGATTTCATCCTTCTACTTCAACAACCAAAAGAAACTGGAAAAGGCACAAAGAAACCTGCAGTGCTTTGCCAATTCACACTTCATTCTTCTCAGCCTACATTTAAGAAAGTTTGTTCTGCAACTGAACAAGCTGAACATTTACTTGTGTTTTAAATTCTGGTGGAACTGGTGTCTCAGATACCACGAGATGTGAAGAGCAAAGAACGCTCCTGTGCAGAAGTAAAGTTCAAGTAAGTTTTTAAAGCTGCATTCACATCTCTGCTTCAAATCCACCCTTTGGATTGTATTTCAGCTTCCCTATCTCTGCTACTGAGACTAATCATGAGGTTATGAAGAATTCCTAAAGGAGGAATGCTAAACCAACACTCAGGTTTTGTTGCAAAGGAGGGTGTGGGGTTTCTCTAGGGAAATTCTGTCAAGGCACACCACAGAACTAAGCTGGGTTTTACACGTGCTTCAGACAGAATCCCACAGTAGGTTAAAAATCATAAACTGAGAACTTAATTTAAAATTATGTGCAGCTTTTGTCAATGATGCAATTAACTGAAGAATACAACATTGCTTGGCAAAAAAAAAATAGTAATAACATTACAAAAACTATGTGTTCTTGCCTAGAGTCTACAACACAAAATACATTTTATATTTCTTTTTTGCAAGAATCGTAAGGCAATATAAAAACAATCAGAGTGCTTTTAATTTCCCTTGGAGATACAGAAATTTGACTCACTTCTGAAAAGCAAGACAGAAAAGCAACTGAAAACGTAATTAAGAATGAAAGTGAAAAACTTCCACATTTTCTTCTGAAAAAATTCTATCAGTGCAAAATGGACGAAGATTTGTAAGAAGCCAAGAGAATTACGACAGCCAGCTGTGAAAAAGGAATACATAACAAAAAATATATAATAATCCAGTTATGAAGTGAACTACATCTCTCTCTGTTAACCTATCACACAGAAACTGTGCTAACACTGATCAGAAATAATTTCTAACACTCTCACCTACTCTGATATTAGGTATTAAAGGTTCAAAACCCCTCAAGAGTGCTACAGAATTCCTATACTCGTAAAAATAACTAATGCATTAAGGATGCTTCTGAAGACAACCGACCACTTATGTCAAGTCTAACAAATTCATGTAATTTAGACAGCTCTCTCTAAGGTAGGTCTGATAAAAACCCATATTGACTCCAATTTCACTGAGCTAACAGCAGAGTTTTAATGGGTTACATCCTACCAACTGTGAATACAAACTTCCTTCAATTAAATGCAGCATCACAAGTGCTTTCTAATTTTAGATAACACAGAGAACACTTCATGTGACTTGTAATTATTTTGCCACACACTGCATAAAGAGAGTAACTTCACAACAAACTCTAAACTTTAAGACAATGACTATTTTGGGATATTGAAACACTGTAGGTGCGTATATAAACTAATTATGAGTGCTCAGACTTTAGAAAACATCCTCTTCTTGTTATGCCTGGGATCCCTGGCCAGCCCGTGGTCTCTCATATATAACTAATTATCTCAAACTGTGACAGGGAAAAAAAAGAAAAAAAAAAAAAAAAGAAATTAAGTGTTCAATTACTTTTTACCCCACAGCACATAAAAAATACAGGACATATTGCCCAGCTCCAGCTTCTGGAGAAGGCAAAGAGAAAGAGAGGACAGTGAATGAATGAGCCAACCACTAATCACTTGCTGGAAGGTGCAGAAGGTAACAGAGCAAGCAAACTTTAGAGGCACAACTGGCACCATCTGAGCCATTCTAAGGCACAGTCCCAGCAACTCAGATGCCTCCAAAATCAGGTCCTGTGGGAAGAGCCCTGCACAGATCCAGCACTGAGAAAGAAGCCAGGATGTCCAGCCAGTGATATTCACTGTTTTCCAAAACTGAAAAAACAAACACCCAGCAGGGTTTTGAACTCTGCACAACAGAGCAGTCAGCATCTGGGGCTGCACATTTCATACCCTGCAAGTGGCTTTTCTCTCTGCTTAGCTGGTAGAAATTTAGGATTTATGTGAGGCTTCTTTCCCAGTTTCAGAACTAGCACAGAAGTCATTAATTAACTTTAGATTTATTGCAAGTAAAGTGGAAAAACATAGGTTGAGAGCCTTGCTAATAAGGAAATTTTCTGCATGTATACTCAGAGAGTACAAATCTGTATCTTTGTTACTTCCAACTTCTGTATAAAACATGTTTCCAGTCTTCAAGGCTTGCATTATCTTCCAAACCACAAAACAACATGATGCTACTTTCTGGATTTTGTAGGCAATTTTGGTGCCTTCCAGTGCTGCAGTTTTCCATGAGCTGAGTGGGTTTCTGCCTCAGCATTTTAGCTTGGACCAGGAGGTTGCTCTTGAAGCAAGTCTCCCAATCATTCACTCTCAATGTGCTTTGGTTTGCATAATTAAGCAAACTGGATTTCATTTAGGCAGGACTAAAATGTAAGATGCACAAGGAGCACTACTGGACTGGCCTGAATATAAACCAAAACGAAAACACGGTGCAGACGTTCAGCTCTGAGCACCAGCAATGCCCTTCACACCCCTCCTGTTCGCTGTGCTGCTTGCTAATGAACCTCAGCACTATTAATCCAAAATTTCCAGCTAACCTGGGTCCTGAGCAGACCAGTATGGCTACACCTACAGTAGCCACTTCAAAGCTGGACTGAACTGAAACACCTATAAACAAACTGATAAATATTTATGAGCACTGGGAAACATCCCAGCTCACCAGGAGCTGTCCTGGGCTAACACTCCTCACCACTTTCTGTGAGAAAAGTGTTCACCTCATTCTGCTGATAATCAGGACAGCAATGAAGAGCAGCAGACCTGAACCACAGAGGGTGACTGGTAATATGACTGACTTTACCCATTAAAAAGCAATTTATGACATATAATCCTGTTTGTCTAGGTAGCGATTTTAACAGCAGGAAGAAAAATAAGATTTAAAAAAAAAAGACAACCACAAAAACAATTTCTTAATTCTACAGAGAGATGAAAATAAATACTTCTGTAGCAATCTGAAGCCTGTGGGTTTTCACAGCCAGGGGCCTGTGCTAGTGGCTACATGTTTGGAAATACGCTTCAAGCTAACAGGAAATAAGTAGCACTTAACAGAGCTGTAATTTGTTATTTGGTCCCCCTCATGTATACAGTGGGAAAGGAAGATTAGAATTAAGACTTTTACTGGGCAGGAACTGATTTTTGCCTCACCTCATATTAGCCCCTGGTCAGCAACAGCATTAGACTAGAGAGAGTCTTTCTGACACAAAATAGAAACTTCTCCAAGTTCCATATCTATCTGGAATCAATTAATATTAATGCAAAGAAGAACTTTCTCCCATACCCCTTAACTGTCTGAAACTTTGGTTGTACCCCAAACTTTTTATCCCTGTAATCCTCATTACATTCTAATATCAGGTGTGGTCATGAGTTATCTCTGTAAACAAAAACCACCTAAAAAAAATTGGGTGGGCAACCACACAAAGCATCCTTCTCCTCTGTAATTAATTCTCTGTAACTTCCCTCATCAACATTTTATTCCTGTTTTATTATGCTACAATACACCAGGCCTCTATATATTATATTCTAAAGTTAAGAATTTCAGGCTCTACTGTTTGAAGACATGAATAAAAACATAGAAGAAAATCAGTTTTGTATCCAGGTACAACCCATGGGCCAGTCATCTTTAGAAAGGATTGAACTCATTATCCTTCAGTAGCTGCTGGAGAAGGCAGATGATATTAGATGTGGTTCTACCAGCATTCACCTCCCCAAAAACAATGCTTTTGAAATGGTGTTGCACTAATTCAGACAAATTCACATCTGAAAACTGATGTACAGTAATTACACATACAGCCACAATATCATATTAATATTTTAAGTGCATTTAAATAAGTGAAACAGGAGGAATGAAAAGCAAAACAGCAGTCTATTTTTTCAAAATATTGTTTTTCACAGGAAACTAAAGTGTCATTAATCAATGAAAGTAAATAAAATCACAGTAACTAGGCCACAGAAATCTTAATTTCCTTCTTGAAGACTATGAAACAAACACTAGGCTAAAAGGCATTTCCAACTTCTCTTCTGAAAGAGAAGTGTGAAAAATGTAAGACACATGCTCCTAAATGGTAATTAATTTTGCATATTTAACCTGAGATTGCTTCCCAGAAAATGAATTTTGAGAGAATTAGCTATGTAATTATTGCATACTACATCACCATTATGACTCGAACAAGAAATTACCTTGGGTTTTTTGCTTGGTTGGTTGTTTTAGGGCTTGGCTGGTTTTGAGTTGATTTTTTACTGTTTTTTTTGGGGGGGGGAGGTTTCTAGTTTGTTGTATTTTAAACTGGTTTTCCTGCATGGACTTAAACATGATCATATGAAAGTTGAGATGGATTTTGTTACTGTTCATAATACATCTGTGACTCTATTTTTCCCCCCAGCAACATTAATAGATTAAGACACTCTTCTCATTAAATAACAGTTTTCTAACATAGGTCAAGGATTCTGTCTGTCTCATGAGATATTTTAAACAACAAAAAGTTTCCAAAATGCACGTAAAGGAACCTTGCAATGTTTCTTACCACATCATAAGTCAATTATTTAAATCCAAGTTTCTGACATTAAGGAATTTGCTCAGTTGGAACACATTCCAAAGTTTATTTTTCCCTTGGAGGCTGCATCAGTCTGCTGAAAAAGCACTTCTCAGGGTTAACATTTTCAATGACTAGCTAAAGTATAGGGTTTTTCCCCTTGTTTAACTGTTAACTACTGGAGATGACAGCTCTTGTCTATCATCACTGATCAAAGCTGTTTTCTTGGTCTCCTAGAAAACTTAAGGCATTTCCTAAATTTGTAGCAAGTGCACTTCTGTCTCAGGAAAACTGAAAATAAAAAAAAAAAAAAAAAAAAAAAAAAATGCACACAATAGGCCAATCAGCTTTATCCAATAAACCTAAAAGTCATTAACAACATCTGGGCATTGACCTTAACCTCCTGAGAAACTGGGTGAATACATAAATTAAGGTGACCCCAGGATTCTCCTAAACATTTACCAGGAATTTTTCCAGGAAGCCAGGACTTCTGCTTCTGGTCCAATGTCATCTGCTCTTTAGCAGAGGGTCACCTCCCACCTCTCTCACAACTACTTCTTGCACATAATTCCAACTCTCTCTGTTTAACCTGGAGACATTCAGGCAATTGTTTGTGATGGAGCAATTTCTGCAACAATGCTGGCCCACATGCCTCATCAACCACTCAAGGTTTTGCTGTTCACACAGACCAGAAAGGTCAATTTAAGTATGTGCAAGTCATAAGATCTGAGATACCTGATAAAAATTACAGCTACAGTGATAATTTGTTTGAGACACTTCAGTTTCCAAATTAAACGTGGAAGGAGTCGAGTGCCCTGAAAAATATATAAGCTTTGTTTCTCTCTTTCAGTGGAACACTAACACATAGCACTGTCTGGTACCTTGTGGAATACCTGAATTATTTTAGTTCTAATTTATTTGGACATAAAGACTTACTCTGCCCACAGGGCTCATTGGATGAGCAGCATAATCTGATGTCAGATTATAGTTAGTTGCTTCACATATCATGCTTACTGGTCGCTCCTTCTTTTCTTCAGATGACATTGCTGCAGCAGTCCTGAAAATAGAATATGTAATAGCACTAGAACATGCTGTGTGTGCAGACTGCTAATAAAAAGCACCCCTAGATGTAGCCTTGTACAGCCTGTGTCCTACTTTTCCAATCTGAAAGCAATTCACACTTCATTGCAGAGTTACCTGCGCTGTGTTTTAAACTCCAATCTATTATAGATGAATTTTAAGATGTTGCTTAAAAATAGAATTTCTCTATTAGTGCAAGGTGTTGGTGGGAGGGAAAAAGACAGGTATGGGCATGAGATGGAAATGGGAAGAAATGCTCTCCAAAGGCCCCATCTGGCTTTGCCCCACTTGTGAGAACAGGCTCATTGGTGAAATTTGGCCAATTCTGATGGTTTTCACTCCTTGCAGCAATGGTGGTGAGTAGGACACCCAGAACCCAGACACCAAGAAAATCTTGAGGTCAGGTATGAGTTCCATACAGACCTTCTTGTATTGCTGTGTGTTCTAATGCAAAGACAGCAAATCCAAGTTATTATCCAATAGTTCAGAAAATGTCCCAACTGGCCAAGGAAATAATCAGTTGAGGAGAAACCATCAGGCAAAACATTACAGATTAAGAGCTTGTGATTGTCCCTCAGTGATTATAAAATTTACCCCTTTCTGGAAGTTTATTTGTTTGTTATGTAATACCTAGGCAGTTTACTAAAATTACAGAATAACTAAAGTGACAAGAGGAAATTCATGCAGTGCATAAATGTGATGCATTTCTATCATACAACTAATTCGAGCTATGGTTTATATCTTAAATATAAAATATTTATCATTACTTTCAAGTAATTTAAACAAGCAAAACTATCTACATGATGATCTGACTTGGAAAAAATAAATATTGCCACTAGTAATCACTGAATCTTACTTCATTATTAATGGGCTTTAAAACCTGTATTTTAAGGAGTGAAACAGAAGGCACTTACTGCTCATTCACAACAAAAATACAGTTGTCCTGTGATGGCTGTCCTGTCACCGGATGTTTGCAGGTTACTTTTCGTTCATTATGACTGTGAAAGAGAGAGAAAGAAAAGTATTAAGCAATAAGTTTTGATTTTCCAGTTCAATTATGTAAATCCTGTTAATCAAATGTATCCGTTCATTGAAAACAATTAAGAATATTTCATCATGGCATATAACAACATAAGTGTACACGCTCACAAAGGCACATATATATATATACACACACAAAGAAAAAGGATGAGAACTAGTATTGAAGAATCTTCATTAATACTGTGAAAAGAGATGGAAAACATTGGCACTGGGTTGGTAACCATTTTGAATTTTAAAAACAGTAGAAGTGTTTTTAGTTCACATAATACATAGATAATTCACTTCAGCTATGACCTTATATATTCATGAACAGGATTTCAGCTGGACAGGGACAAGTTGAACATGAAATAATATGTACCTGATCTGTAAGGATAAAAGACTACTGTAAAAGCAATTGTCTTCATCCTCAGGACATGAAGATAAATACTAGTTTAAAATTTCCAGTATTACAGATAAATACTCAGTGACTGGAATAAGAGTGAGGGCTGCAAACAAAGTTCTACTTTTGCAGGTGACTTTTTAATTCAGGGCTGTGCTCAGAAATGCCTTCCAGTGGCTGAGCTTCACCCCCAGCAGTACAAAAATTCTCCCTTTGCATCACCTCATTCCCCTGAGCTGCAGATCCTGACAGGTCGCAGCGGCTCCCACAGCTTGGAAGAAATTGCCCAAATTCAACAACTATCAACTGGATAGTTGCCACACAGGAAAGAAATGTCTGGAACTTGAGTCCTCCAGCCCCTGAAGGGAAGGAAGAGAAAGGGAGGGCTGGTTCTGGGTTTCCCAGGTCAGGAAAGACAGGGAACTGCTGGAGAAGGTTCGGCGTGGGGCTGCAGAGATGACGAGGGGACTGGAGCATCTCTCCTGTGAGGAAAGGCTGGGGATGCTGGGCCTGTTTAGCCTGGAGAGGAGATGGTTGAGAGGGATCTTATCAATGCACCCAAGTATCTGAAAGCTGAGTGCCAAGGGTACGGGGCCAGGCTCTCTTCAGTGGTGCCCAGTGACAGGGCAGGGGCACAAAATGACTCACAGCCAGCTCCACTGAATATGGGGAAAAAGTTCTGTGAGAGTGACTGAGCACTGCAACTGCCCAGAGAGGCTGGGGAGCCTCCTCTGGAGAGATTCCAAACCTGCCTGGCCACCACCATTGTCACCTGCTCTAGGTGAGCCTGCTTTAGCAGAGGGGTTGGACTAGATGATCTCCAGAGGCACTTCATCCTTAACACCTCCTTCTTTTATTGCCTACTCATTTAACCAGCTGAACTTTCAAAACTATGAAGCACAGCTTATCTCACGAATGCCACGCTTTCCATCCCTCCTGCTTTATAAAAACAACCTCAATTTCACAAGACTATCTTAATATTCTCCACTTTTAAAGTAAAATTCTTTGGATCTTAACAATTTGCAATTACAGAGCATTATTGATTAAAAGTTGCCTCTGAACAAAAGCGTAATAAAAAATCCACGCTACTTTCATGGTGAATGAATGGATAAGCCTTCATAAACCTAGACTGCAAGATTAGAGAGACAGCCCAATTTTTTGCACTTCCTCTACTGGGATTTTAGAAACCTACTAATGCCTAAAAGGAGAGACTATGCTACAGAGCTTAACTGATGAGCTGGGAATTGCCAGTACTTTATCTCCCTACTAAATTCAGCAGATTTCTAAGTTTAGCCCCTGAAGAAGCTGTTGTTGCAGAAACGTATCAATTACAATGAGGAGACAGGAAAGAGACAGTCTGAGGACAGTCTGTGCCATTCCTAATTGCCCTGGTCATACAATTCCTCTCAAGGAAAGCGGCCCAGATTAACGAGAATTCGGATTCAAAACATTCCTGAGGAAGCATCCAGGTTTCTTTGGTTGGGAGTTTTTTCTTTTCTTCCCTTCCAAAACCTTTTTTTTCCCCTCTGACATTTCAGAAACTCTCACAACAAAGGAAAAAAAACCAAAACAAAACAAACCCAAAACTACGGAGATGAGCTGGCCAAAATGCTTTGCCAAAACGTTGTGTTCTTGTTCACATTAAACCTTGACAGGTGACTGTCAGCTGACATCCATAAATGTGCAAATAAGTGGATCAGGACTTCTGCTCAGGGACCAGAAATACTCAGGTCCACCTGAGAGGAGGCACATCCTGTGTTTTGTGTGAGTGCACCTCACTGATGATACAGCAAGAGGCCACACTCGAGGACTGCAGTGGGGAAGCCACACAAAACCAGGAGGGAAAGAAAGGAGAAGGTGGGAAAGTGAGAGAGGAGAGCAGAGGAAGCAATATTCAAGAATAGTTTGCTTCAGGTTTGAGTCATGTATCAAGCTAACATTCCAAAAACACCAGAAAACTCTTGAACAAAACACACTCAGTAGTCACACAGACGTTGAGATGTGCAGGAGGTAGCTGAGATTACATTAAAAAGGCAGAAATCCTATCACAGACATGAACCATGCTCCTGTGGATTGTACAGCGCTTGCCTTCTACACCTGTAGAGTCACTTCTTTCTAGAAGGACAAGGCAAAGGGAAAACAGGCTTTTCTTTCCCTTCAGCTTAGAAACAAGTGAAATCTCATGGGTGAACACTGGAAATTCAGCTTGTGCAACTAAGAGTGATGACTGTAAATATGTCTAACTGGATGAATAGATTTTAAATACTTCCATTTGAAAACTTTTTTTCATTACTCATCTCATTCTGGCATTTTTGGCAGTAATTTAGCTGGTATTTTGACAAGGCACCTCAAAATACTTGCGCAAGGTGTAGTGAAGCTTGATAATTATTGTCATAACCCTCCCACATAACAGTAGGTTAAGGCATTTGTTTTAAACTCCACTTTGCAGAGCACAGAGGGTTTTATTCAAACCAAGCTACAGTTTGATATTCACTGTCTTCAACATCCAATTTAGACAGTTGTTCAGTTATCCATGAACTTCTGGGTACACACACTTAGAATTTTCTTTATTATACTACAATAATCTATACATCATCAACAAACCTCAGGGGAAATAAAGCAAAAGAACAGATTTTTTTTTTTACTGACAACTCTAATTTCAACTTTATACCAAGTCCAATGTGTAATTCAGAGTTCAACTCTGCATATTTATGCATCTGTACTTTTATATGTGGTAAGAGACTGATTCACTTTGACACAGGCAGCTAGAAGCCAGCATGTTACTTTTTACTTATGCAGAGATACAGCCTCTTCCTTCTCCTTCCAGCTTTTCCCACATTTTGAGAACACAGGATAACTATACACAAAGTCTTCTATACTTATACTGAAGGCCATAACTGACCCTTACTATTTTAGGATCCATATTAATGGCATGCTAAACACTAAAGACAAAGAGAGGAAAAAATTCCCTGTTTCTTTCATTACTATTCACGAGCATATTCTCCAGACTTGGTATGTGGCACAAACGATTCCTCATTAATAGTTGCTACTGGAATGTGCTGGGCTCCAGAAATCTACACTAAGATGACATGAGAGAAGCATTTCAATGCAAAATTAAGCACAGTTCTTGCATGCATCAAGATAATACTCTGTGCTCGATTCCAGCAGTGGTTTTATACCTGCCATAAAAGAATCAAAAGCAAACTAAACCAAACCAACAATAAATACGAAAACACACAACTCTAACCACACCAAAATAGCCTCACATGGGTCGAAGGTCCATTTTTAGGTATCTCAGTGCAAGACAACTGATACCAACCTAACAGCACCAACTTAATTTGACCCCTTTTCTCCAGAATTTTCAGACTTCTCCAGTCCAATCCTTTCCTCTGAAAACTGCAAGCTTTGGCATAATTTATAAGGTAGCTTAGTTCTGGCACATGGACAAGCCCTCAGAGCAAAAAGATTTATCCTGTTCAGGTTAGAAATGACAGTAACCTTGAATTTGACTCATGTTATTTGCCTTCTTATCTGTTCTCTTTCTCCTTTCCATCCTTTGAGACTCTTAATCTCTTTAGAAGGCAGGATTATTTTACTTATTATCTAGACATGTTAAAAAAAAAACGTTGTGTAGTTTTAATCTATTCACTAAACGTACAGTCAACAGCAATTTTCTTTTTGGTTTAATGTGATCCAAGGACTGCTGAAAAAAAACAACCCTCAAATATATCATTCAGAGATATTGTTCTATTTGTAAGCAGCAACTAAGCACATCATTCCAGGTGCAGAGCTTGCCAACAGAAGTCCTACACAAGCAGGTTTCTTTGTTTTCATTCTATCTTGTGTTTTCAGGACTGCTGACCCAAAATGCTGTGTTACCAATGTTTTGTTCTAACACATTACAAAAGTCAGCCAAATCAAAATTCCAATCAGTTTTACCATTTTGAAATCGCTATCATCTTTGTCAGTATATTGCATAGGAAATTAACCCAGATAACTGTAGCTGGAGAGGAAAAAGGAGATATGTAATCCATCCAGTTGTACAGGGTGATGCACATTTTAACACAGTTAAAATGAAGGGTTAGACCATTTTTCCTCTGGAACAGAGCAGTTCACTCAAAAGTGGCAGCAAAGATCAAAGTACCAGGGTGGAAACAGTTGGTTTGGGGTCTCTCCGTTGAATGATTTGGTTGAGCTCCCTGTTCTCTTAAAAAAAAGAGCTGGGCCAGAACTCCCAAAGGCACATCTGGTTTTCTCCCACTCAAATTGAAGCTAGATGCCACTTCAAAGCTTCTCTCATGCCCTTTCTTTGTAGCCTTTATTTATGTGCTCCTCAGTGCTTCTCATTTGCTTATTGTCAATGTGGCCATCAAAGCAAAGGCTGAATACAAACAAAATCACAACTTTTAAGAGGCCTCCACATCTTTAATTTAGAAACACTGTTCCTTTTGACAAACTAGCATTGAAGAACACATTTCAGAAGAATGCTACCACTACACATCTGCTTCCTAACATTTATTCTGTGTCTTAAGATTTACAGACTGGCAAAATAATCTCTATTATGGATACACACAATCCCTATATATCACAAATATACTCAGAGATATTTCTTATGAGAAGCAGTTTTACACATTTGTCATGACAAAACACTTTAAAAGATGACAAATAAGGTAAGAAGACCAAGATTACCAGAGCAACACAGTCATTCTCTCTGCATTAATGCTGAATTTCTGCACTGATATTTAAAGGTAAGGTTCAACTGGAAACAATCATAAGACAAGTCTAGGCCAGTTTTGTTTGGTTCCTTGAATCCCTTCATTCCTCACTTGGACAGGAGGGGTGGGGAGGGAGGCAATCAAATCAGCCATTTCTACCTTGTGTGCTTGCTTTGTAGCACAAGAATGTCTTATTTCTAACAGCAAAAAATGCAGTTACAGTTACCTAACAAAGAGTTGCCTGAACTTGGAAAAAATTTAAGTAAATGCAGTCCCTACACAACTGCAAGCAAGGATGTGGTCTGTGGCTATACTGACACTTCTATTTTACTAAATCTGTAATGCCACATTTTACAGTAAACAGCAAATGCAAGCACTTTTTTGCCAGTGCTATCATACCCTAGAATTACGAGCCTTTTTTCAATTAAGGTTTTTAAACAACAAGTTTGGAAAGGGGGCTGCATGGCTCCACAGGGAAACATCTGAGTATGGTAACTTAACAACAGGGAGCCCCAGCAAAAGGGAGGGGGTAAAGAGACAGGCAGTCCCAAAGTGCTGACAGACCTGTAACACATCCCATACGCAGCTAAGAACAAAGTGTTTCTGACCCTTTGTGTGTGCACACGCTTGGGAAGGTGCAGACAAAATTCTACTCATTTTCTTGGCAGACAATGTAACACCTAAGCTGTAGTTACTGCTGCCACCACTTCTCTGGGCTGCTCTGAGTTGATTTTTTTCAGGCAACCTGCCAGTTCTGTAGACTTTCCTTTTAAGTCCTCCTCAGTTACAGTTATAGCAGCTTTGATATCTTTGCTGCTGCTGTAGTGAAAAGCATCTGGACATTTCAGTACTGCAGCTTTTCATTTGTTTTCCAAAAGATGAAGCACTGCTGCCCCAAAATTATAAACCTTCCTCTCAGTGGGACCGTTCTAAACCCACATTCATATTCCAGTGAAAATATTAATGCAAAACCAGCCTTTTCTCACTTGAGAAGATATGATTAACATGCTCTCATGACATATTTCCAATGTAAAACTAAGTTTACGTAAGCAAGAGCAAACATTAAAAAAAACTCTTTCAAAATGCTAGGATGAAATACTTGCTGAAATAGCACACACTCTATTACAGATTGGGAAAGTTTTAGTAAAGGACTCCTCTTTCTAATCAAACACTTCACTGTCAGAAAAAGTTACTGTTTCCAGGGTTCCCAGAACTTTGTGGGAGGTGTCTGTCATTCTGTAGATAACGTATCTGGGAATTTGTAAAATACTGAGACTCAGTAAGGACCACAAAGCCATTGTGGTAATTTGTGAGATGTACCTGCCGTCAATTTCTGTAACACTTCATTACATTTTAAGCCTTGGGCACAGGGTCTAATACAGTACCTTGACAGTAGCACTGCAGATAAAGAAAATTTTAAATTCTTTAAGTATTACTCTGTAGTAAAAAAATGACTAATGCACAGTTTGCCATCTGAGGTAAGTTTAGGAGAATAGTGAAGTGGGTGTTAGAAGGCAAGAACTGTCTTTAAGCCTCAGACTTGAAATCCAAGGATCCTTCAATGGTTAACTACATGGAGAGATTCCAAGAACTAGAATAACATAACAATTCTGAAGTGAAACCCCACAATGTGTTTTCTAAAGAGAAACAGGAGCAGCATCATTCAGCAGGTGGCTTGTGGACCAGAAGCACCACTGGATTTTCCAATTTGGCTGCTGCTGTCTCTTCCTGTGGGTCAGGCCACTCATGATCATCTCTGAGAGGTCGTGGAGAGGTGCCTGAGGACTGGAAGGAGGCAAATGTCACCCTCCTCTACTCAGCCCTGCTGAGGCCACACCTGGAGTGCTGTGTCCAGTTCTGGGCTGCTTGGGACAAAAGGGATATGGAGCTCCCGGAGCGGGTCCAATGAGGGCTTCGGAGATGGGGGGGACTGGAGCATCTCTCTTGGAAGGGAAGACTGAGGGAGCTGGGCATGTTCAGCCCTGAGAAGGAGCCTCAGTCTGTCCCTGTCTTCAGGGAGGGCCCAGAGAACGGACTGTGAGGCCCAGCAAAGGTGGGACAAGAGGAACGGGCAGGAACTGATGCCTGACCATGGGGAGTATCTTCCTCCCTGGGCACTGTGCAGACCAAGCACTGAACAGATTGCCCAGAGAGGTCATCTCCCTCACTGGAGATATTCCAGAATTCTCTGGACACGATGCTGTGCCCTGTGCTCTGGGACGACCCTGTGTGAGCAGGGAGGTGGGACCAGATGACCACTGTGGTCCCTCCCAACCTGATGCAGACTGGTATTCTGTAAAGACTGACAGCAGATGTCTGACCAGCTAATGTCTTCCAAAATCTTGCTTCCCTGGTGCAGGAGGCACACTACAGCCTCTCCTGAAGAGGTAGAGAGGGTAGAAGCAGTAACAGCTAACTTGTAGAGAGGGCAACAAAACACCGTTCTCAATAAAAAAAGAAAAAACAAACCAAAACAAACAAACAATCAAAAATCTCCCCAAAACAAAACAACCCAAAACCCCCCCAAAGAACACCAAAAAAACACCAAAAAACATGTTCCAAAACAAAGAAAAAGCTGTATTTGCTGCTGGAGCTAGATCACTCAGATTAGTGATAAGTTTGGACATTTCATTAGCATGGGTTAATTAGAAACCACTAAGTGGTATTTTCTTACACATACAATATTAGAGATTTTCAGGACAAGAAATAAACCTGACTTTACAAGGGACAAATGAACATTGTTCCCATGAGAGCAACTGTACAACACTACCAGAAGAAATTCATCACACCAAGTAAATTACAGATAATTCAGTTGTCTTAGTCACCCCCTCTACAACTACAAACATCAAATTCAGTAAAAACTTTGAGCAAATGCTTTTATAGCTACATACCAACTTTTACTGTTTCCAAAGCTCACTAGACAGAAAATTATCTCCATCACATACCACTAAGCTCAGTTATGCAAGCCTTGGCCTTCCTGATTTATTAGAAGCCTAAGTGAGATGTGCTCCTGAGCAAGCCTTAGAAATAGAAGTAGGAATTCAAAAGGCAGTTCTGAGTTATGCTTCCATTTCACTGTATGAAAATCAGAGACATTTTACAAGAGAAGGCAATTTTAATAGCAATTTTAACATGTTTTTCAATAATTATATTTTTAAAAAAGCTAAAGATATTTTTAAGAAAAGTGAATGCAGACAATTTAAGCAGTTTAATACGTATTGATGTGAACTGCAAAAAAGTAAAGCTCCTGAATTTACTGAGTTACAAATCCAATAGATACATAAAAATAGAAAAATATGTACCATTTCCGTGAATTACTACCTCAAATTCAACAGCAGAATTTCTATTTTTGGTAAAACCACAGTGTTGCTTTACAAATCTCTCTCAGCACATTGAGATCAAAAAACCAATATTCTTTAACAGTAGTAGTTAAATATCTTATTTATCTTAAGTCTTCTACCTTTGGTGACATTTTTATCTCTCTCTTATCTGGTAGTATTTATCATTACTCAGGTTTGTTTGCTTTTTGAGGTTATTTTTTTGTATGAATGGTGGGCTGCTTTGGGTTTCTTGCGCTTAGTGTTTTTTTACGGTTGTGTAAATCACACCAATCCTTTAATCATCTTAGCCAAGGTTACATGGAAGTGTAACAACATTATACTGCTCCAGACATCTACACAACTTCCATTTCTTGATCACTTCAGACACCTGGGGATTGGCATAGCCACCACACAATCACACCTCTGGTAAACAGCCACATTTCTACTAGTAACTCAGTAGAAGTTTTAAAAGAAAACCATGCTTAACAAGCACTTGTATCAGAATAAATCAGGTCATAACTAGACCCTTCCTAAGTCTGCTAAGAGAGAAAAATGGTCTGGCAAATTTCTGCCAAGCCACTGTCACCTGGGAAATGATTAGAAATCTCTCTTTTAGCAATCTGACAGAAGAGAGTAGCTGAAATGTTGGTGCACCCACTTGTCTACCAGTTGTAATTGTGGTACCCATTCAGACACACCCTGTATTTCAAGCTGTCTCTCCCAATAGGTCCTATTTTGCAAGAAATAAGCACAGAGACTGAAATTTATAAAAAATAATTACTTTATAAATGAACAGTCATCACTACGGCCTTAATCACTGGCCTTCTTAAAGCCATTGTGAGGGATTTAATTGAATAATCTTGGTGGTCCATTGATGGAGCATATGCAAATATGTGCAGCAGACCCAAGAGGATAATTAATTGTAGCTTACACCATGTGCGGGCCTGCATTCATCTCAGACAAAAGAGTACAAACTCTATTAAAAATATTCATTGCCTGTGACGTAAAGTTCAAGCACAGAGACACACAGGGCACAAAGTGTGGCACTGAACTGGAACACTGAACGTGTCACTTGTCATCTCCAAGGTCCAAGGGCGCAGCTGAGCCTCGCTCAGCTCTCCTTTCTTTCAGTTCATTTGGGTGCAGCTTCAGGAGCTGATCATTTCAGAAAAATAATATTATTATTGCCTTAGAAGAACAGCAGCAAGTTGTTCTACAAGTGTCCAAAAAGATTAAAACATCAGCAACACATTAAATTGGTCTGGGATTTGTTTGACATCACAAGTAGATCAGAAATTGTCTCAGGATTTTCTCTGAACTCTCACATCCTTTAAAACGGACTCTACACTGTTTTCTTGGAACATCCACACCTAATGTTCATTTGCTCCTAAAGCAGACTAACGATCCTGGTGCAGATATAATGTATTTTAATTTAGAGCTGTGGATGTCAATCAGGCTTGTGGGGAAACTTTGAGAACTGATCTAACTGCAGAGAGGCCACATATCCCCTCTTTTACTTCATTTTAAATTCATCATTGCCTATTATTCATCTTGTTAACCTCAAGTATTTATAAAAAGTAGGCAGGCCTCAACACTTCAGCAAATACTGCTTTTCAGGAAAAGCATCCTTACACTATCCACAGAAAAATACCAAAGAGTATCATACTTTGAAGTGGTGCTCTCACAACTTCATCTTAAAACATCAGTTCAAGTCCTTATGAGGCAGAGAATGTCCAGATGGACCCACCTGATCTACAGTGATGGCTCACTGCTGCTGTGGTGAGTTTAGCTCTGATTGTCAGAGTTAAGTGTCTGCATTAATTTTTGGTGCTAATACCTGTCAGCAATTAGCAAAACCAGCCCTTTGCAGCCCTGAATTCCACGCTGCTTAATGCTATTTAATCTACAGCATCAACCCCTTGCTTTGATGCGTGTGATCAAAGAGCAGTGGAAACCCACAGTTTTATGCAACAAGAGAAGGGCAGAGAAATGTGACACAGAAACAGGCAGAGCCAAATTACACCTGAAACTGGAGTCTGGTGCCCTCCCTCTGTTACCAGGCCCAAAATGGAGCTCTGGGAGCATTTATCCAATTGTATCCCGTGCTGCATCCAAAGCAGCACAGCCTGCAGGGTGAGGGAGGTGATTCTGCCCCTCTAGTCTGCTCTGCCCCCAAGCTGGTCAGAGGGATGGAGCACCTCTCCTGTGAGGAAAGGCTGGCAGAACTGGGATTGTTCAGCCTGGAAAGAGAAGGTGTTGGGTGACCCAACTGAGGCCTTGCAGTACCTGAAGGGAACCCACAAGTGAGATGGAGACAGACCATTTCCAAGGGCCTGGAGTGACAGGACAAGGGGGAATGGCCTCAAACTGACAGAGAGTGGGTTTAGATCGGGTATTAGGAAGAAATTCTTCCTTGTGAGAAGCCTCTGGCACAGGTTGCTCAGAGAAGCTGTGGCTGTACCATCCCATCCAAGGCCAGTTTTGATGGAATTCTGAGCAACCTGGCTGACTCAAAGGTGTCTCTGCCCATGTCATGGGGCAAGAATTACATGATCTTTAAGGACCTTCCAACCCAAACCATTCTGTGGTTTTATGGTTCTACAATCTAGATGCACTGATCTTAAAGAAAATGTCCAAGCTTAGGCAACAGATTCACACCAACAAATGCAAAAAAACTCAAATAAGAAACCCTATTTCAAACACAGTGTTAGTTTGCTTTCTCTTGATCTGTTACTATACACACTATCAGAACTGGCAGGATCCTCTTTCTGTTAGTTCAGAATACACAGAAAAAAAAGTTAGTTACATTACAGTAGTGTTAATTAAATGGTGCTAACACTTAAGATTCCTAGCTGTGCAGAATTGCTTCACATCACTCAAACATCTTCCCCCCAAATTATCTCAAAAATGCCAACTTGATTAAAAAAAAAAAAGTATTAAGGAAAAGTAGTTAAAAGGATGCTCCTGTATACAAAATATTCACAATAAAAGTTATTTTGATAAAATTAATTTATTTTTAGAATCAGTCTACCTAACAAATATCCAAAAAAGCAAGTCAACCTGAATACACGAAAAGATTAAATCCTATTTCCTTAAGTAATGTTTTACTTCTTCCCATCTCAATGCCAAGTTTCTTATAAAATAAATGAAAACCACAATTTAGACAGATGGTTGAAGAGGCAGCAACACCAATACTCACTATCAGGTAAGGAAGCAGAGCAGATGAAGAGTAACACTTTCTCTCTAATTAAAGTAATTTGGCCTTTTTAAATGAAGAAAAAGAGTCTGTATAATGGGTAAACACTAATTAAGTATTTTAAGTGTTATCATTAATACACTATACTAAAAAAAACCCCAGATTTGCTTTTTAGAATGTGCTTCATGTATATGGTCAGGTGTTTTAAAAGGTGACTTGGCAAAAATAAATACCACATGAAAAACAGCATTTAGGTAGCAGGATATATCATCATTCAGTTTACCAGATGAAATTTTAGAACCCCATCTGATGAAGAGTTTACGTCTGCCACCCACTGCTTATATGCAGACTGTCAATCACTTTGATGCCTCTTGGTCTCAAATAATCAAACTGTTGGCTCTAGAAGTTCAGAAATTTCCATTTGACAAAAGTACTTCTTGGCTGCCTCCCCTTATATTTTCACATCTCCGATTTCAACACCTACACAGATTGATCTGCATTATCCTTTTACTTTGTAAGAGCAGAAGAACAACTACAGTTTATTTACAAAGTGAACTGTCAGCACATTTGACAGTTCTGCAGGAAAAATACCCAGCAAAAAAAACCATTATAATTCAGTAGTCCCCTGGTTTTACATCCTGACTCTCACAACTGTATCCTTATCTCACAAAACAACGGAAATAACAATTAATATTTATTAAAGACTTTTGCTGACCCAGCAACACATGCTGCTTCAGGAAATGGCACAGCAGGTTGTTCCTTCCAAGGTTAAACTGCAGCAGCAGAGAAAACTACAGGACAACACCTCCTGAACAGACATGATGCCTCCAATGACCTTGCCAGCCAAATTCTTCCACTAAATTCATACCTCAGTCAGAGCCAGAATCTGGGAGCTGTTTTTCTTTCTCAGGTGGTTTTTTCAAGCTCAGGGTGTAAAGTGACATGAAGCTGACTTTTTTTTGGCAACAGCTGACTATTGTGTAAGAACATCTTCAGCCTCAAGCAGGCAAAAGTGATGCTTTTAATGTGAGAGCAGTTCATCTGTACATGACATTTCTAAGAGTGTAACTATATGGCAATGAAAAATATGCTGGTGAAGACTCAGTTCATTGAGAAACACATTATGTGAAGTGAAAATCAGTTTATTTCATTTGTGTCAGAGCAAGGGGTCAGGGACAGGAGAACATTGGCATGGCAAACATCACACTCAATGTCAGTCATTTCATGTAATTTTAAAAAAGCAAAGAAAACCCCAGAGAAAACCACCCTCTGTACTGGGTGGGAACATTACTTTTTATCGACTTCTTTAGGAACTTGTTCAAGTTTTTCTTATGTTGAATCTGGCTTTGGAAACACTTTTAAAGGACTAGTAAAATCATATCCAAGAAGTCAAATTAACTGCTGTTTACCATATGGAGTATTACTCAATTCTCCTCTTACCAGTAGAAAACATGAACATAAGGAAGAGATTTGCAAGGCAGGGAATATTCATACAAAACCAGGAGTGAAAACTCCTTCCCTTGTTTTTTTCTTTCTGGATTACACATTATATCAGGAAAGCACATTTTAGGCTACATTTCAAGACTATAAAACAGAGGATTTGTAAAGAAATATGGTTTTACAGTATCTCTCACCTTAAAGACTCTTTGCAGAATCAGCAGCTTTAGAGATGTTCCAGATCTGTAAAGTAACTATGCTTTGCAGAATTTTTACAGATCTCCAGATACTCAATACAGTTCTACTTGTTATGTATCTTCTGACATCCAACTGTTCCTGAATCCTTTTCTTCTGGTGCCAAATCTACATTCTTTAGAAGAATGGAGGGATCCAGCCTCTCTAATGGGTGTACTCCCTTTCCTAACTCCAAAGCGTGGCAAGTTTTGAGGTGTATTTATGGCCAGTAGGTTTTGAGTAGCAAATACTCTTAAACAATACTTTAGAATTGGCATAACAAGGAAAAAACCAGCAGCCCTGATCATTCCTGGCTGAAAATAGCAGTATTTATTTGTCTCTTTGCTTTAAACCTGGATTCCCGGTGCCCACTGAAGCTCCAGGCACCACGCAGCTCATGGAACAGGAATCTCAGACAGTGTTTAACTCCTTTTCAGGCTGTTTTTGTGCATCCTGCTCTGATGAAGGTGGCAATGAAATCTCTAGAACAGGCTATTGGCTAGAGCTGTATGGACAACAACGTTACTCTTTAATGGTGGACATCACAATAAAAGAGTCACTTGAGTACAGAGCCTTTGAAGGTATTTTTGAATAATATTCTCCTCCTATGCTATTTGGATCTCATAAAGCAACGAGTTTCAACAGCAGAAGGCTGGGAGGGTGAAAAAAAAAAAAGAAGACATCAGCTCACCAAAAATTTCTCATTCCACATGAAGAATGGGAACTTAAGTCATGCAGTTTTGCATGTTGAAAACAAACTGTCACTTGAATAACTCCTCCATGGAGTATGAATTTAGGGATTCTGACCCTGCTGTTGCCTTGGGCTGGGAGGTTTCCCCATGCCTGCTGACTATATGAGTGTGCTAACACTCAACACCCCTGATCCACGCCTGCCTCAGGCAGGGACTCTGAGGATGCTCTGCCAATGACAAGTCAGCAAAAAACATTTGCCGTGGTCTCCTCCCTCCTCGTGCCCTTTTCCTGGAGATAATTAAGGCAAACCACCCAAACCAAACAATCCAACCTACTTTATGCATTTTAAAGGAACAGAAAATGCATAAGCCAAAATACATATTGGTCGAACAGCTTCAGATAAAACTTATTTTTACTTTTGCTTGGAGAGCTCCAACCCTGAAACGACTGGAATTGCCCCATAACTAGAGTTTTTAATGATTTAATGCCAAGCTGAAAGCTTGATTTCATAGTATGTGTGTCATAAAAGCAAACATGGTTTTCACAAAATAAGCGTTTTCAGTGTTTTGCAAGAAAAGAACGTTCTAAAAAGTGAAAACAGATCAATTTATGAGGCAAATGAAATGTTAAGTTCAAGCAATAAATTCATCAGCTTTTCATACCCAAAAGCAAGTACGAACAAGCGATAGTGCCTTGCCGTGAATGTTGTTCATATTTTTCCTCATTAGGCAGAAGGTATTTTGAGGTAAAGAATTTGTTCCGTGATCACGGCTCTCACTGCTCAGGTGAAATCAGAAATTTGTCCCTTCATCTCTCCACCTCTGGGAAAAAACACCACACTTGAAGCTTTTGAAAATTTTAGTCTGCATGACAGCTTCCACTTGTTTACTGCAAAAAATCTGCTCCAATGTCTAGATAAGGGAAACTGCAGATCACACTGAATGTTCACACCTGGTGTTCCAGTTGAGATCTTATTATTTAGATAAAATAGGAGTTTCAATACCAGAAGAACCACATGTAACCCCCTTTCACCAGTAAAATAAGCAGACTGATACACCTGGCTCAGTTCAGAAGCAAAGCCAGAACTCTGAATCATGTAGCTCAGTGACACATAGCTTTAAATACATCAGTATATTCCAATTCTAGCTTATATTAGGTAGCCACACATTGAAATGAAGATATACTTCAAGGTTTTAAAAAAACTTGCTCATATTTAAACTGTAACCTTTTCTCCTTTAAAAAAAAAACGGAACAAAACAAACCCCTGAATCCTGCAAGAAAATGGGAAACCTATGAGCTAGAATGTGACTCCTATGGGTTGGAAAAAGTAACTGGAAAATTCCAGCTATCACCACACTAACTATGGCTCCATTCAGTTAACCAACAAACCCAGAAAGCTTCATATTAGCAATCATGATCAAGCTAACATATGCAGTAAGCATTTCTAGACCTATACTTAAAGGCCCCTCATTCCATTCCCTTTTCTTTTCTGGAAAGAATTCAAGCACATTACGATGTGTTTAACTGATTAACTTGAAAGTATAGCTGCATGGGGTTTTTTGCTAAAGAAAAGCAGCAAATTAGAAGTTTATGCACAATCCTAAATTCCTGTCAACAGAACAGCACAACAAGCTATTTGTGCTGTTCAATATATCCAATTCCAAACCTAAAATGCTACCAGCACTTCATTTTTGTGCACAGCCTCTGTATTTATTTCCATCTAATAGTACATTCAATGTATCAAAAAGCACGGTGCACTTTAAACATCTTCGAGGACAGTTTGATATAACTGCCTATAAAAACCTATTATGGCTAAGCCCAAATCACACTAAAAAAATTCAACAAAACAAACAGGTGATAAAACTCGCATTAAAATTTAACTTATCAAGCTTTAAGAAAAAAGAAAAAAAGGCACCAAGTAGGTAAGATAAACACCTCACTAAAATGAAACATTAAAATTTATCTAAATTCAACATTAGAATTTATTTGGGAACTATAATGACACAGAAAATAGTTCTATTCACGACAACAGAATTTAAAAAGCATTTCCCACAGCTCATTGTTTTTAGTTCTGGGTTGGGAGCCAAACCACCTACACGAAGAGTCAGAGCTACAAAGGAACATCAATGCTAACAGTCATCTTCCAAATCACGTAAATCATAAATATTACATCAATTCTGCAGCTGCAATACATCAGCACCACACTACTGTACCACAGGAATTGCCAGATGATGCATTAATGAAATTACCCTAAGCACAGGTCTCTGGAAGCTGATGTATTATATCCACGTAGCCACCCACAGCTCTGATTCAGACCATCCAAATTCAGTCTGGAATTATTTCCTGATGAAAATCAATACCTAACTTTCACTGAGATGAGCTGCACTGTTCCCCAGAATCTTCAAACAGATGAATAAGGCATTTTTGCATGTATTCATCCATCAAGACTTGTCATCCTTAAAGGAACACCAAGAGAAACCAAAACCAAAGTGACACAGCAAAACCCTGGGCTTCCCTTGCTAAGTACCTCTCTGTAGATAAGTGTGCTGTAATTTCTTAGCTATAAAAGATAAAAACCTTTTCAAAACTGGAATCCGACAAGATTTCCAAATGTCACAGGACTGCAGCACTTTTACAATTAGACTTTTAACTGCCAGGGAGGGGAAAAGACAACATGTATTTTATATTTCTCCTGTGATGAGAAAACAGTTACCATGAAGTGGAAACTGAAGTGTTTTTCAGTTATTTAAACCCTAAGATACAACCAGATACTGTTTTGTGGGTGAGTTGGTGTTTTTAGCCAAAATAATTTTTATGCTGACAGATTTTGCAGCTCAATATAAGACATCCCTACAGAAATAAACACCCAGCTTTGCAGATGGTGAACATACAGATGTACACACTGATTGGAAATGTACCTGTTTTTCCCTTGTGTGCCCTCCACAAGCATCTACAACCCCCAGAATAACATTTGAAACCTGGCATCCAGTAACACTGCCATATGAGCTGTGTATTAAAATCAGGTACCTTACAAGTGGCTATTTGGGAAGTACTTCCCATTCAGCACTGCAAGCTAATTAAAAAAAGCTCAAATTCCTGCTACATTCAATCTCTATGACATGATTTAGCAGACAAGCATGTCTAAATAAAAATCTTGGAAGTTAGACACAGTAAGTAATAAACACAATTTCTACCTACAATTAAGATTTCTACTTAAAATCTTCACTTGAATGCTAAAAAAAGTTGTACTCTGCTTTGCATATATTGTGAGTAATTGAATGCTGGATTAAAAAAATCTAAAAAAATGCTTTTTTTTTTCCAAAGTGGGAGGAAATGCTTTATGTCTTAGGAAAAACAGTCATTAAAATGTATAAGAATTACTCACCAGTCTCCAGAGACATCAATTCTTTACCACCAGCTCGACACACAAACAAGAAAACACATGTAAGGATGTGAGGGACGACCCTTTTCTCTTGGAAGCTGTTTCCTAATGAGGACTGCACAACTCTGACCCAGAGGAAAAGCAACTTAGCTGTCAGGATTGCTAGACTCTGAGAAAGCTGATACCAGAGTGATGTCACTTATTCCTGAAATGTTACTGCGGCTCCAAACTATTGACTCTCTCCTAGCAATAAATCCCATCCTCCAGATGATGGAAAACAAAACGTTTAGCAACAGGATTCAGTTTCAACAGGAGATAATAGTACAGATTTTAGTAGCGTTTCTCGAGCTTAGACAAAATATTACAGTCAGAAAAAGTGGAAAAAAAAAAAAAAAACCAACAAAAAACAAACAAAAAACCAAAACCAAAAAAAAAAAAAAAAAAACCAAAAAACCAAACCAAAAACCACAAAACGGCCCCAGATGTTATCTAAATATGCTCCTCTAATTATCTCTAACCTGAAAAAATCTTCTTTCTGGCAGCAACAGTCAGAAAAGACTTCATGAGATAAAGGGGAAGAGCAAAGACTGGCATCACAGCACTGGGCATCTGTCTACAAGGCTCCAGCTAATTCAGCTGAGAAGTTCTTGACCTCGCAGGGTGCCCCTCAGCCAGGTCACCTTTCTCCCTTTTTTGACTTCTTTCTGCCCCAAGGTTTGCCCCACAATGGGAGCTCAATCCTCTGGAAGTACTTGCCCAATTCCATTGGGAAACTTTTTTTTTTTTTTTTTTTTTTGATGAAAAGAAAAAAAAAAAGAAAGAAAAGAGCAAAAAAACGTAATGCCTGTGTGTTAAAATCAGGAATTTTTAATACTGAAATAGATGCATCCAAACTAATGCAGCATGTGAAGCTATAAGCACTGTGAAGAACACCACAGAAAGAAAAGAAATGATCACAACAGGCACTGCAGGAAATTTCTATACAGGAAAGAAAAACCAGGGACCAATATTCTACTTTAAAAATATGAAGCAAGAAGGAGATGAAGAACATGAAAACACGAATAAATTATTTGGTACATAAAATTCACTTCTGCAAGAGTAAAAAAAGCAGAGTTGCAGCTGAAGGGATGGCTGGGGTCTTCTACAAAATCCCAAATTTTGGACTAGAGTGCAGAGATCCTTCATATTAAAATCCTAAACATCAAAGATTATCTTCATGAATATCTTCAAATTAGCGTCACACACATCTTTAAATATGACAACCCACAGATTTCCAGCAGTCCTGAGCCAACACCATCCTAATTTAGAGCTGGTTAGTAATCAACGGGGGCACTGTGTGGGCAAGCACCGCCTTCAGTCAACTACACTGAGGGCAGTGCAAGCTTTCCTGCACAGAGCAGCCCTGGATTTTTGTACATTTATTAGTGAAAATACGTGAGCTACAAAGAGACAAGTCTTGCAGAAAAAAAAGACGCAAATTCAGGAGATAAATCGCTACTTTTTAAAAGGGCAAAATGAGAAGTTCTAAGGAATGCATAAAGTAACAAACCAGAGGGAACCTAGAGGCCTTCAAAGTAAAAGAAATGGCAAGTTAAAACAACAGAAAACATTCTTCTGATAGGAAAGACTAAGGACTGGGAAAATACCCCAAAAGTGGCAGAAAAGGCTTAAAACGAGGATCGAAACCGGAGTTATTCCTCAATTTTCAGTGTGAACAGCACCAAAACCAGAAGCTGGGGGGCAGAATGAACTACAAATAAATGCACAGGACAAGCTGTTATGGGGGCCAGGAAGAAACTGGTTAAAGAGAAGCAGCCAAGTGCAAAGCCAGGGCTCAACCAGTGCCCAGGACACTGCTGCCAGAACCCAAGCCTGTTCAGAGCCAACGGGTGAGATCATCAAACCCTTCTGTGTCAGAAACAGGCTGGCTTCAAAAGCCACAAGTGCTAAACCCCGAAGGCAAGTGACCTATTTTGAAACAAGTTCACCTTGCCACACTTAGAATTGCAAAAATCTGGAGTGCAAAACCTGTGAAATGCTGTTTTCCAATAAAGTATGGAATATGAGACTTGAGCCAAATATTAACAATGCAGATACGAGTTGGAAAATGTAAGAGTTTTACTACTGGTTGTGTTAAGTGGTCACTATTAGATACTGTGCCTCCTTTTCTTACTTGGCACATTTAATTTACAAACCTGATCCCCTGCTTTAAATGAAGTTAGCAATCTTCTCCTCCTTTTTTTGATAGCATATGATAAATTTTATGGAAGTAATTAATCTCCTGTTAGTTCTGTGGCATTAAAACCTCTCTTTGTTAGAGCTGTGCTATTTCCAGAAGAATCTAAATTTCATTAATAGCCTCCAGCCCTGAGCTCAGTGTTAAGATTTGATGAAGCATTAGCACATGACATTGGAAGACAAAGACCAAAGCAGTTGGAAGAGCAAAGAGCTGCCAGTTTTGAGACACGGTACCTTACCAGGATGTAAGGGCTGATTTCAAAAGAAAAAAAATCTTAATTATTTAATTACACCAACTTTCTGTCCAGTTTTCAATTTCATTTAAAAAATGGTTATTTTTGAAGGCCTCCAAACTGAGATTGCACTCAGTGCTGAAGGACCATAATTTTAAACAAAGAGCTTAACTTCCTGAAAATGTAAGACAGCTAAGACTAATCCTAACAATCAGAGTAGGACAACAGGACACACTTTGTCACTGTTGAACTAGAGAGTTATGGACTGTTCCACTTAATGTAATTTTCTATTTTCAAGAAGAAAAATTTTGGCTTTTTCATCCAAACCAATACAAAGACAAAACAACATAATTGAGGCCGAAGGAGCAGGGGAAAATAAAATTGCTCTGGGCACATATGTACAGATATCCACAGAGCAATCTTACCTTTATCTTCCACAGAATTTAGGGGTTTATGTTCACATCTAAGTTACTAACATCTTTACTAAGTTATTTTACTAAGGTCTTTAGACATCTGATTTAGGGAGCATGCTTCTTACTAGTTCAACAGGCCGCCTTATGGACAGTCAACATAGCAGTTAAAATATACAAAAACCTTAGGTCCAAAAGATGTCAAACAGAAATAAGGCTCATACAAAAATGTCAGATGAACAAGACTCCTGGTGGTCATCAGGTTCAACCTCATGCTCAGAGGTAAATCCAGTGCCAGGTCAGATTGCAAAGACCCTTGCCCAGCTGAGTTTCAAAAATCTTCAAGAAAGACATGGAATCATTCTCTGCTCAAGAGGCTTGAGTTTTTTAGTGTTATTATCTTAATCTGTTAGAATGTGCTTTATTGCAGTTTATGACCATTGCTATTTTTACACTTCTGAAAAGAGCCTGTGTCATCTATAAAGTCCATGTAGTTAATGAAAGGCTGCAGTTAAGTCTCTACTTTTGTCATCCCTTCAGGCTAAACACACAAATCCCCTTCAGCCTCTTCTAGAACATCCTATGTCCTGGCCCTGTAGCCTGCTAGTGCTGGACTCATGTTTGTCTCCCTCTCTCATACCGATGTGACCAAAACCCGAATTATTCCAGAAGAGACATTCCAAAGCAACAAATGGATGGGAATAATCACCATTCTCCCCATGGCAGCTTGGCAGTTAACCTTCATCCCCATCACAGCACAACATCCTGCCTGTCTCCCACCAGGACCCGCAGGCCATTTTCCGCGGAGCTGCTCCTCCACCAGCACACTCGCCTCTGCTGACCTCCATGGAATCTCCATGGAACACTGCATGTTCCAACACCCTGCTCACGCCTCCGGCCTGCTGAGGTCCCTGTGGGTGGCTGCCCTGCCCTCTGGCACTCTGAGCCCTCCTCCCATGATCGCTGTTGTCCAGGAACTCGCTGATGGTGCTTTCAGCCTGACTTGCTGATCAGCATCAAAACAGCCTCACCCCAGCAGCAGCTCCAGGGAAGGCTCCCTGCTGATCTGAAACTTCAAACTATTGATTGCTTGTGGTGCCATCAATTCTTCACCATTCATCCAATCCACACCCCACACTCAGACACAAAGGTACAAAGGTGAAGACATATCAAAAGCTTTGCTGAATCTAAGTGGTTTCCACTGTTTTCCCCCTCAGTTGCAGAGGCAGTCACAGTAGGAGGGAGCCAGGTTGGTCAGGCAAGATTTTTCCTTGATACAGCCATGCTGGCTGTTTCCAATTACCTTCCAGTATTTCACATGCCTAGAAACAGTTTAAATGAGAACTTGCTCTTTAATATTCTTAGGGAAAGCGGTGAGGCTGACCAATGTTCAGTTCCCTGGATCCTCTTTCTTGCCTTTTTTTTTTTTTTAACACAGTAATGTTTGTCTTTTTCCAGTCATCAGGGTTATCCATGCTGATAAAAATCACTCTCCTGGTGACATCTGTCAGCTCACTCAGCATCCTCAGCTGTTTATGTTCCTAGAATAAGAATCCATGGCTCTTTCAAGCATCAGTCAAAAAATAATTTTGAAGTGAATGTCATATTAAAAAAAAACAAACAAACAACAACAAAAAATGAACAAAAAGCAGTCTAGGAGAGGTAAGGGCCTTAAGGCAGCTTATATCTGTCAAAACAAAAAAAGAAGAGGTGGAACAACAAATGACCCCATAGGAAACACAACACTGGTCCAGGTTGCTGGAATGCTCCAGGATCTACTGGGAGCTGCCATCTGATATTTCTGCTGTACCCACAACCCTACTGTAAATCTACGACAGAGAGCACTGAAGTGTTACCCAAACATTTCTTCAAGCTTGCTCTGCTTAGTTTAAGCTCTATACACCATGAGCAAAAATAATAATGAATTTTAAAGCAGGAATTTCAACTGCTTGCTGTTGACAGTACAGACAGAACAAGTTTTCCCAAAGGGAAAGCCCAACCTTGGCTTGCAACTGGAATGTCTTGTTCTGTCCCAAACATCAAAGAACTTAAAGACATGTCATGGAAACTGCATGCAGCATGAACATTACCAGTGCAGCAACCTTAGCAGGGAAGGCAAGGGCTCAAGAGCCCACGGGGCACTTTTTCCCAGTTACAGTGACACACACAGACACTGACAGAGAACCTTAAATGAGCTTGGGAATAACCAGCCAGCATTTATAGTTGTAGTCTTTCTAGAATAATATGTTTATAGTTTATATACAGCCTTTGATTCTGTGCATTGAAAAAGAAAAGAAACAAAGTGAATGTTTCCTTCTTCCCAATGCTTTCAGAGGAAGGGAACAGCATTTTTAGATTTACTGATGAAAGACCAGGATTAAAGCAAACATCTGGCTAAAGAATGCATTAATTTTACAAACATATATACATTTCTCAGATACAGCATCTTTTACTAAAGCAAACTGCACTCCCATGCAACAGCTGAAAAAAAAACATTTCAGGGAATTTTAGCTCACTGCTTAAGCCAACACCAGTCAGAACTTACTCTTTACTCATTCACAGAGTGGTTTGGGTTGGAAGGGACTTTAAAGATCATCTCATTTCAATCTCTTGCCATGGACACTATCCCAGGTTGCTCCAAGCCCTGTCCAACCTGGCCTTAAACACTTTTCAGGGATGAAGCATTCACAGCTTCTCTGGGCAAACTGTGCCATGGCCTCACCACCCTCACAGCAATGAATTTCTTCCTAATATCCAACTAAACCTGCCTTTTTAAAACCACTGCACTCACCCTGTCACTATCTGCCTGTATAAGTTCCTCTCCCTCCTTTTTCTAAACCCCCTTAGTTCCCTTGTTTTTTAACACACACTTTGTGTTTAATCCAGAATGTAACTCTCCAGAAAAGAGCAATCACGAAACCTGATTATCTAGAGATTTTATTCACTGCCAAACAGATTTTCAAGCATGTGCCAGACATGAAGGACCCACAGTCTCCCACAACTCATCACTGAGGCCTGAATCTTCTGAGATGGAAGACAGACATTTATTCCATTCCCTGAAGCCTGTGACAGTCTTCTGCTCCCCCCAGTGGCAAAAACCCAAATATAATCCACAAGGATGCCACTGAAGCAGCATCACATGCTCATACAGCACTGTTCCCAGTGGTTCTTCAAGCCCAAAATTTCCATTATGCAAAGGATTTTTGTTCTACAAAAATTAAACAACAGCCTAAATCAACATTTATCTTGATTTGTTCAAAAGAATTTTTGGAATTGATAAATAGAAGGTAGTTGATAATGGAAACATTTTAAATTAATCTACAATCCTAAAGTTGACAGCAATTTTCTTGGGTTATGATAAAGGGAAAAAAAAAACACCTTTAAAAATAAAAATATTTTTGATACAAGTATTAGTAGCAATCTTCCGCTTAAAAAAAAGTCACAGAAAGCTGCTGCTACACAGACATCACTTGCCTATTCCTATCAGCCTTCTAATGTTTTCCTTTTCTTGAGCTTCAAAAAGTTTTTTAAAAACTGAGCATAATAAGAATACTATTTCCTGAAAGATGAACAAATGGGTATTTAAAAAATAATTCTGACACTGTAATTTGAGGATATATATCTTACATACGGTAAACACTCTTCTATATTCAGAGACTGACTGCAAAATGAGTTTATTTGAAATATTTTTTGGCTTGTATCAGTGGCACCTGTGATTACTTACCAGCCACCTCCAGTAAGGAATGATAAGAAAAGAACCCCAGGGCTTTTTTTTTATTTCATGCACTGAACGAGGGGAGACACAGAAGGCACATGTGAAAGTCCAAAACATTAATACAAGACTTTAAACATCGTATCTAAGAAAATCAGTTACTGAATCTCACCAGTCCAAACTGAACCCATTTCACACAAATACAACTTAATAGAAATACACAAATACAACTTACCCTAAAACTTAATTCAATCACCTGCTGCTTTTAAATGTATTTAAATGGGCAATGTTCACACAAAGCCAAAGCTATCTAATAGGTTAGAGAAGCCCCAAATGATATTGCAGTTAATATGGTTTAAACTGCACCTAAAGAACTTCTACGCTGGAGTTTTCCCTCTCATTTCCAAGAATTACATCTAAAACAGAGAAATAACAGCCTGCATTATTTTTGCATACTTCAAGTTTCTTAAGACCTTAAGTTAATAAAGTTCTTAACTTTATTAAGTTGAAGCCCCTGGAGTGTCACAAAGTGGTTCCAGCCAGACATCACCTCCCTCATTTATCCTGAGGAACAAAACAATGAACTCTCACTGTCAGTGAAATAAGTGCTGCCCACATGGAGTAAGGATGTCAAATGTGGATATTAGCATTACTACAAGCTGCACTGAAGCCAGCAAGGAAGGTTTACACAAGCATCTTCCATTACACCCATGGACAATGCTGGAAATGGGTGACAAGCTAAGAGCTATTGCTCAAACTTAAAGGCAGCACTGCTCTTTGAGTCAGGACAGCTGAAACCCACCTTGCTGAGTTGAAATTATGTGTGTTCATCACACCAATGAGAGGACAAGGAGTTTTAGAGTCCAACAGAAGGGAGCGAGACTCGTTCGTTTCATTCTGTATTATTCTGCCTTTGTTCCTCTCCCTAAAAAGGAAGGTGCTAAATCGGTGGGATCGACTGAAGTGGTCAAGAGAATTATGTGGTTTAAAACCACTGAGCTCATGAGTTTCAAGGCCTAACAGCTTTCTGAATTCATTTCCATGCTTGTCTTTCAAATGTATTTTGCAGACTTTCCTTGAGGATTAAGATGACAATGTGAAAAGCAGCTTTCTAAGGATTTTTCTCCACTGTCTTTTAATGATTTTGCAAATGTTCATACCAGTGCACAGCAGTTGCTTAGCTTCACTGGCATGGTTTCTATAAGTACATTCCAGTCAGGTTAGGTCAGTCATTTTGATATCTCAAAAATAATCAGGATATCAAATATTCACTACTCGAGCTCGAGAAAACACATTTCCCCCAATAATTTTAACAAGATTCACATTACAAACAGTTCAGCTCTTTGCAGAATGAATTCTAATGATCCACATCCATTGGATACTGCCTGTCAGAAAACATGAATTTAATGTTCTGACAGAAATAGAATTACTGGGAACCATCTCCAGCGCCATGAAGGACTTGATACATTCTGAAAAAAACATCTAGTTAGAAGTTATAATCTTCTCTTTTCTACACACTGGCATGGTTGTTTCTAACATAGATGACATGCCAAAGTTATTTATTAGTAACTTTAAACAGGTAAATTATAATTTCTGCATCTAGAGCAAGGACTGTAGTGTCAATAGAATCAGCAAAGGAATCTATTGTCTGCAACTAATTTCTTCTCTAGATAAAGAGCAGCGGAGTCTTACTGATTATTATTCCTTCCTACTGTAATTCTTCAACTGAAAAGGTTTCTTCTATTTTCATTCAATATGAGAAAGCTGAAGAGAAGTGGAATTGTATTCACCAGCCACAGTGTCTACCTTTTTATCAGTAAAAATGCTACTGGTGTGTGCATGAGATCCCCCAAGTTAAAAGTAAAGAAAGTGTAGGCTATTTGCAGACACTGAAATGCTTTTCAGTGAAAAAGGGTCCAGTGTTCAAATTGCAAACTTTTCCTCAACGCCACAGGGATATCAGAGCTTTGCAGGGAACCAGCTGGAAACATTTTAAAACTATTAAAAGTATTTTTCTTCTAATACTTTTCCAGGAAATGGCTATACCATTTTCATTTCATCTTTTATATAAAACTACGGAGGTAACAAGGGACAAAAAAGTTGAGCCTGGGAAGCTAAAGAGCTTTCTGGATCAGAGAGTCTAGAAGTGTTAAAGAAACTACAACATGGTTGTGGTTGGTGTAAAGCAGTGGCTAAACTTACACAGGAGTGGACACAGCCCATGCACTCACACTGCACTGGCCCTGGCATTGCTTAACTTCTCTTCACTGCTGTGTTACTACTTTTCCACACAGCTCTCTGACTTTGTTTCAGCTTTACATAGGTGCAGCAGAAGTTTTCAGAAATTTTTGCTTGAAAATGGAGAAGGGGAATGCAGTCAGAGACTCTCAATATCACTTCAACACTGTTGTCAGAAAATGACATGTTGCCGCTCTATTAGACTTGTCACTATAACATAAAATGAAGAAATTAAATAAATCTAATTCTGTTGAAGTCCCACACTGATTAATACATTTAATAGTCCTGTCTTAACAAAATTGAAACGGTTCTTACTTGGTTTCAACACAGACAAGGTAATAAAATAAAAAACTGCATCCAATGGATGAAATTGTCAATCTGAATCTATCCTGTGAAGGTGAATCATTACAGGACACAACAAGACAAGAACATCTTAGTGCTCAGGGCCCTGAGCTGATGAATTTAGGACCTTAAACTTACTGTGTTACAGGGCACTGCCACGGTAATATTCCAGAACAGACTGGACTGGAAGTTGACTGGAATTTCTATATGGAATAATGCAAAGCTGGTAGCTAAGATATTGAAACCAACCCAGCTTCAAGTGCAAGAAGTTTCTCTGGGGCTATTTGGCTTTTCTTCCTATGGGGCCAGGTGCAGCTTTGCACTGACGTGCATTTCAGTGCCTAAGGTATTTGACTGACAGTCATCATTAAGCTAATTGCATCAGGGATCTGCCCTTTGGCTTCGCTTTCTGCATCACCAGGCTTCCTCTATGATCCTGGTTAAGTAAACCTCTGTTTCCAGTCCAAATTTGTACTATCATGATATAAAATATTCCCCACCACTAAAACAGCCAAATGCTACTGTGAGTTACTAATAATGCTGCAATGGAAGGTTGTGGGGAACAGCCTCACCCTATTCTGACCATTTAGGCAGTCAGAAATGAAATTCAGCTGCTCCTGCAGGAAGCACATCTCGGCCAGAACCACACTGTACTTGGAGACACTCTCAGAGGCAGCACTGAAGAACTTATTTTGACAGCCTCAGTGTGAGGGCTACTAAGGATATCTGTCTTGTCTCTGCTCATAGAGGGAACAAATGCACTGGGCAGAGTGGGCTGAAACAGATGGCATTACCAAAACTAGCGTTGTTTAAGTCATGCCTTTCGTTCTCTGCTATGACAACCTTGATGGCTTGGGATATTTTCTCCAAGAGGGAAAAAAAAAAAAAAAAANAAAAAAAAAAAAAAAAAAAAAATAAAAAGTCTAACATAGATTTCCCAGGCAAGATACAATGTCTCAGACAAACTTCTATTGGGTAAAATTGTTAAGACTTATATTGATATCCTGCGTTTTAATGACAGCTCTAAACACGTTTTGGTATTTCTTGTTTCTCAGTGCATTTTTTCCCCCTCCAAAACCTCCATCATATGCTGAACACATCTTGTGAAAAAGAACTGTCCACTTAAAATAATACAATAAAGCCGTTTTGCTGGTTTTGTTTTCACTTTAATCATGGATCAAACTTAAAGGGACCTCAAGACTCCACAGCAAATGCTGTTCCACAAAAACTCTGCAGGTCTCTCCACTAAAGATGTTACTCACTGTTGTCACCAAATACAATGTTTTCACTGATTAAAAGTTTTTTATTCAGTTGCCCATATGCTAATGTTCATGTAAATGACAGATTTTCCACCAATATGGTTATGTTATGATACCTATAAAACTGCCTGGAAACAATCCCTGTACACATTATTACATATATTATGGCAAAAAGAGGCAAAGGGACCATCTGAAATATAAAGACAGCCAAATTTGGGAATAAACTTTAAAGACTGAAAATATTGAAATGCTGATTAAGTTAATAGTTTCTATATAAACAGGGAAGTATAAAACATGGAAACCTTTTGATATTTAAGAGTTTTGGGCTAGATATGAATTGCACACAAGTCCCTTCAAGCGGCCTGAAGTACATAATAATTAACATTTCCTTTCTTTTTTCCTCAATGGCCATACTTTGAAAGAGCATCAAGTTTTGACTGGCTTAGAAAAAAAACTAAGTCACTGTATGGTTCATGCTTCCATTAAATTCAGATTAGCTTAAGGAAAGCACAAAGCAATTCCAGTGTTCTTATAGCCATTGACATATTTAAATACTAAACCACTGTCTCCTCACCACAGCACTGAAATGTGTGCAAGACTGAATATCCTGAAACATTTTAAAATATGGAAGAATGCCTAAAGAAAGTGATGTTGTACTGAAAACACACTGAAAAAATTCAAGCTTACGTATCATTTTGAGAAACATCCATGAATTTCTTTTTCTTTTTGTTTTCCCCTTATCTCTTCTCTATGTTCTTGGGGAGATGGAAATTCTAATCTACGAAAAAGAAATGTTTTACTTGCTCTTGGTCATCTTTTGGGAAATTTGAAGTTCCAAACAACCCCTTTATACAAAATCATTTGCTAAATTTTCATGGACAGATATTCCCAATAAATACCTATTCACTACTGAATGGCAATGATCTTGTGTATTCATGGCAAAAATCTGCCAAAATTCACAGGACTGTATTTAATATCCATTTCAAACCTCAGTGTACTGAAAAAGCTGACAATTTTTAGCTCATTCAGCAAGGACTTAGCCAACTCATTATTTCCACTCTCTTGATACAAAAAAAAGCTGAAGTTTTTTAAAAATAACACAATCCCAAATGTTTTAGGTTTTCACTTTAACAAACCCATTTCTCAACTTATACTAGGCACATACGGAAAGAAAGAACTAATAATGCCTTCTTTGCTTTTCCATAAACTCTCAGACCCAATTAGGCATGGCTGACATTAGAGCCAATTATTTTAAATGAGTCCTGGTGTACGTTTTCTTTTTCACTTGGAAAAGTAAATTTAGCTCATGCTTGTGAAACACAGCTCCACTCCTTCCTCCACTTTATAAAAAAAAGAAACTAATAAATGGCAGCATAGGATTGTAGCAAACTGTCTAAAATAGGTCAAGATCTGATGCAGAATGCTGACAAGGTTTTTAGACACAACCTTCAGCCTAAAATTGTCACAGGCTCTCCATCTGGCACACCAACTGAGTATGTGCAATTGTCAGCAGTAGTAAAATCTCTTGTTTAGAACACCATGTGAATGGAAAAAGAATGAGCCTTCACTGTCCAAAAGATTTTAATAATTCAAAAAACAGTTGGCAGGCAGCTAAAGTGATAGATATACAAAGGTTCCCCTTCACCCCACATCCTCAAGTGATTTTTTTCCCCTGTACAAACCATTACATGTATGAAAATCCAAGCAAAATGTTTGTTTAAACATTATTTCAGTAGTGGTGCTCCCTCAAAAGACCTAAAGCCACCACCACATTCTCACTGCTCTCCTGGTGAAAAAGTGCCACACAAGTCAGTGACCTTTTATTCATGTGAAAAACAAAATTAATTTTTTCATCCTCTTCAATAAATAGCTCAACAGGTTGAATTACATGCCTTACATTTTCAGTCACATGAGTGAGCTCCTCAAGTTCCTTCTAGAGACCTCCAGTTTCTAAAGATCAGAACATCTACATAGTACAATCCTAGGAACTTAAACCTTTCACTCCGGTATTTTATTGCAAGTTACCATATATTGATCCACAATAAAACATAAGAAAATCCTAATGACAGCTGACATATCTAAAATGACTGAGTAACAACATTCCTTGACATGGAAAAGCATAATTTTATTCAATTTCAGTTCTCAATTCAGTGCAATTTAAATTCATTTTGAATAACCTTGTTCAGCCAGCAGCCCTTACACACATTCACCTCCCTCTGTGCATGTTCTCTGTGTGTATATACATGCATATATATGCACACACACATCTAGAAATATAAAGATATCAACAAAACTAGCAAAGAGTAAAACTGCAACAAAACAAAAGGCAATATATTGTTGTCAAGTTTTCTGACTTCTCAAAATAACCAGTTTATGCACAACCACCATTAAGAGCACGAACACAAGATTTTTCACACAAGCTGCCCGTGACCCAAAGTGGTCTATGTTAAATAATATGGGTATAGGCAAGAGAAGCTCTGCAGAGGAGACAGAATCTTACCTACAAAATTCAGCAATTAACCTTTGTAACAATAATTTAGCTTTTTGGAAAGCTAACCAGAGTCAGCACAAACTTCAAAGGAAAGAATAAACATTATCCTGAAGAGTAAAATAGACACGATCAAGGTTATAAAAATAGCTTGAGATGTTTAACACTCGCAAATTTCTGCTTTCCTTTAGACTAAAAACTGTTCCTTTCCAAAGCCTGTGAAATAAAACATCCTGAGAGGTTTGAAGTTCTCTAGGATTGCTGTTTGTCCAGAAATTGTCCTATGGTAAATCCGGACAACTACCATACTATTATGAATCACCATATTATAATATAAAGTCATTAATATTATATTTATATGAAATAATATGAATAACTTCATATTATAATATGGTTCATATCATTCTCCAGATCTCTGTGAGACACAGCTCATAGCACCTGAAGGCACCACCACTATGAAACAACATGTTCCAGTTATAATATATAATATATATATACTCAGAAATAACACGCTTTGAAGGTAACAAGGCAGTGCAGTGATTTATTTTGCTCAACACAGGTCTGCAGTTACCCCTGGCTGCCTCTCTTTCATCATTTGTCAGAGCAGCAATCTAGAATCCCGCTCTGGCAGCCCAAGTGCAGCTTTTCTGATGGGTAATGACAGCCCTTTGCCACCACAGGGCCTCAATTAAATGCATTATCCTTAGGCTTTAACAAAAATCTTAACTCCTGCACCCTTTTTGGATCATTTTTCCCGGAAATCCCGCGTTAGGGGGTCAAGCAAACTCAAGTACTCAAGGTTCACACACATCATCCTCCATCCCGTCCCTCTTCCAGCCAGGAGTGCCAGGGTGATGATGAAGCTTAAGGGCTTATTGATTCTGCTCCTATAAATCAGGTCAGCTGGAATCATAACAGGGCTTGTGTTTGGCAAGAATCTCTTTGTCAGACTCAGCAAATTCACTGACAAGCAGCTTTGCCCACTGTAATTCAAATCTTTTATCCGGAGGACTGAAGTACATATCCACAGTCACAACAGGATAAAGGATATCCACTTGTAAAAACAAGCTCCTCTCCCAACCCCAAAATATTTGTGAATGCATTAGTATTAAAGAGCTCCAATCTCAATTCAGTCATGAACTGTGTCACACCAAAACCTTCAAACACACATCAAGTTCAGTCATGATATTAAATCATCTTTATTCACCCACAGGTAAGTGAAATCAGGAAACAACTTTTTTTTTTTTTGGGAATGGAAGTGGGTGGTGTCAGTTTATCAATTCACTCCCTGCTTTTTACAACCCCAGTTTAGAGGTTTTAAAAATATATTGTCAGCTGATTTTTTTGCTACAAGTTCAATGCCTTGCATTAAAGAATTTAGAAGTTATAATTTGCAGGTGTTCTTGGAGGAAAACAAGATTTTAAATCAAGCGCAAGAACTAAGCCTTGATAATACTTTGAATCATAAATCCCGCCTTCCCCACAGTTAATTAGAAGTTAATTAAATCTTAAGCTGTATTAAGCATTCACTTTAACTACTACAAAGACTATAAATTTGCTCAGAAATTCCTACTATATCTTACCAAGGTGTCAAATCTCAGCCATAACAAAGAACTAGGAGATACCTTTTTCTATTCCTTGGTTGGTTAAAGAAGGAAATACATGCACAGCAGCAAAACTAGCATGACAACTCCTAACTTACCCTGTTCAGCAATTTGTCTTGAAACCAAGTACTGTAAATATCTTTCAGCATTGTCTTAAATGAAATTCGCTTTTTGCAAGACTACTCAAGCTCCCTCTAAAATATGAGATGCACGAAATAATCCCGATTTTAAACCAAAATTGGTTTAAAAGAACATAATGACAAACGACTGAGGAGTGATGGTTGAAGAACTGTTGCTATATTTAGAATAGTTAGCTAATTTGGAGTCAGAGGGAAAAAAAATATGCCCATTTTTCTGCCCAGCCCAGCATTCCTGTTAAAAAAAAAAAAAAAAGCAATTCTTCTCCAGTAAAGAAATTAAAACACACATCCCAGAATTATTTCACTGAAGTGAAGGACGGCAGAGGCATTTCAAACAGCCACCATTATTAGAGGAGAGAAGAGACAAGTGTGAAGCTGAGTTTTATCTGAGCTATCTAAAGGCATCAGAGAGGAGAGGAGATGAATATCAACTCACCAGCAAGCCCTGGCGATCTAACAGCAAGGCTGGTCTCACATCTCCGCTCGGCTCCAGGAGGGATCATATGCGCACTGATGGAAGGATGACAAAAGGGCACGCTGCGCTCTCCTCCACCCCACTTGAGTGACAGCTCTCCTGACAGGGAACCCAGGCACACGCTGCAAAATCTCAAGCAGTGGGGACCTGAGAGAGCATGCTCAGTGCCTAATTTAAAATGGCCTGATGCTTCATCTCAGCAGGAGATGGCCTACTTCCAAACAATTTCAGAACTTTAAGTCAAATCTAAAAATCATTAATTGGAATACTCAAAACTCAGCCACCAAGCAGCATTGATTTTTTTTTTTTTTTCCTCCCCCCTCTCTTTTTTGTTTTAAATCTGGGCTGATGAACAGATAATTATTTGCACTACTTCCCTGAAGGGCATCCTGAGGCTTAAACACTATCATCATGTGCTTCACTGTAATTACATGATGCCACTGTAATAGATTGAAAACCTTTTCAGCATAGGAGATGATTTGAACACTCAGCAACACAATTCATAAATCAGACAAAGACAGCAGATCTGCTGAATAGTGTCCATATTGATTTAAGAATTATCCTACCAGCTGATTTCTGGGCTGGGTTGTTTTTTTGGGGTTTTTTTTGTTT
>VXBN01016918.1:255645-313712 GCA_013397395.1 Sinosuthora webbiana
TTTTTAAGGGTGGGGGAGGAAAGAAGAAATGCTTGAGAACTGTCTAACAAGTGATGGCTGGAGAACTATCTAGTAAGTGATTTATGTTCCTGAGCCACCTCCAATTTACCTCCACTTAAAGTCTCTTTATACATAAAAAACCATTTAGCTTCTTAATGGAACAATGCATTTGGATATCAAAAGTCAGGTTATTCACATGCAAAAATCCTATGAACCAGGATTTTCCCCTCAGGAGATTAACATCTTTTAATACACCCACAGACAAGTGGTACAGAAGTCTTCCGTGTTTTGGTTTTCTCTATCTCACAGCCTTCTTTCCATATTTATTGTATATTCATTTTTTTCCAATGAATACACAAAGTTTTCCTCCTCTTGTGAGAAGAAAAAATGCTGCGCCCCAGGCACTTCTGGTTTTTTCAAATGCTTTCCTGCTTATCATTCAAGCTGAATACAGAGCCAGGCAGGCTACTTTAGAAATGCTGTATTTTACAGGATGCTATATAAAAGAGAAGCACAGCCCTCCTGGTCTGTACCACACCTGAGCAGAGAAAAAGGTTTGGAATAAACTCTGCTATCAAATCCCCGGCTTCCCCTATGGCAGATATTGGTTAATACAATGGCTGGTATAGAAGCAGGACATTATTCTTAAGCTTCACTCGTGTCTACAAGTAACTTAAAAATTGCATTTTCCTATCTGTCCAAAATGCTTATATTTACTATGAGGACCTGCAACTTCAGACACAGAGTTTTGAAATCTAAGACCTTCACTCTGCACTCCTATGCTTTAAAAATCCTCTTTACGAAGGTAATTATTTTAACACTGATCCTTGCCCTTTTCCTTTGAATTCGCACAAAATGAGAGGAAGTATTTTCACTTCAGCAACTCCTTCCAGCCACAAACCCAGCAGTCAAGGTGCACAACAGAGCTGTGGCACAGCTGAACCTGATTTCATGAACATCCCATTCCATATTCCAGAGACACACTATAAAAAGTAGTTTATTTATAGTCATGTAACACTAACTGCATTCACTTGATTTTTAATCACATAATGTCTTGGTAGTCAATTTTCCTACAAAAAGAATCCTTGCTACAGTGTATGTCCACATAGCAAAATTCAGATGAATTCTGCAGTCTGCCATTAGGTAATGAAAAGTCATCTTCTTGATATGAAATTCACTATTTCTTTGCCAGCTAGTGAGCACTTTAAAGAAACAAGTGAAACAAGTACTAAATCATGTTTCACATTTTTACCTAAGCTTTTATTCTTTTGTCATCTAACTTTTCATCATTTGCTTTGTTATCGCTGTCTGAACTTCCATGTAAATTCAGACTGGTAAATGAAAACGTATTTTTTAAATGCAAGGTGTCATGGACATAAGAGTTGCCTCCTGAGTGAGAAATGTTTTCATCCAGGCAGGCTTGCTCTAGCTTCATTCTGAAAACAAAATAAATAAATAAATGCTATTGAAGAAAGATTACTTGTACAAATCCACAGCCAGCTAAACAGTGGTTTGCAGTTTCCACATTTAGAAGACGAGGAAGGAGAAGAAGCTGCTAATAAAACCCATTAAAACTGAAGTAAACACTGTTCTCTTGTTTCAAGTCCATTCCCCTTCGCTTCTCAAAATCCCATCAAACTGAGCACAAATTAGGAGAATTTTCTTTGAGCTAGACAACAGTTTACAAGTTCAAAAGGTCTGCTCTGAAGTTAAATTTCTGTGGGTATAGTCTCCCCCTAAAAGACAAATTTTCATGGAAAAAAACCCAACCCCTCTGCACTTCTTGGACAAGTGCCCAACTTTACAGAAGCGTAAGGAAATTTTGGGACAGTTTTTTCTGTTGATGAATCTGTATTTTATTCTTTTAATGACTTACAAATTGTAGCCACAATAATGAAATGCAAGGGGGTTATGAGTAGCACATAAAGCCAAAATACTTTGATTCCACAACGAATCAGCCTTGCAAAGCAATCTCTTGCTGACCTCGAAAGGGTTCCTTTAAAATGACATAAATTTGAGTTTCAAGATCTTGGTAAGGAAGTCTTACAGTGAGTAACTGTAAATTTGCCAATTTGCCATCTAATAAACATGTCTTGAAAGAACAAAAATAATTGAATTAATATATGAGTAGGGAAACATAGCCTGTAGCCAGGACTTCTAAGAAAATAATTCTTCTGAACATGACAAAGCTGGGATTAAAATCAAACAGCCCTGGAAGCTGGAACATTTTTCTAGAGTTTCTGCATTGATATCCAAACCAAAGTCTTTGTTGCCACACAAAGCACTAAAATCATGCCAGACCACTGTGTTATAAAGACAATGAGCCTCAGAGAGTGGTGCAGAAACACAATTTCAGTCAACTCTCTGCAGACAGAAGCTAACTTAGAAAACATGTAATGATTGAAGTATTGCTGGTTTTTTGTTCATTTGTCTTTTAATCTATTTAACAAGAAATCAGGTGGTAAATACTTTAAACATCTTTCTTTCCAACAGCTCCCACATGAACAGCCCTGATCACCTGCTCGGACAGCAGAGCAGCTCATTTTAATAAGATGGATGCTCAGCAGTATATTTAAGTTAATTTTCAGCCTCAGTATCAAACTTGCTGCTCTTTCAGAATGAAATATGACACACTTTTAGGGTTATAACTAGGCTTTATATGGATTTAATTAAGAGCCTCAACTTAGGTAATTGATGTTTTTAACTAAACGTGATAAATTCTTCAGTAAATTATATACAGCTGAGTTTCACAAGACTTTCTGGCATCCTAAAAAGAATTCCACAAGGATGTCTCTTACACATGAGCTCTTTAAGCTTTCTTCTCAGCCTTTCAAGCAGCTTTCCTGAATCTGGTTACTGCAAGTGATACCTCAACACTTCTCTCTCAAACATTACATCACAGATATGTAAGAACTCTTCCATTTCTATATAAAGCTACATTCTGCAGAAATGTGTAGCAATTTAAAATCTGTTTGCCATTATGTTATTATATCTTATCTATCAGCTGACCTATTCAAGTGGAAAGAACATTTTTCAAACAAAACTAAGAGAAAGGATATATCTGTGTCTAGACAACCACAAGGGGAAAATTAAATATGCAAATTTCAAAAGATGGGTAATTTTTTTTTCCTATTTCTATAGTATAATTTACATTCTGGTTTCTATTCATAGTTTTGACTGTGCTACGTTTTTTCAGTGTTTCTGTTGTGTAATGTATGTTCTCTCTCCTTTGTTATTTTTTAATTATTTTTGCACATCACTTATAAATAGTGTCGTGGTTTACAGCTTTTCTTTCCATCCCATGTCATTTTTGCTTTCTTTAATTTTTCTAATTTTTTCCTTGTTAACCCATGTCCTAATGTCTTCAATAACTGAGAGAAATGAAGCAGATGTTGACTCTCATGTGGCAAGCAGAACCATAGGACCCATGAAGTATATGTACATTTAGTACAACAGCTGATAAGTGCCTTGGATTTTATTCCTTAAATTATTGCAATCTCCTAATAAGTCTGATTCTTTATAGTCTTTCACTATTCAAATGCCCACAATTAGATTGAATTGACAACTGAACATTCCCATTTCTGCTGTCATTTCCTTCCTAAATATAGGTTTGTGCTCACGCTCTTGAATAAGTAAAATGGAAAAATAAGGTTTATATCTGCTGTTCACAGCTTATAAAAGCAGGCTCCGTGTTGGTCTTTATTATATGACCATAATGATTCATCTGGAAAATTGTATCAGACAATGTGCCAGAACATATAAAACTGCCACTGCTGCCCACACTATTAGTGTTGTTTCCCAAGTTTAAATATATAGATTTATATTATAGGGTGTCTGAGACTAAGACCAGGTCTGAAGCAAGCACCTTTCACTAAATACAAGCTACAGATGTGCCGATCCCAAAGACAAGTTCTAACTACACAGCCAACCCTCTACTCAGAGCAGAGACAATTCCCCTTCACCCACCATTCTCATAACATATTTGCTTTACTTTTAAAAATAGTCATTAGACTTAGAAACACATTCCATACAGGCAAGAGAACAACAGTCTCTGAGAAAAAGGAACTGTACATGCTTAGGTAAATTTTTTACTGTTTCTAAATTTCAACCTGTTAGTGACATTTTTATTTTTTATTTTATGTTTATTCCCATTATTGCCATTAAAAGAAATCTAGTAAATCATTCCATACATGAGTAAGTTTATTTCTGCTGCAAGACTGATGACCTCAGGAAACCAATCCGAATGCTTCTTCTTAGTGCCCAATGCAATTAATGTTTCTACAAAATGGTGATACTGTAAGAATTGTACGAATCAAAAGAACTTTTTTTTGGGGAACATCACCATTGACCTGGTCAGCTGAGAACAAACACACCCTTCCACTCTATCTGGCACCAACCAAAGCAGCAAAAAATGTTTTTCAGTTTTTGATGCAACACCCAAGTGAAACAACCCAAGTCTCTGTGCGAGAAACACTGGAGCTCAGCAGCTCTTTTGTGCTGCAAGACCCATAGACATTTTCAAATCCTTATTCAGTAATTGCCACAAAGCGCAAATCCCTTTTATTAACCGATAAAGCCAGAGTTAAAACTGCTGCGATCCCATCTGGAAAACATCCCCCTTCTCCTCTCAAAGTAACTTCCCAGTCAGCCAAAGCTCTCTGCAGCATTCTTAAACCCATTCTGAATTGCAGCTACATATGTGCTCATTAAGCTGCTTCTTTCTATGAATGGCAGGAACTGTAGTAAAAATACCCTTTTGTAGAGTTATCAGTTTATAAAAACAAATATAATGAATTTAAAATTAACTACTTAGAAGAACATGCTATTCTGACAACTTGCTGACTGTGTAGCCAGTGCAGAATTACAACCATGAGCACTGTCTGAACCAAGCAGAACAAGCACAAGATCTCTGCCTCAGCTCCCAAGTCTCTCAATATGCAAAAAATTAAGTTGATGAAATAACAGCAGTGAAATAGTGGCAGCAGAACTCTTCTGCATTAGAGAAAATGTAATATATTGCAAGGGAAATGTGAATAACACTCAAAATTAATTAAAATACAGATCAGCATCACTACATAGCAAAGTGAGGGAAGTACTGAAACAAAGAAAAATTCTCCAAGTGTTCAAATGGAAAAAGGAATACAAAGTTCAGTGAAAACTCACAAGTCTAAAAATAAATACATTGCAGGCTCTGAGGAATCACTTGCAAATGTGTAGAGAGTAAAAAGGGGAGAGACGGGCCCCTCAAAGGGGGGACATCTCAAACCTAAAAAAGCTTATCTTTCAAACTTCAGAATAAATAAATAAATAAATAAAAACATTCACAGCAGCTTTTGAGAATGAATGCTACAGCTCAGAGAGCTATCAGGTTAAACAAACTAACAACAACAACAAAACCCCCCATAAACCAAGCAAGTGAACAAACAAATGAACCACCCCCCCCCACACACACACACAAAAAAAAGAAAACAAAACAAAAAACANAAAAAAAAAAAAAAAATCTAACAGGCCTCTCAGCTCACAAAGAATCTCATTTTCCTAGAAGTATTCTATAAGGTCACTGGTTAAAGCTGCTGAAAGAAACTAAGGTTAAGAGATGGTCATGGGTTCACACCAGTGAAAGGACACAGATTAATAAACCTGCAAGGACCTGAGCTCACCAACTCTTCACCCTGATTTCCAAGAGGGAGTGAATACAGAAGTTAATCAGTATTCCCAGGACCAAGGGTGTCATTCAAGATGACAAGAAGGGCCCAGCTGAAGGATCACAGAGGTCTTACACAAGATTAGGAACACAGGCCGTGAAATAGCAAGTGATATTTAATGGTGGCAGTGTAAGATGATACCAACAAAAAACCCCCTGTATTTTACACAAGAGCATGTAGTGACAGGGCAAGAGGGAATGGCTGCCAACTGGAACGGTGCAGAGTTACAACAGATATTGGAAAAAAATCTCTACTATGAGAATAGTGAGACACTGGAACAAGTTAGCCAAGAGAAGCTTTGGGCATCCCATCCCTGGAAGTGTTCAAGGGCAGGCTGGATGGGGCTTTGAACAACCTGGTCTTGTGGAAGGTGTCCCTGCCCACGGCATGGGGCTTGGGAGCAAGATGACCTTTAAGGCCCCTTCCAAACCCAAAGCATTCCACGATTTTATAACATTCAACAGTGGGCTCTGAGATAAGCATTTCTACTATGGAATAAAACCACAGCATTATAATAGATACTGTTTCACAGACTGGTCATCTCAGAGAATTCACAGAAAATTTTATGTGTGTGTATGAAACAACACAGAGCTTTGGTTAGCTTTTGAAACAACTCGTGGAGAGCTGAATGGGATGAATACAGAAACCAATCAAGTGCAGTTAAATACAAAGATATGAGCTCTGACTCTGGAAGTCACTGAACCACAGACAGCTGTTGGCCAGGAATTCTTGTGCAGGTTCTCAAAAAAAACCTCCAAAACAAATCCTCACCTCTGGCAACCTCTGTTTCTGGCAAATGCTGCAAAAACCAGTAAATAAGCTGTTCAAAAAACCTTGAACACAGCTCATGTCAAATTGCTGGAGATAACTTCTCCTGCATCTGGCTGCTTTTCTCAGCTAAAGTGAAGCCCAGTAGGAATGATGATATACCATCAATTTATTAGAAACCAGGGTTCTGTCTTTTTAAACTTAAAACTAACTTCTAACAGCTTTTTCTATTCCCCTGGCTTCTTCACCTTTTCAACAAGGTAAGGAAAGATCCACCCACTTGTGGCACAGAGTTGACTTTCCCTTCAAATTCCACAAACCTGCCAAATAAGAACATTTCCCTCTAGCAGGCCAGAGCTTTAGCCACTGTTCCCTATTTCCCTGGAAACTGATGCAGCATGGATTGGGGAGAGTAGAGTAATTCTCAAGCCACAGACACTGAAAGATTATGAAACCAGTGAACAGGATAATTAAACTCTGAACGATCCACAGCTAATTTGCAGTTGAACTTCCCTACACAACACAGGTCTCTAATTATAAATTTCCATCAGATACTTGCTACCAGTCCTTCTTAGGGGGTTTCCACAGACAGATGCCTGAAACAGGGATACTTTTTATTATACTTGGACAACAAAACTCACCAGCCAGTGCGTAGCTGTTTAATTTTGTTGTCAGCTGAACCACGGGATCCAGCAGAGTGGATTAGCCCCTAATAGCACAGGCTTTCCTTCTGTCCCAGCTGCCACCAGCTCAGCGTTACCCTCCCCAAGAACTCCACGTCAGACAGCAACCTCCTAAAGCTGCTGAAAGCAAATCTAATCATAGTGGCAGCTCAAATAAAACCAGCACAGATGAAAATCATCATATTCTGTTAAAATAGATTTAACTGATATAATGAGCTTTACACTCTCCTCAATAGGAAAAAGCCTACATACATCAATAAAAACTAGAGGGAGCAACACTTGAAATGCTTTTTCAATTGACTTTTGTTTTCAGGACAACAGCCCAGGGAAAAAGTTTCATTATCACTCCAATATGTCATGTCCTTCAAAAAGTACACAATTTATTCTCAGGATACCATTCAAACGTGATTCACAGGAAACAAACTAAAAACAAAACCACAAGAAAATCAACAATTCAATTGGGTTTACATGACTAATAGAAGTCTCTTCTGTTTTGAATCATCCAGTCCAAATTTTTTTTAAGGTAGTATACACCAACAATGTTTTACATTCTATTTTCTTAGAATACTCATTTTTAAAATTACTAACACTGACATGCAGTCACAGTACCTTTAAGAACAGAAAAGTAAATAATGGAGCTTTAACTTCCTGTAAGTAAAAGACTCATTATCATCCAAAGAACTTAAAAGAAGAAAAATCACAGGAAATGTGAGATGTAAAGTGTATGGTATTTAACATGCTGAAACCAAACTACAAAAACCCAGTTAGTCCAAAAAGAAAAGAGAAAAATTACTGAGCAAGATAGCCAATATGTGTGCCTTCAATGCAAGCCAGAGGCAATTCATTCACAGCTTTACTTTTTCTTTCAAGCAGCCTCTGATGGGTTTTTCTTAAGGCTAAGGTATTACTTAGAAATATACACAGAAAATGAAACACAAACAGACACAAAGCAGCACTGAAAGTGCAAATTTAAAAAAAATGTTTTGACATCCTTCTTGAAAAACAGAAAAATAAAAGAAAGATCAAATGCTTTATTCTTCACTGATTATGACATGAGAACATGATTACTTTAATCCTCTGCTGAGGAGATGAGAAGAACAAATAAAAATTTGCTTGTGTTTCGAAACTGCTGCTGATTCTGCACCTTTTAAGCCATTTGCGACCCAAGATTTCAAAGCAGACTGCTTGAAACTCACAAAACACCCCAAAAAACAATTGCATAAATTCAAATAAAATAAGAAAATACGACAAACTAGTTTTGGTCTTAAATGAAAATGAAGAAAATTGTATAAAAAGACTGAATTACTGAAAGTAATTGAAAAACAGAAGCTTGAACAGTGCAAGTTCAGGCACACCAGAAGTGGGCAAGAAACATGAATGGACAAAACCTGTAAATGTGTTTATTCCAATTTGTCTACAAGTTTCTCTGCCCAAGAGAAGCTCTGTCTACTACAGTGGATTATACCCAAAGAAGTTTGTAACTGCAATGTGCAGTTTTACAGTCAGTGATTTTGCAGACAAAAGTCACCAGGTTTGTTTGACCTACAGAACTCAACCACGCACAGAGCAAACCCTCCTGGACCATCTTTATGTCAGGTGTAGCTACAAAATTCTCAGGAAACCATCACCAGGCAAGCAAAATTTAACATTTTTATCACATGAATTCCTCCATCTAAAAAAATAAATCTCTGTTGTCTCAAGTGGTTTTAAACAATTTATGTAGAGCTACATCCTATGCTGCACTTCAAACATACCAAATTATATCTGAAAACCCTTGAAACAATAAGCTAATTTAGTCAGTGTATCAACATGTAGTATTGTAGACTAATTAAGAAAGAGCATTAATTATGGATTAATACTCCTCCTTGGTAAATCCTTAGCTGCTAAGACTATAATGCTGAGATATTATAGTATTACCAAAATGAATTATTGTGCTCTCAATCGCAGAGCAAGGCCAACAGAGCTGAAATAGGCTGGCACCATCCTGCCACTAGAGAAAAACAAGAATTTGTTAGAATTCCTTAGCAAAGGGTGTCCTACAGGTGCTGACATCTGCCAGATCTTGTACTTGCAAGGGCTAATGAGACAGCTGTGTGAACTAAACCCCAACTATTAACTGAGGATTATTAATTGAGTATTAATGGATTTTTTTTATTTTCCACCTACACCAGGGAAGCTCCTGAGGCACATTCCTGCAGCTTCCAGCTCCCAGGAAGACACACCATAGCCCATCAGGACGTGCTGGGATATACAGGATGGCACAGCAGTGCTTGAAGATTCATGGACATCTTTCCCCTGTTTTGAATAATTCATTAACATGTGTAAAGCAAAGAAACAAAACACAACCCCTATTCAAAACTCCACACTCAAACACTCCTCAGTCAAGAAAACGCAGGGTCTGAAATTCAGTCATTTGTTCAGCACTGGAAGTTTGATACACAAAGAAAAAAGTGCTTTTCCAAAAAGTAAGTTTCAATTAATGAGCTAAAACCCTAATCCCTCTCTCTGATACAAGGTGTGTTCAGACCTGTGTTATTTTTTTTAAGATTAAATTAGCCTAACTAAGATACTCACAGTGTTCTTGCTGCACCAAAACATCAAAATAATCTATGAGCAGCATTAAAAAAAGTTCATTCTGCTGTAAGTTTTAAAACAACTGTTCCTAATAAATGTATTTAAGGCAAAATACTACCATATTCTGAAAGTAAGTTTTTGTTCCGGTTAGTATTACTCAGTGTATTAATAAAGAATTTCAGTTAAATGTAGGAGTTGCAGGGTGTGTTTGTGCTGGGTTTTTTTGTTGCTTTGTTTTCTGGGTTGGTTTTGTTTGGTTGGATTTTGGTTTTTTAATAGCTTGTAATAAATTAATATTCAGAGAAATCTTTTACTTTCCTGCTCTCAGATTTTAGAATTGTAATTTCCTTTAGGCTTTATAATGGAAAGTAAAAAACAAACAAACAAACACAAAAACAAACAAACAAAAATCTCCGCTAGCAATAATCTAGTACTCCACTGCCAAGCCATGTAAATAAGAATCATCCCAAGAGCACATTCAGATAAAAACTGCCACCAAAAGCTTGTTAGAAATACCAATATCTGAATTGCACACAGGCAGATATTTCAGTGCCATTACTGTATGATCAATGAAAATAACACCATCACTGCACATTTCAAATGTGATAAAGAATGTCCTAAATGTATTAAAAATAATGTACTAAAGAATGTCAAACTGACTTGTTTTTCTTTCATACAGGGGTATTTTGATTCTTTAGTGTTACATTGTGGTATATTACTTTTTTCTTTTTTCTTTTAATGTCTTCAGACAAACTGTTTCTGATTTTTGTGTGCTTGAGAAATGACTTGTGCAAGTTGACTGACAGGCATTTGGATTTCCAGTCAAGTGTAAAGACAAAAGTTACCTTTGATGATTATCACATTTATTCCTTCTGGATATGAATTTTAAACCCTACGTTTTTTATTTTAAAGACCAGATCTAGCATTTCTGCTCTTTTAAGCCTGGGTAAGAGATGCTCAAACATGAAGTGTCAGCATATGCTTGCCTGTAACATGCATTTTCTCCAAAGCTTTTATTAACTCAAAAGGAGCATTAACCCTCAAATATTTCTTCCATTTTTTTTAAGTTTGGAAGCAACTTTAGAAAGACGAACTGACTACTGACTACACTGATATCCTCCCCCAGCAGCTTTCTGCTTTTGAACTATGTACAGAACACATATGCCTGTTCGTGGATGAACACAGGTTAGTGTGGCAACAGGTCCATTCTAAAAATCATTCCCAAATTCCTCTTCACTCTTGAAACCATTAAAAAATTCTACTTAGATGCCAACTTCCTCCCCCAGAATTCTTACCAGTATCCCAGAACAACCCATATTTAAATGATGCAGAGATGCATAACCTAAACAGTTGGAAAACCAGGTTTTATTCCTGATGGTAAGTACAATGTAATTATTAATTGTATGAAGTACATCTGAGAATAATTACACATAAACTAGTCGTCTTTGGCACTGCAGTACTTGGCATGGCTTCTGCAACCTCAAGTCACTTCACCTGGAAAATCTGATTCTTGTGCCAAGGAGTCAAATATATCCTGCATTAATATTTTAATGTGGAACATATGTAGCTTATTCACAGAAGCATGTGAAAGAAGTAACTTGATCTGCAGCATAAGCTAACATACATATGCAACTTAAAAAAAAATAACAATACCCCACCAAGTAAAAACTAAATCCCATCCAAGTATTTAGCTTGTCCCGATAAAATGAAGGTCATAATGTAAGACAGTCTACATTTATTAAAATGAGCCTCAAATGTTCTTCCTGGCTTGAACAGCAAGAGCAGGAAGGTTGCCACAGGAATGGGTCTTACCCTGAGCAAAACCCTTTTAAGTCGTAAAAGAGACACAAGGTAAATTTCTTCAGAAAAGAAACCCAAACACCTCCCCCCCCAACATTCTCACATTTGTTTGTTTGTTTGTTTGAGGCTTCATCTCAAGTTTCAAAGATGCTGAGAGAGGACTGCTGTGGTTTATCCCCCTAAATCCTTTACATAATTTTTTATACAAAGAACAGAATTCAGCTTCAGAGTGTGGAAAATAAAAATAAGAAGTTTCCTGGAGAAAACTTATTTCCTCTGGGCTATCTACTCAGGGTTGGGACAGAAAGGAGGGAGAAGGAAAGGAAGCAGGAATGGATTAAACAGTCACAAATTTCTGTTCCTAGCAATAACAGAATTACCCGACCTTTGAAATCTTTTATCATTACCAAAGTCACTCTTTCTTCTTCTGAATCAATGATTTGATTTAGTCACACTGATGTACTTGTAACCCAGCAGTGACCTGTGCCTTCAAGACACATAAGGATTTGGCCAGTTCCAGCAGATTTACAGCCCAAAAATGCAGTAGGTCAGAGATCTCATTTTGAAAAGTGCCACATTATTTAACATCCACAGCACAGGTATTCTGAAGTTCTCCCATAAAGGTTAATGTCTTTTACCAGTCAGTGAGTTACATATTCTTCAGAAGATTTTCCATCTATGGTATGATGATTTTGAAGTGTCTGATATGATTGGCAAAAAATATCCAAATGTTTTTGTTAACAGAAAGAACATGATAAACAGATTTTAACTGCATTTTCAATATGTTCCCTGAATTGGTTTGGACACAAAAGTCAACACTTCCATAATGCAATGAACTATTTCCATTCCCTCCCCTACATTCAATCATTTCAAGGACATAAAAAGCAACATTTAAAAATATTTTGACACTTCCCTCCCCTTTAGATATATATACACTAACTGGTTGAAAGCACAGTTACCCAATGAAGCCAAGCATGCTTTTTTATTTTTCCACAGGAAGGATGAAAACACCAAATATTGCAATTCTCTTTACCCTTGACATACCTAATTTTCCCACGCCCTCCTCATTTGTGTCCCATTACATTTTATTCCACATCCTGCTCCAACACTGCTTTTTTGTCCTCTTTGTCCACTTCTAAGCTTATGCCAAAGTGAAATGTTAGACTGGGCATCAACTGTGTTCTTGTAGCAAGTTTGCAAAGAGGAAGGAATACTGAGAGCTTGAAAGAAAGACTGAAAATACCACCTGCTTTAAACAGGCTGAATAATCTCTGCTATTAAAGCAAGGCAGTATTAATGACAGTTTTCTTTCTAGAATAATCTTAGTCTTTATGTTCATCAAATTCAGTTTAATTGATCTTTAGCATATGCTGAAGTTATACACACTGGACTTATAGTCTGTGCATACTGCATCCAGTACTTAGACTTGTGCAACAGAGAAGCATCACCTCTTACTCAGAGGCTGAGCTACTCAATCTCCTCTGAGAAATTCCACACAACCAGGACCTGAAAAAGAAAAACCACTCCTGAGCCAAGGTGCTCAGCATAAGCCACGTTCCAAAAGGTTCCGCGCCCTTGGCAGTGCTTGCTCCAAATCTGGGAGAAAGCTGACAAGGATCTCCCTCCCTCTTCCCTCTTGGCTTTAACGTGTTTGCCCACGTATTAAGTGAATCCAGCTCCTCCAGCGAGCACTGGGATGGGCGGGAGGAGAACAGGCAGTAAATGCTGCCATCTACCAGAAAGTCAGGAGTTTTCCATTTCAGCTGGCAGTAAGGAAGCAGGGAGCTGGGGGAAAGGCAGAGGAGCTGCTGGGTAAACACAGCAGCCAACTCTTATCCAGTTGTAATCTTTAAAACATAAAAGCCACTAAATAAATCCACAAGAAGAAAAAAAAATAAAAGACCTTTCAAAAAGTGGAACCCGGTTCCAAGTGTGGAAAGCAAAAATGTAAAGCTGCAGTTCAGCAGGCCAAGAAAAATTGCCTCTGGCATATGGCACAAAAATCGAACAGAGGCTTGCTCCAAACAGACAAAATTCTCCTAGAATCTGAAGAACAGGTTTGATCTGAAGAGGCAGAAAGAGCACTCAAGACAGGCAAAACCACAGTAAAACAGCCAGACACATTTCTCTCATTGGAGAAACCAAGTTCCCCTTAGAAGTGCTGAAGCATTTCTTCATAGGCAAGAGATTTATAAAGCGTCCCAAAGTAATGTCACTATAGAAGTTTTATTTTAGAGAACTGGTAAGTGAACTGCGATAAAACCACCTGGTTAAATCAGTATTTATTTAATTATTCTAAGGAGAGAAGGAAAAAAAATTAGTAGTACGACATAATGGCTGCACTTTGCATATAAGCTGACGTTTTTCTCAGAAGAATGTGAATACCAAATGGTGATCCTGTCTGCTATTCATTTCTCCACTTTTTGCCAAGTTCAGCCTCTCTATTGGGCGGTCATCAGGTATTAAGAAGAACATAATTATCAGGTGTTCAGAGAAGAACATAATTAATAGAAATTTTAATGTGAAAAAATTAGCATCACCTTTGTAGGGGAAAGCCTCACCTAGCACATTTAATGGAATCATATTAATCAGAGACACATGGTCATCTGTAAAAATGTGGTTTGTTTTTTTTTTTTAAAGTCCTTCATTCAGATCTCTTAAGGAAGCCTCATAGCAACAAAACAAAACCTGAGCCCTGTGTATGTAAGGGTAGGAAAATGCAGAATATGAGGCTCATTACACCCAAGATATTCATAAACTCTCTGAAAAAGCAACTGAAGTGTACAGGAATAACTTGCACTTGATACGAAATTATTCAGGACAGAGAAATGTGATTGAAGAGGGCTGCTGAGAAAACCCACAACAGCCTGTGCCTGAGATACAAGACAGCAACTGAAAGGGGCTGCATTAATTGAAAAGGGATTCTTACAGCAAAGAGAAGAGCAGCCAGAGATCAGGCTTGGATTAGGTGCTGCCTCTTAGGAAAGGGCTGGAGACCTACACTGTGGTTTCAAAAAGCATCAGCCCAGAGGCAGTGAAAAGGCAAACACGTTAGTGAAGCTGAAACAGCAGCAGCCCTGTCACCACAGAACTCCAGAGGAGATCCAGCCTTGTGTCCCTCCACACTCCAACTGCGTGCTCCTTCAGGGACAGTGAGGAACACGGACAGTCTAATCAAGTCCTGCCGGGCTCAAGCTCAGAGAATGGGGAGGAAGCACACGGGAAAAAGGGTGCAGACAAAGCAGAAAGCCAAACTGGCAAGCAATACTAGGAAGTGACACTGGGAATTCCTCCTGCACGGGAAGCGTTCATCATTTCTCGAGATGGAAGGAGCAGCGGTGGGAATAGTGGCTTCACTGAAAAGCAAGTTTTGTTCATTGAAAGAAACAAATGGCACAAATTCTTTACCTCCCATCACAAAGTATTCTGGAGAGGAAAAAAAAAAAAAAAAAGCCCCCAATCATATGCAGAATAAAAGTACTAAAATAGCACAACATGCTTTGGTGCAGCATTTAGCTACACCCACACACCCAACAGATGCACTGTTTTTATTATACTCTTTCCTAAAGGTCTTAACATTCATCACACACAGGTCTCTTTGGTCTGTCTGCCTAGTACAACCATTTTGAGGTTACACTCTAGAGGACCATCGACTAAAACAAAAAACAAAAGCAACCCTCCATTTACTAGACAATTAAAATTGAGCTGTAAAATTCAACCACTTGGACAAAACATCCCAAAGGCAGCCTTAGTGTTTTTTGCATAGGAACATGGGCATGAGTGTAATAATAAAACAGAATACTTAAGATTACAATAAAATCCTACCCTGAATATGCACTTAGGGAATGCACTAGGATTGTTTTGAAACTAGTATATAGTCCTTTATGAGAACAAACTGATGCTTGTGGGGCTTTTCTCCCCTCCACTTATTAAAAAATAATATGTTTAATCAATATTAATGTCAGAGCACAGAACCTGTACTCCCAGTTAACTACTTTATTAACAAATAAAAAAATCTATTATTCCCAACAAGAATATTTTCACACTCCATCACAAATTTAATTACTAATGGTACTTCAGGCATCAAACCAAATTTCAAGCCTAGCCCTTTTATCCCTACACTACATCACAGCAAGGTTAACATAACTCAGGTGAACTGACTCTGCCTTCCATCAAGAATTTTGCCAGCAATCACAGAAAGCAACTCTTGAGTGCTAAAGCACTAGAAGACTCTTTACTTGTTTCCCAGGCAGTCTATTCATTCACCGCTACACACAAATTTTTAAGAAACACAGCATTAACTCCCAAAAGACAAAATTAATTTCCCTGCAGAAGCACTTACTTGTAAAATCTTGGTAACCAGATGAACAAAGGAAAACAAAAAATTTGGCTCCCCAAAGAAAACACTTGGTTTAGCACGCAAAGCAAGGCAGATTCTCAAAGATGACAGACAGTAAGTTCCATTATACTGCTCCCAGCCTTTAAGAACCACTGAACAGATACCACATAACACAGCTGCTCTGACACCTGATACCATTACAAACACATACAGGTTATCAGCTGTCTCACAGTCTGAACTTAGAAAATCCCTTTCTTGGCCCAGAAACCAAGTGGTATTTTGATTTGTGTGCTACGCATGATACAGGAAAACTTAGTCAAGGACTAGTACCTTACTGTCCATCTAAGCCTAGAATAAAACCTCTTACTTCAAAGAGATTTACATTCAGAGAGGGGAAAAACAGACCAAAAATGCAGACAATATGCAACAGAACATACCTAATGAATTCCTACTGGAAAGCCAACAAATCCACCCTGAAAGCAATATGCACTTGTAAAGTCTTTCAAAATGCAGATTGTAGCATCAAAAAGCAAAAAAACAACCCAAGACTGAATAAACGCCAATTCGAAAATCAATGTGAAAGTTTAACACATGCCCAAAGTGACATAACAATTTCAGAATAAAGACAAAAATGCTCATGCAGAGCACATTCTTAGCCAATAAATCTAGGCTATGGCTAGATATCTGAATGCCTTTATCACATGTTTAATAAACAGAACAACCTTTGAATGGGGGTTAACACCATGACTACAAACACAGACTGCAACTGTAATCTGTCCCACCAGGGCTTTTGAAACTATCAGGAACATTCTTCCTTTTAAACTGTTTTATTCCCAGCTCCATCTCCAGATCATTAGTACTTGTCCCAGCTAATACTCTCACTTTGCTGTAGCTGTTAGTGTATTTCTGCAGTTCCATTTCCTTTCAGCTCCTTCCTCTGTGGGCTACATAATCTCCCCTTACAGGCTGTTTCCCTGACTCTCTTGATTGCTTTGCACTGTTTTTGGTATCTCAAAGTCTGCACTTGCTGGATGTGATCTCACCAGATAATAATAGTGCACATATGAACTTACAACCCTTTCATCACTATTTTCTACAGTACATTTGATGCGACTGTTGAAGAAAGTGGAAATGTGCATATTCTGAAATCCATTACTGCATTTTACAGGGGTCTCATTCACCCTAATCAGGTTTCCACTCTAATATGAACAGAACTGGGCTTTCACAACCCAATATTCCTAGTATGGATGAAATCACCAGCACTGCTCATCCTCAACAGGCACGCTTCATATCTTCAGTATTTAGGTATTTGGGATGTTTTTAGTTCATCTCTGTGGCACTCCCACAATAAAACAGATCAATTGTAGAGCAAGATTCAGTTACCATTTCTATCCAGGATGACCAAATTCTGGCGAGAGAGAATACAAGAACAAGACTGTCCTCCAGCAAGGACGTAAGAATTAGCAAACAGAACTACTGCATTGCTGACAGGGAAATCGAGATGCTTTTGTAAGCCAGTTAATTACATATGGGCTTGAAAGTGATCTTGCAACAAGGAAATCTTACTGGACAGAGTATTACAGAGAAATCTCATGTTGATCTTAGAATAATACCAACACTTTCTTTTAAACGAAGCAAACATGTCACTGCAGTACTTACAGCTTGGGAATAAGCTTCCCTTTTGTACAGAAGCGCTTACTCTATCCTACAAGCCCCAAAAATCTGCTGCAGAGTTTCCTCCCAAAGCAACAATCATTGCATGAACACGTAAAACAGTCTCTTCATCTGCACTGCTTATGTCATGGCTCCAGTTCTTCCCTTAATGAGGCAAATAAGAGTGTTTTTTGATGTTTCTTCCTTGCTGTTTTCTGAGAGTGAAGAAACATGCAGCAGTAGGAGAAATCCAAACAAGCCACCATGATGGTTGTGGACATGATGGACTGGGAATGGTCCATACCCAAATGGGCTTCACACTTTATATAAAGTATTGTTTTGTAACTGGGGCATCAAAAACGTTAATTGGATTGAATGTCTGATTATATCTATTTCTTTACTCATCCCGTGCATCTTTTTAATAAGAACTTACATTGATTACACATTTTATACCAAATAATTTCCCTCCATATAACTACTGTCAATCCCAGACTAAGTAACCTTAATGAGCTCTAAACAAATCAAGCTTTTCCAATATTGATTTGTGGGCACAGCATTTTTGGAAAAGAGCAACAGGGGTACTGATCCAACTTGTCCATTTTACCAATGCATGACTATTGAAAAAAAAAAATATTTTGAAACAAAAAGGAAGAGAACAGTGTGCCCACAGAGACAGCAATAAGATAGGATCAATTTACACATTAATGAATAAATTAATAATAATATGGCAATTTCCTTAAATGATGAGCTATTTCCTCTTTACTGCAATATTTTACATCTTACCTCCGTATACCTGCAGATTTATGTGAGTGCTTCATAATTCCAGAATACAGGGCAAAATTAGACATGGAAATCTTCAATACCAAGCCCTGGAGCACTCAGAGAGTCTTTGCTGCCAAAAGCACTTCAGATAGGACTGGTTTTAATGGGACCTGAGTATCAGTTGATTGGATATGAGCTTCTACAGTAACCAAGGTTGACCAGAGAAGTCAATTTCCAAGATGCTCCAAAGAATGACAGAGGAGCAGCTTCAGCAAGGAAGCAGACTCCAAAGTCTTCCAAAAGGACAACAGTACTGCCCTACTGGAGTTTAAACAGTCCATTGCATCTGAAAGCTTTACTGCCCTTCTCCTGCCTGACATGCCAGGCAGCGAGAGCAAGAGCAGAATAAAATGAACACAAAAGGAGAAGAATGAGTTATGTGTCAGACTACACCAGTGGCAAACCTGGCCTTGCCACTAATTCTAAGCTGAGGCACCAAATCTCGTAACAAGAATGCACAGAGAAGGAAATCAAGTCTGAAAGAATGATCCAGTATTTATAAAGAAATAAGCTGGAGGTAACTTGGAAGAACTCCAACAAGTCATAGAGGTAGTTCAAAGCATTACCAAAGACAATTCACTCAATGCCAGTCCTTCCTCTCAAAAGGAACAAAGATCAAGCTCATAAACTACCAATTAGTTCAGACTGCATTGGCCTGTCAAAACACTTTGAGGCTACCCTAGCCAAACTAACCAATTATTTCATTCTTCAAAGACCTTTCCCAGACTTAAGAGACTTCCTTGTCTACTTTTCCCCTACCAATACTACATTTGATATTAAATACTTGTTTTATATATATATATATATCTCCTGTAAGGGTCACCTTAACAAAATAACATGTATTCCCATTTCCCTTCTGGTTTTCTCCACTATCCCTTCTCATATGCTGAATTCTCACTTTTCATTTCACGTCTCTACAACTGCTTTAACTTCTGCAAGTCAAGGCATCCCCTTTTGTGCCAGACAAACTCTTGCATTAACTTGCCTCTTCTTATTTCACTTCCTTTCAGAGCAGGTTCAGTCCTCTTGATACCACACTAATATTAAAAAGTAAGAATCCAAACAACCTCTACAGGTTCCTTACAATGGAAATAAAGATTAGAATGAAATACTTTGTTTTAAAGGCAGCATCTTCCTTGGAGTACATCCAAAATTGCCTCTCATTTCACAGATATTAAGACTGTTACTCCTCATACACCTCTTAAGAGATCATGATTACCACCAACTTGAGAAATAAAACTCCTTTCATAAACACCATCCCCCATCCCTTTCCTGACATTAAGAAGGCTCTGGCATCTTTTCTCAGTGGGGCTTCAAAAACACACAAACAACAAACAAAAATCAACCCAAGTCAGTTACAAGGTCTTACTTCATATGGAACGAATCCGAGGTGACAGCCTAAAGGCACTGGTAGCAGCTACCTCCAGGCATCATTTTTATTTCAAAAGCCAGCTTGAACACACTTAGGAAATGTGGAAACAGGTTTTTGTCTAAGCAAAGTTACACAAGAGGGTCACAGGGATCCAAAGAGCAGATAAAAACAGAAGCCTGGAGCTGATGGTGATTCTGATGCTGAAGTGAAGAGATCCCTCACCTCCCGAACTGAAAAGCTCTGCATGTTTTTGATGCAGCAACACAACCACACACTGCACCTAACACTGAGATTGTTTGGGTAGAAAATACCCAATTGTGAGGGTATTACACATCTGCTGTTGGGACAATTTCCAGACAGCAGCTTCAGTGACCTCACAGGATTTAACGTCCCAGCTGACATTTCTACAGGTAAAATCTGCTGCTTTAAGGTGGTGTCAGTCTGGTGGCAACTCGAAGTCTCACAGTTTCAGGTTATGTTTCATCATTGATACCTGCTGGTGAGGAGGAACAAGAGACAAACTGAAAAATTCTCACTGCAAGCAGCTCCTTAAGTAACAGCACCTTTCGGAAGTGTCTGGTATTCGACTAGAGAAGCTACATGAATGAGATGATTTAATTTACAGTTCTACCGTGCAGAACACAAAGCAATCTTGCTAAAAGCCAGGGAAGCATTTAGAATTGAGCAGGACAATTTCAGATTGGTAATGAAGGAGCTGCTAAATGTTCTTGTAACTATAAGCTTCACCGTAACAGCAGCAGCACAGAAGAGCCTTGTATTCCCTTTCCTAAAATCCTGCACAACAGAGGTAACACACTTGAAACTATAAAAACATAGGAATTACCAGCGAGGAACTGCAGAGGGAATTTTTGAGGTGAAAGCAGAGCAGAGGCACTGGGAAGAAAGTTTCAAAAACATGTCAAGTTCTATATTTCTCTCTGGTTTAACCACTTTTGGTGTGTAAGCAAAGTCTTTAAAAAAGTCAGCCCAGGAATCACTACACCACAGTGTGTCAACACAGGCATCCCTTTTGAAATAATTTCTGAGGTGCCTGAAGCTACAAGATTAAATCCCTTAGGAATTCTAACTCAAAACACTATCCCATTTACAATAACAACTTGAGTGTTGTTGATGTGGAGGTTCCAGCAGGATTTGCTGGCAGGCAAATTACCTCAAACTTATCACACTGCTCAGCTACGTCCACAGCACTGCTGGGTTACGTCACCTTAATTGAGTAAAAAGCAACTTAAGTTGTGCTGACTGCTGACAGACAGAAGGACTAATGTGAAGGCACATTTCAAAAAGTGACCTGCTGTCTGAAGTGACGTGATTTATTCCTGACTCCAAAAAACGAGGACAGAGCTCCTGAGCTGGTGGAGCATTAGGCTGAGAAGCAGAATGTAAACATTCTGGTTCTCATCACAACCCGCTGCAGGGATGTGACAGGGTCACAAAGGCATTCTTTAGAAGGCAGTTTTCACTACTGCTTTTTTCATTGCTTCCCAAATTATTTCCTAGCAAAAACAAAACAAAACAAACAAAGAAAAAGACACCAAAAAACCCCACAAACCCACACCAAAAAAAAAAAAAAACAACCCACCAAAACAACTTGGAGATATAAAATATGCAAACTTTTAAAACCTGTTATTGAGAGGAAATTGTGCAAAACCTCGCTGGAACGCACAGAGCTTTCTAGCAAGAGTAAATAACCACCCACTGCCCTACAGTCCTGGCAGGGATAAAGCTGCAGCTGAATTTTTCAGCTCTGCCCATAAAGTAGCTTTGAACAGTTGCAGGTTGCTGCTTTGAAGAGGTCATCTTTTAGTGTTAAGAAGATCACTGTGCTGTTATGCCTCAGCCTGAAATAATGGCATTCAAAACATTTTTATGCTATATTTAGTTGGTTCTATTTATACTTAGTTTATGTTTTCAGTGACTAGAAAAGGAAGATGGTTGTTGCTTACAAGCCAAAAAAAAAAAAACAAAAACCCCAACCAAAAACCAAAAAAATCCGAAAAACACCCAAGGCAACCTTTTTCTTTACTCTTAGAAAAACAAGTTATTTTACTTCTCTACTGATGGTTCCCTAAGAATCAGAGTGAACCCAAACTAAAGACTTTTAACCTATGAGCTGCAGCGGTTTTTTTCTGCAGATACCTTGAGTTTCTGAGCTATACAGCAGCAGTCAAAATAGAGAGGCACAGATTAACTCTGAACATGGTCTTGTTGAGTTAACTGACATGTCTGGTTCACACAGCATCGATCATTTGAATAAACATGATGCAAGCTCTTTAAAGAAGCCAGTGCTGCAATCTCAAGTTTATATTATGCAACTTGTATTAATTGGCCTGTTCACTGTACAGGAAGATCCCACCAGCTGCAATCTTTGTGTGACTACAGCAAAGGAGCAGATTTTAAATCTTATTTTTTAAAAATTAAATGCTATGCCTTTAAAATAGAAAGTATTTTATGGGAAAAAAAAAGATGGAAACCAACAACTTCCTGCAGTTATTTCCTGAGACACTTTTTACTGATTTTTATATGCAATGAAGCTGAAGAGTCAGAGAGAAATGCTCAGTATCAGATCTCTTTAAATGAAATTCAATACAAATTCATTTACAGCCAGTTTCTACACTGCCAGTTTGGGATTATGACTACTTATGTATCAAAGTCATGCACCACTTTGTGGGCTTTTGCAAGCCTTTGTTGTTCACAAGAACAAGGTAAAATGATTAGTAACTGATAGAATTCTTCATTATTTTTATCTCATTAAAAAGTCAAAGGTCTCACACCAGAAGAACATGTGGAAGGTGCTCATTTGAAACAAAGAGAGGCAGGAAAAAAAGCAAGAGTAAATCCAGCAGCTGGGCTGGGAAGGGAGGGAGCCGTAGTGCAGCTCAGGTCCACATGGGGGACCCAAGTCTAACACTTCAATAGCTCTGGCACCAAAAATTACTGAGGTGAGGTATCACAGCTCTGGGAGAAGTTTAAAGCCTTTCCAAAGTGGCACATCCAGGCCAATGATCTTTTTGATTATCGCAGAAGTGAGAATTCCAGGTAGGCGAAGATCGCGGATAAAAGGGAGGAGGACAAGCACGCATCAACTGACTGACACAAAGGGACAGGACACACTGGGGACTGACGTATTTGACAAACTCAACTTCATCTTGGTTTCTTAAAGAATTGACTCATGGCCTCCCAAACTGCAGGAGCAGTCTGCAGTAACCTGCCAGTCTTGAGTGTTGTGAAGTTGGGTCATAAAAGCCTCCACTGCCAAAACAGCCAGGCCCCAAATGTTCTAAAACACTGAGGAATCTTCCTGACATTTCTCCATGGGTTGTCACATTAAACATTCCGAAATTATTTCTCATTACTTCTCCCCGGAGCCATTTCTTTCTTAAATAGTGACTACTTAAAAGCAAAGGCAATACCCCAAAAGCATTTTAATATCGAAGAAAATTACTTCAAGTTGAAGCACCATGGCAACTACAAGTTGCTATGCATTAAGTTGATCACTTCTTTTGAATTTCCATTTATAACAAACCAGAGTTGTTTAACACCCAAACACACTGACAGTGCAACCCTCCAAACAATGACATCTTCAAGTGTGATTCTCCATTAGTCAACAAACAAAACAAGAAAAAAGTTAATAAAAAGTGTTTTACTGGCAAGAATAGATATTGAAATAATGAGGGATGGGGTGACCCTCATAAATTGCTTATTGCTTTGCTAGTCTTTTCATATGGTGGGTCATAGGGAAGTGAATGTGCTCACATCAGGTAAGGAAATGCAAGAAATGCTTAGAATGTGAATGGGAAACCATAGTAGGATAACTGAGGGTATAAAGTAGAGATGAACACCTGGCAGGAATATCCAAGCTTTTTAAAAAATCAAAGTATTCTACATGTGGTTGCAGAATATTTTTACATTTCCATTTACAAGTACCTTCCAAGTCTAAAATGTTAAAATCTCCACATGCAACACATCTGAAGATGAAGATCAGAAGTACAAACTAAGGTGCTTTTTTATTTTCAGAGGGACCCATTTTTCAGGAAAATTGTAAAATTTTAAGTTATAGAATCCATAGTGATCAATCTTCTCCATGCTTTAAACAAGCAGAGATCTCAATGAGTTAGTACCTTAACAAACTCTTCACATTTAAGCAGTTTGAGACCTGTTCTAATTCCTATGCAGAAAAGAAAAAAAAATCCCCAGACAACAATGCAGCCTAGATTCAGCTTTTATAATTATGCACCTTAACTACATCTTTAGCAAAACAGATTTTTTTTTTTCTTAACAGAATTGTTATTTTTAGTCTTTCATATGTTTTGGACTTCTGATGAGATCAAAATACTGCTCCTATCAGAAGAGTTACTGAATCCAAATGTTTACAGGGAGTAAACACAGAGTAATTGCTAAGCACACAGTACAAGCAAATTTTTGGTGGAAATGCATTATTTGGGCTATAATGTAGAAGTTCTTTTGGATTTATTTCAGTCCAGTTCCTGTATTGAGAAAGTTGAAACCAGAACGATTTTCTCATTTACAAAATTGAAAGGTTCAAGTAAGTATTTTCTACTGTGAAACACATTCCATGTCCCCCTTGCAAAACCCAAGCTTGTGTTCCTCTCGCTCCTAAGAGCTCCCCAGTAATGTGTAACTGGCCAGGGAGTCTCTGTCCAGGGTCCAGATCATTTCAGTTCAGTGATTCTGCTTTAGGAGAACGCAGACATTGCAAATTCAAACCAACACCAGCCTGTGGGACAGCTGTACCTTGTGCCATTTCAGACCTTAGGGACCCTTTTTCCTACACAGTAATTCAGCCAAGCCCTTTCTGCCACTTGCCTGGGGCTCAGATCACAATTTTCTAAGGAACTGAGCAGCCAAAGTTTGCTTGCATCTCTATTTAAATACAACTCCTTTGCTTGCAGTAAAATTCTTTAAAGAAAAGTCAGTTGGCTCTGTGAAAACAGTCCACAGATATTATGGACTATACTAAGGACACAGTAGCATTATATATTTCAGCAATTTGCTTCATAATAAAATGAGAAAAAAATATTACATAGTTCATATTTTTGTTCTGTATTTTTACAGCTGACTGTGCCACAATAGTCACTTTTGCTACAAAAGTTACAGTTAAAACTAATGCTGACGGTCTTCACGCACTTAAATAAAAGACAGTGGAGTACTTTTCCATTTTTACATGAAATATTCAAATGAAGCACGTAAAAATAAAGCACCTACATTCAGCTAGAGGTTGCATAAAATTTATAGATTACTGCTATTAAGTGTTTAATGTAAAAATTGTGTAACTGCAATGCAGCCTATGTGACCATCTTTCCTGCAGAAGCCCCTGGGATCCACTAAAACAGGAAAGGGAAGACAAGTAGGCCTTCGTGAAAATTTTTAATGGTCTGCAAGGTAAACGTTTAAAAAAACTAAGAATTTTTACTTTTCTGCCTTAATTGGCATTTCAAAAAGAGATTTCTGAACAGAAAGCAGCAGCAAAGGATTACATCATGACCAGACCAAAGACTATCAGATTTTTGTAAAAGGAAGTGTCAATAAAAAGATTCACTAATTGAAAGCAGGCACATCACAAAACGTTTCAAAACCTGAGCAGTCACAATCCATGAAAACTTTTGAAAAGATGGGAAAACAAGCAGGGAAATACAGCAGAAACTGATTATCCTATTTTGACTATTGTCCGTTTCCTGCTGACAAATAAGTAATAGCCTGTTTTAAAACCCTGTGAGCAATTAAAAGACCACAACAAGCATATTTTACAGTAATGGACTACAGAAGCAAGTAGAAGAAACAGGAACAGAACTTTAAAAGCAGAACCCTTGGTGCCACAGACACGACACACATTTTGGTTAGGTTTGGGTTTGTTTTCAAACACTCCTGAGGAGCTACAAGTTACTTCCACAGGTTATCACCTGAAACAGAGCACAGGAAAAGGGAAATTTAAGGTACTATTTCTGCTTCAGTGGCCCACATTTCCTGGAGAAATGATCTGTGGAAGAAAGGGTGCTCAGAAGGATGATCAGCACAGAAATCTCCCCAGTTTCCAACAGAGGGAGCTGGCCAAACTTGCATGGCAGTCTTGCTGGTCTCAAAAATAAAACTCAGAGGTAAACCAACCACACGGAATAACTTATTCTCACTTCTGTAGGAAGCAGAGTTTAAACATGCCAGCAGCCAGGCTATATAAAAATGGAGAAATGTCACATTATTTCATTTTAAAAAACCACCAAAAAGAAAAACCAAAACAAAACCATAAAAACCCACCAAACAAAACAAACAAATAAACCCCACAAAAAAAACAAACAGAAGGTTTTAAGGCAAGCAAGTGGAAAGATGTTTAGGGGGTTTTTGAGATATTTCAGTTGAATATGATCACTTTAAAAAAATCTGCAATATTTTCCAGTTAATAGGCTAAAAACAGGCCTATAACATGTCATGAACAGACCATCAGAGGGGGCATCCTTACAGCCCAGTGGGCAGAGAAGCTGCAAATCAACTGACAAATGATTCCAATAATCTGAAAACTCATCTCTATTAAAAGGGATTCTTAAGGTGTAACCATGACTGAAAGACAAAAAAGTTTAGAAGGTTTTTTTTTTTCTGGGTTTAAAAGCTGCTAAAAATCCACAGGACTGCTAAATCTTCTCCTTTTCTTTAATTCCATGAGAAACCGTGATAGCGAATTATTCATTGTCGCAAGTGTCAATGTCAAGCTGCGACCATCCCGACCATCCTCACTCCGGACAGTTTGTGAAAGGACTCTTTGATGTGGATTTAAATTAAAAGGGCTCTTCCTCTTGCCCCCAAGGGGCAGTAAAATTCAAATGCAGACTTCAGTATTCGAGCTTCATTTATAAATTACTTTTTGACTGACAGAAGACTTCCAAGAGATTCTCTTGAAGATAAGAAGGTGGCTGTTAATCATATCCATAACATGCATGCATATTGCAGCTACCAGCCTTTAAATTACCAGGATTTTATACTTTTTAGCACTTGAAATTCTTGCAGAAGCAAAATTATGTTCCTAGCATTTCTCAGAAGGAAGAAGTGAGACACTTCAGTATTTTCACATGTAAGAGCTACTCGAATTAAGGGCTGATAAGGATCTGTAACTAATTGATTAAGATGCCAGTTGATATCTACTAAAGATAAAATACAAATGAGCAAAATCCTCTCATACATTATATACACAATTAATGCTGTCTACTTTTGGAAAAAAATGGAAATATTAGTTCCATCAGGTTACTTGAGGTTAGGAGAAGACTTCCAAATACACTTCTATGCATCCCCTCCCCCCAGAATACCTAGAAATTGATATCCTGACAGCTCAGGGATGCACTCTGGCAATTCAAGAACTAAGACACATTAAAATGCGTGCTAATTTGTAAACTGCAAGCTATAGGTCTTCTTTATGATGTGCTATAAATAACAAGAACATCTCTTGCTGCATTGTCTTTCCTAAGAGAGTGACACAAAAATACCTTCGGTAAAAGTGGAGAAGTAAAGCAGCCTCTTAAATTTAACATCTAAGCACCTCTTAAACCACAGTAAAATGCTGAAGTCCATCTGGAAGGAGGCTCATCAAGGGATCAGCTCAGCTTCCATATTGTGCAAGTTTCCAATCATTATTCCCCTGCATTGGTTCTTTACACTTATTTATGTAACATACAGAGTGTAGTCCATTTTCTGCCATATTCAGCTTGGAGACTCCCTTCAGAAAAGCACTTGAGTGTTTCAGGATGCATCTGCCACTTTAAGCACCTTCTCACCCAGAAGAATGACTTAAAATAGTTCTGAACTACCTACCACTTTTGACAGCTACTCAACTTCTTTATTTCAGAAGTTCTGCTGTTCTTATCACTGCTACTGTGAATTCTAACCACCAAAAGTCTTGCAAGATGCTTGACTCTGTCCCCTTGCCCAGGCAACAAATCCAAAATCTCAAAATCCTTAATGCTGAACAACTTTTATTAGCAGTGTATTGAGTCATTCCTTCTGCTCTTGCTCTTCCCTTTTTTTAGTTTTGCTGTTGCTGTTTTCATTTATTTTAATTTATGAGTTGACATGCAATAAATTCAACTCACACATATTTTTGGTAGGTACCAATGTGATACACAATTTTCCATGTTAAAAATAAACACACACTCACATTCATGAAACTACTTCCTGCCTTGAGGGATTTTTGTTATATCTTAGTGTTGAATCTTCTTCTTAAAAGATTAAACTTTAATCTCCCTAACCCAAATTTATTTAAATATGTTGGTCTGAAAATTATAAATCCCAGCTACACAAAGCTGTGTTTATGAAGTCCTACAGTTTTCACTTTTTCACACTGGCAAAACACACTATTTCTGAACAAAGCAAAAAGTCAACACCAGCATTAAAGTTTGTGTAATCCTAAATGATTTAAAAAGGGAGAAAAAAATTACAAAAAAAGAAAAGAAAACTCTCAAGAGCTTCACAGCAGTCATCAGGTACTGACCCTGGGGCCTAAAACAAGTTTTTCTTGTTGACCACACCAACCATAAAGTTCATAGTTTAGCACAGAAGAACACACTCCAATTAAGCAGTGGTGTACAAAAAGGATGTTTACTCTTTCCTTCTGTGCTAGTCCTTGTTCATTTATAATCGAGGTAAGGTAATTAATTGCCAAGGCTCCTCCACCCCAGCATTACTCATGTGTTTTAAGCAAGAAGTGGAACAAAACAGAGAAAAGCTAAGGAGACACTGTGTTTAAATCCAAGCAACACAAACAGCTAAGCCAGCATTTTATTGCTGTTACCTGTTTAACTACACTTGAAAGACAAGGTCCTAAACTGGTTGTAAATTGTTGTAAACTCTAAGTTCATCACCTGCACCACCACCCAGGAGAGCTACAAAGCACAGGGGCAATGTTGTGCAATACATTCAATAAACTTCATACAAATCTCACTCAACCCCACGTTCAGCACAGCCTCATTGGGTAATTTCTGATAGCTACAATACTGTGGGCCTTAAAGCAATAAATTAACTTTGCTGATTAATGTCCTCCATTATTCAGTGTGGTTCTGGTAAAAGGACTCCCACAAAAGCAACTGACTGCTTTTCTTGCTCCCAAAGATGAGGTTTCCATGTTTGAGCCAATCCTCACCAAAAGGGATGCTAAGCACCTATGGAAGAGGTTTTACAGGGACTTGCTATTTCATGACGTCAGGTGAGAAAGTTACTGAAGCTTTAGACACAGGGTTGTTCATTTTTCAGAGGTGTCTAAGAAAAATATTTGGTGGCTCTTTCCTTAATTTGGAAAAGTAATTAAACATCCAGGTGCCACAAAAAACTAGAGAGAGGAAAATATTACAAGATAGCTCTCAGAAGCTCAAAAAAATTAGGCACTTTCACACATTGCCACAACAGACATAACAACAGCACTCCTTCTCCCATAGATGAAAAGTCTTGCTTTATGCTGTGAAGCATATTATTAGTCTAGAACACAAGTGTTTATTCCACTTCATTTTAACCTGTGTCAGCCTTAGGAGAGAAAAGGTGAGAGCTGCAGTTTAGCACGTGGGTCACTTCAACAAGAAGCCTGACTTCTGTTTCTTCTGCTTCTGTGAGTCAAAAAACAATCCATGTCCTAAATTCCCAAATTATTCTTGCTCAGAGCTCTGAACTCCTATCCTGGCAATTAGTACCCTCTTAAGCAGTCAAGCTGCAAAGCTAAGAGCAGTCTCTAGGTTAGAAAACCCAAAGCAATACAGTCGGAAGTGGATCACTCCTTTGGTAGAGGGACAGCGTTCCCACCAGGAGCAGGTGTGTGCAACCTCATTTTACAGTCTCTGTGTCTAGAAGGAAGGTTCTGTGCTCATTAAGCCTCAATGAATACTCAAAAATTACAACCTTTAAGTACAGTATTAGTGGCTCCTGTGCTAGACTCCTGCAGCTTTCTTCCTAAATAACATTTCTAATAGAAGAGCACTACTTGAATACTCAAAAACAACCCACCACAAGAAACACCCACCCCTAAACCCCACCACAAATGTACACTCATTTTACTTCCAAAACCACTGTCAAAGAAATTAGCATGAGTTAGATAAAAGATCAAAGCTTCTCATATAAGGTGACACAACTGCAGCCGTGACTCACATTCATTCTGTTTCTGAAAGAAACAGGTTTGACCAAGTTAAGAAGTTGCAGACTCAACAGGTAGGGTGTTCTCAATATCCTCCTGCTCCATATATGAGCTGCTTACAGTATCTTTGTAACTCTTGCAAATGGTTTGTCTTGCCCAGATGAAACCACAGCAGCCAAACAGAATCTTTTCCCAGTGTTTTTTTTAACTTATTTCCCCATACACTATCCAGAGCAGCTACTGCCATGATGGGGTAGGCAGATGGGGCTGCCTGCACAAAAAAAGCAAAGCTTCACCCCATGCACCCTAAAAGTTAGAATTTCCTCCAGTCTATTCCTCATTGCACCACTTCTCCATCTCTGCTTCCAAATTTTTTTCTAGACACATGAACTAAAATTAACTGCAGCACTGATCTCACCAACACAGATTCAACTGAGGAGGTGCCCAAAGTTCATGCCTGCTCTATTTTCTGAAGGCTGGAAAACACCACACTTTGGAAGGCATCTGGTTAGGCAGCCTTCCCTCTGCTCTACCAGGGAATGTAAAGAAATTTAGGACATGTTAAAGACGTGAAAATCTCCAACAACGATCAAACTGGAAATACTTGCACACAGCACAGAACTATGCAGCAACGCTGCTTTGGTCTGGAGCTAGCACAGAAGCATGCCAGAGATGAAAAACAAACAGTCTGAAAACCTTTTTATGCTCCAGAAAATTCACTCAGGAAAGATTTCTTGATTAAGTAGTGGATTCTCTAGCGTGTCACACAGAAATTGATTTTTGAAGCTCTCCATAATATTTTTCCCAGATAGAATAAATGCCTCTACCTGTTTACACAAAACTTTGTAGGGATTAATCATGCTTGAGCTCTAACCCACACCAGGCATGTTTGAAATTACTTACAGTAGATAAATGCCATTATAAACAGGTAGCAATTCATCTCTTCATGGTCACATTTGAACCCTGTGCCTGTTAACTTGGCTTCCCCTGGGCTGAAAAATCAAGGCTGAGGACAACACCACCTAAGCCAACATTGCTCCAGTAAGAATCCCACAGTGCTCTCAAGCTGACACAGGTGACCTTACCCAGGTGACAACAGCTACAGGACAAACTGAGGTTTTAAATACAGTGGCAAGAGGGAACATGCACAAGGAAAACAGACAATGAGACAACAGAGGTATCAGAGGGTAGCTGTACCCATGCTTGTTGCTTTATTCTCACACAAAGAGGCAAAGCTGTTTTTCTCTGAGGTGATCTGCACAGGTAAGTTACACTAATTGATGCTTTCAGAGAGAGCATAAACCCAGTCAATCCAAAAAAGTGACCTCAAGTGAGTTACAAGTCTGTGTGTGACCACAGTCACAAGCCCAAAGCTTCTCCCCACAATTATTTCTTCAAGAACATGTATCTGTGAAATAAGATTAGGAAATTCATCTACTGGCATTAAAAGGCAGTAGTTACAAAAGACAGTAAAAACAAAAAACAAAACAAAACCAAACAAACCCAAAAAAACCACCTCCAAAACTCCCCAAATAAGTGCATTTGTTATCAAACTTCCATAACATGCTCTAGAAATGAACAAAAAAATAAAGATGAGTCCGTCAGCACACATTTTCTACAAAAGTCCATGTTCCTCTCTTCCAATTTCGGATTCCCACTTAACAGACGAACTGTTAAATTTTTAAATTAGATTTGAAGAATAAATTAAACTAGGATTACTTGTAACACACACTGCAACAGACTCAAACCACCAAAAACCCCTCAATAGTTCAAGTACTAACAACAGACTTCCTAAATTTAAAGAAGTTCTATTTTTATCATATTTACAAATAACATTCACAGCTATACTACCTCAATTAAAACTAAATGTGAAAATAAGACTCTACTGGTTTCTAGACTCCCAGGTCTTTTCAAAAGAATAAAAAGAAGAGAAAAAAAAGAAAGTACCTATGTACCACATCAATATATGTAAAATACAACCATGCTATGGAGAGAGATGTTTAGTACCTAAAAACCCACACATACCTGAGACTTCATAACATACAGTTTGTTTGATTGTACTGTATCAACAAACAGTCAACTCAAATAATAAATATATAATGGTAGCTTACATCTGCACTGTTAACGTGCTTGGAGCCCTAGTCTTGTTAGCATTGCTTAATTCAACTTATTTTACACATATAGCAAACCAGAAATATCTAGGCAAGCATCGTGCCTATAACAATTTTAAGTAAATATTCAACTGCCACTGAATTCAAAACAAAACACAGCAACCAAACAAGAACAACAATAAAAATCAAACAACTTATTTGATTTATGCTTTATCAATTCAAAGCTATTTTCTGTGATAACACCTAAAAAAGCTGTCACACTCAATTATCCTCCAATTTAATTTTAAATGATTTAGCATCAAATATTTCATAGACAAGCACATATAAAAGCACAAAAACACATCACAAGTAAAAAAAAAAAATGCATAAAAGAATGAATTTTAACATTTGAGTTCTTTTACTGTCTATCCACAAGGAAAAAAAAACATGAACCAAACTAAAAAAACACTATGTCATCGTCATCCATGGGACTGGAAGTGTTTAAAAAGCAAAAGAGATTTTCCTGTCTCTTACAAATGAATATTTTACTGGACCAAACCAGAAATGAGACAACTTACAACACTGCTCTGCAGCCTCACTGCATATTTTTATTTGTGCACCACAAAGCTCTCCCAAGAAGGTACACAAGTGGTGGATTGTTTTGTTTGGCTGCTGTTGTTTTAAGACAATTTAAAGACACTACCAAGCTCCCTCTACTGTTCTGTTTATTCCTAAGATGTCAGTAAAGCAGAAGCCCAGAAAAAATGCCTTGTACTAGACAGGTCTGCATCCTAAAAGAAGAGATGATTTGATAACTGAGACTTATTTCAACAATTTTTTTTATAAATTGAAAAGTTCTACATTCCAAATTCAATGTAGGATAGAGATTTTCCTTAATAGTTACTGTAGAACTTAGCACTTCCAAACAAAATATACAAACTAATAGGAAGTAGAAATAACTCTTGCTACAAAAAAAAAAAAATAAAAAAAAATCCATAAACATAATAAAACCCACTAAAAACACTAAACAAAGTAAAAGCACCATAAATTTCTCCTTCACAGTTCACCACGTTCAGGACAAGCTGGTGCCTTGCCCCACTTCCATTAACTTTCATTCTGTATTTCCAATATTGGTCTTTCACCATACCCACTCAGATATGAGGGGGTCTTTAAGGATCCTCTTAACATCACAGCAAATGCCAGCACTGCAAACAAAGTCAAACTGCAGCTTTTGTGAGAAGCCTGGGCATGTGCTTGCTCCCAGTGTCCATCCCAACCCAGACTGCATCACATCAGTCAGCTCTGAAATAATTTTAAGTCAACCACCTCAGTCTGAGCTTCAGTTCCCCCCCAGCTACTCACAGGCAAGATTTTAAAGTGTACATTCAAGGTGTGTCTTGACTTTTTTAGTTCAGGGGGACTAAACTGAAAATCACCTCATTGGCACTGGCCTCCATAAAGGTGCCCAGTTTCCATCATTACTGAACAAACTGCAACTTCAGAGACATTTCCAACTCTCTGTAACCTACAACTGCATTGGCAACCAGCAAAGAATCAAGAAAACCCAATCTCCACTCACTTCTCAGAACAGAGATCTGTGTTTGCAGCTACACTTTTGCTTAGTGCTCATCCTTCCATATCTCAGCCACAAGCTAATGTCCATGGGGAAAAAAAAAAATACCGTAATATTATCATCTTACAGAAGAGCCACTGCTTCACTGACAAAACATCACCCAATGATTTAGGCTGGGAGACATCTCTGGAGCTCATTTATTCTGACCCCGTGTTCCAGCCTCAAACCTAGTTCAGGTTAATTAGAACCTTGTGCAGTCAAGTTTCAACAGTTTTCAAAGACAGAGACCCCATGGCCTCTCTGGGCAAGAGCTGAGATGAAGCAGGTCACAGATTACACCCCTCTCAAGGATAATTACATTCCCTTATCATCAGGAGCTGGCAAAAGCCCCTGCCATTGCTGACAAAATGATATTACTATGTCAAATAGCACTGGAAGAGTTAGCAGCAACAGCAGCAGCAGCTGTCAATTCCCAATAACAGAAAGACTGCATTGAAAACTGTTTCTGACAGTATTTTCCAAAGCACAACCATTTCCTGAAGTCATCTTGCCAACACTGACAAAACTCTGGCTATTCAGTCAGAAATACTCCCTCTATTTCTAGGCATAGAGGTCCATGTATTTACTGCTATGCTGTGATAACAGGTGGATCAAATGCAGAATACGTTTTCTGCCTTTAAAACCAGCAGACACATCGAACAATCCATGGAGAAAAAACAGTGCTTACAAGCAAGTCAGCTAAATGAATGGTCTTTTATTTTATCAACGTGATGAATGACTTGCTGAATCACTTCTGAAGTCAACTTCTTTTGTTGTTTGAGGTTTTTGTTTTGTTTAGTTTTAATCAATTGCAATAATAAGTCAAAGACAACCTAAAGATTCAAATTCCCCCAGGAACTTGTAGCCAAGGTAAACATTCCTTTTGCCATTATTTTATATTGTGGTGCTTCCCCCCTTGATTGAAAACCAAATCTTCACCTGCTCAGTCAGCTTGGCACTCATTTTCTTATGTTAACTTCAATAGTTTAGTCTCCAGCTGTGATCTAGAAGTCCAAGAGGGGACCTGAATTTTGGATATTGAAACTGGCAGAAAACTAGACTAAATATCCAATTGCATACAAACACAAGTGCACACACTCGACAGTCAAGAGAAAACACACAGGGGAAGTAGCTCTCCCCTAGTCCCAAAGTAATTTTTGAAAGTTCCTGAAAGTTTGGACTTTTACCTGCAAGTGTAATCCACAGGTTTTACACTCATTTCAGCGAGTTCTAGTTATTTAAGATCTCAAGACACACTGCTAAAACAAAGCAGTTAATTCTACAGTTCTGATTAATTCCTGTCAGTCCAGTTACTTTTTAACTTGACTCATTGTCCATTTCAGCTACCCTCAACAACATTATTTTTCAAACTTCTCTGAACAGACAGGCAAGTCATTCAACTCAATAAACAGTATTATCAGTTTTGCTGGGTTCTAGTTTCTGCTGATTTTGGAGGCAGCCATAAAATCAGACTTCAAAGCATATCCTCACATCTTTATTTCAATATGCCTTCTATGCTAGAAATAGCACCTACTTACTGTTTTAGTTAATCAAAGAAAACTGTAAGTATAAATAGAAACACAAGTGAACTGCAGGGAAATACTGAGCTGGCATTACTTAAGTATGCACATAAAAACACTGTATAAAAACTATAAGCAAATCTACATGTCAGGGTTTTTTCCCCCCCATATAGCAGTACCAGGCAGCATGATATTTAGTGAGAAACATTTCAGCATTAACAAACCCTCTCAAGACAGATGGAGCCTATGCCAGCATAGAAGTCTTTTCCCTGAATAGCTGAAACTGTCTGAGGAGCTGGTATTTGCAGCAGCTCTTCTGGAAAGTGATACAGGTTCACATCAGCTCATATCTCACAGTAAACCAGTCCTACAACTGACACATCTTCAGTTTGATGAGGCTCACCCATGGCTGCATGATTGCAGAAGTTACTGCGAGAGGAAAGTCTTCATGACCACGGGAAAAGGAATCTGTGGCACTTTTATAGTTTCAAGCCAATCTAAGCCAAGATGAACCAATCCTGGCAAAGTGTTCCAATGGTACAATGAAAATACGAGGAAATAAAAAAAAGCCCTGAACACCTTTCTCCTTGGAGTGAGCCCTTAACTTTGAGCTTGGCAAACCCACAACCACTCTGTGTAATTCTTTGACTGCAGTTGGGATTGCTCAGCCTGGAAAAGAGAAGGCTTAGGTGTGACCTCATTGCGGCCTTCCAGCACATGAAGGGAGCCCACAGGAAAGACGGAGAGGGACTGTTTCTAAGGGCCTGGAGGGACAGGACAAGAAGGAATGGCTTCAAACTGACAGACAGGTTTGGATTGGATATTAGGAAGAAATTCTTCCCTGTGAGGGTGGTGAGGTCCTGGCACAGGTTGCCCAGAGAAGTTGCGGCTGCCCCATTCCTGGAAGTGTCCAAGACCAGGCCGGACATGGCTCTGAGCAAGCTGGAATAGTGGAAAGTGTCCCTGCCATGGATGATCTTTAAGGTCCCTCCCAACCCAAGCCACTCTACAAAACATAATTGTACAGCAGAGCCTGAAGAAGATCCATTGTCATCTTTCCCCAATTCTGATTACATTCTTCATACTGTCAGCACTTAAAGCGGCCTCAATTCACCATCGCTTCAAGCCTGCTCAAAAAATACACTTCAAACAGTGGCACAGAGCAAATGCTGCTGTGACAAATGCAGCCTTTGACATAAACTTCTAAGTTATGTCAAATTCCTCATGTTGCTTCCTGTATTCCAATTTCTTCAGCTATTACAGAGAGTTCTGCAAGAATTAGGTCCCCAGAGCTTTTTGTACAGAATGAAAATTAGAAAGCTGCACCCCAATAATTTTTGATATGGACATGCCATCACATTAGATTAGGTGCAAGTAATTATGTGAGCTATAAAGCTTGCACAGAAAACAAAAACTATTTTTAGGTAAAAATAGTTTTCAAGTGTCATTATTGTTTACAGAACAATTTTAAAGTAACTGCACAGAAAGCTGTAGTCTCTCCAGAGTGGACTCCATTTTCCATTTAGATTTGCTTCAGAAGACTGGAGATTTTTAATTTTTTTTTTTCAAAGTTCTGTTCGTGCTTTTGCTGTCAGCAACCTGGCTTAAAAAGCTGAAGGCAGTGCCAAGATACTGGCTGCTGACTTCTCTGCCAAACAATTCTTCTATTGTTTCTCAGGATTTAAACTGACTTCTTTTTGGATAAAGGAGTAGTCCAGTCCAAATTAAAGAGCCTGAAAATTGGGAAAGCATGGCAAGATCTTTATCAGCATTTGGAAACTCACTCAACTATTCTTCAGTCTTGTTGTTTTCTTATTCTCCCTTCAGAAATGGATAACCATGCAAAAAAAAAACTCAAAAACCCACCAAATGCCTTTAAAAGCTTCACTGAATACCTGGTAGGATTTAATTCACCCAGTGTTGCTAGAAGCTTCAAAACCTAAATTCTGGTGATGAAGAACTGAAACGAACAAACTTGATTTAAAAAGTGTTAGTTTCCAATATTCTTGTTACTCAGTAACAAGATAATATTGGAAATATTATGAGCCCTCTCTCTTGTTTACTGGATCACATGAGAACCCAGGTTCCCAGTACTATTAGATACTTATTCCTAATCTTGCTCCTCCCAGCCCAAATGAGAAATCATTAAAAGCACATAAATCCTACAGCAGGAATCCAGCTGGTGGTACACTAAGCAGCTTTCACCAGCTAAATTCTCTTTATAGCATTTTCTTCATATTTTAAAGATATTCCAGTGGCACATCTAGCAAATTTAGGAATTGACTCCCATCCTTTGAGAGAGTTTACAAGTCTATCCCCATAAATGCAGTTTAACAGCAAAACCCATCATTTGTGTCAGACCAGTAATCTGTATTTCCACTCCTCCAAACAACTAAAAAGGAACACCACCACAGATTTTTTTTGTTTTGTTTATTAATATGAGATAATACTGAGCCCAAAACACCAAAGTTTTGACAGTACCTTCTAAGAGAGGATTCTTGTCCTCCAAACACTTTTGGAGATGTGTGCATATAACCTACAGTGATTTAATATTAGCAATACTAAGGTAAGTACTTGGCTTTCAGATTTTATGAATATGCAACTCTGTATTCCAACATTAGCATCTTAGGAAAACAGAAATTCATTTTCAGAGTTGACCAACCTTGAGATCCATATATAAAAAAGCTTCTGGATTCGTTACTCAGATAAATTCATAGTTTCACTAGTTAAAAGGAAAAAAACCCCAAATCCATAACTTTTGAAATAAATGTTGTCTAAATTATGATTAAACCTCTACCACATTTGTATCCCACTTATTAAATTTTCCAAAGAACTTATTTCTTGAGAGAGTAACATAGGAAAAGTAGTTATTTCCTAATAATGCAAGTACTGATCTAGACCTGAAGAAAAATCATTCTTCAAATGCCCACGTACTTTTGCTCAGATCTTTTGGGAAGAAAGGGAGAAAAAAAGAGAAGGTTTTCTTTTCAAGTAAGTAAATATTTCATCATTTAGACTGTTGTAAGCATCTTACTCTACCCTCCCCAAGCTTGTATCATCTAAATTAATCTCCTACTATCTCTAAAATGATCTCACAGGATTTCTGAAAGCAGGTACAAGTTTAATACTTCAAATCCATTTATAATCTGAAAAACAATTCAGCTTTAAAATCTCTTTGCCAGGTTCCAACTCACTCACCCAAACCCCTCCGTGCAAAAAGTCAATTACACCAGTCTGAATCAATACTCAGCCAGCAGACAGTATCTAATGATTTCATAACTTTTATGTTTCTCTCATTAAATCTCTGTGTGTAGTAAAGCTTCAGTAGGAGGATCAGTAAGATTTCCCTGTTTACATAGTTTATTTTCAAAACAAGCTAGAGCCAAAACATTACTATAAGCAAACTATTAAGTCTTCCCATGCAGCCATGCTTTGTGCACACACAGCATCCATCAAAGCTTTAGTGATAAGATACCAGTCAGAGATACTCTGCAAGACCATTTCTAAGTACCTGCAGCACCATAATTAAAACAACACTCCTCTCATTTACTCCTGGTAAATTAATATTTATACCCTGGTGAATTATGTGGCTGCTGAACTAGGTTAGGTGCACACAGCAGTGCTGTGATCAGCAGCAAACACCTGGGACAGCCCATTAGGACAGGAGGGATGCACAGGGATGCCTTGTTTTGGCAATTACAAGATTCAGAAGTGGGATACCAAAGGCAAGGAGAGGAGTGACCAAGGATTCCATGACTGCAGACTTCCAGCCCACACCATCCCAAGCTACACTTCCCACATGTTTTCAGCCACTTTGCTGAACGACAGGAGTTTCTTTCAGACCTGTGGAACATCAGCCACAAGGACCAGCTCTTCTTGATTAGTGATTCCTCCTGGTAGTCCTCTTATTGGAATATGCAGGAAGTATGTTCTTTACTTGCCTTTCTACCATTTCTAACCTTGAAGACTTGCACTCTCCACATCAGCCCTCAGTGAGGTATTCCAGGCATTCCTCAAATGAAGCTCTTCCATCCTTGATCACCCCTGTCAAAGTCCTCTGTATCTCCAGTTCTATTATACCATTTTCCTGTTAAACCAGTACTACTTTAGCATAAAACTATGCTCATATTTGTAGACACGCTGAACTGGAACAATATTATTTCAGATGTCAGGGCTTTACAGCCACGTGACTTTTCCAGCTGGAGTCTGAGTTTAAGAAACCTGTTTTCTCTGCACTGTGGATGAAGGCCACAGCTTCTGCTTCTTCTCCTAAATGAAAGTGATAAAATATAATCCAAATATCAATAGATTACATTTTTTTTTTCCTATCCTGAGGGCATGCAATTCTGTCAATTCATAAGCTTAGCATCATGATGATATCAATCGAATTTGAGCAAGTAGTGCTGCCTTTCAAGTAGGAAAAGGAAATCTTTTTTACAAGAGCCAGAAATCCTTGCATGAAAAGGTCAGTGAAAAGCAGTGGCATTGTGACAAAAAAAGAGCACACCCAAGAATCAAAAAGAATTATCTCCTCCTTACTTTCCAAATCAATTAATTAAAAAGTCCCACTCCCCTGAACAGCTTAGGACTGTGGAAGGACTAGAAATACCAATAAGGCAACAGACTGATATAGTTGCATGTAAAGTTTTTTTTTTAAATACATGCAGAGTTTCCTCACTCAAACCACAAGAATATCCATTCAAGAAGCAACATTTGCTCCAAGTTTATTTTAGCAAAGTGGAAATAAAAGATTCAATTAAGATACTGGCTCAAAAGGAGACATAAAGAGGAAAAAAAAAAAAAACCAACAAAAAACCCCAAACAACTTATCCAACTTTGCAAAGTCATCATTAAAATTTAGGACCTGGTGGCTCCATAAGCTGAAGGGATAAAATAGCATCTATTATCTGCAGATTGCCTCTGTAGAGGTTCAAATCACTTCAGGGAACCAAAAAAAAAAAAAAAAAAAAAAAAAAAAAAGCAAGCTGTTATTTAACTCAAAGTTAAATTTTAATTTTAGTGCCCACTTCACAAAAATCTGTACCACAATTCTCAACAGTTGGGATATATTTGAAAATCTTTGAAAGTCTGAAAGAACATGGAGCTTATAGCCCTCTGTACTGTGTGTTACTGCTTGAATTCAGTATTCACCTTGACACATTTAAAGTGAGAGGGCAGTTTTCTTCCTAGTTATCTAAAATAAGAAACAGATTGTTATATTCTTTTTTAAATTCAGTTTCTAAAGAAAACAGTGGTAATATCTGCAAAGAAAGGGATTTCAATGTTCAAGTCAGTACCTAAAGAATGAACACTACATTTCAGCTAAAAAAGAGAAAAACCTTGAACCAGTATTAACACTACACAGATGTGGGGTTTTTTGGTTATTATTTTAATTTTGAAAAGTCGCTCTCCCCAGGCAAATAGGGAGGGGGAAAGAAAATCAATTAAGTAGTCAAAATGAGCAAGTACATAAAGACGAAAAAACATTTACCAAAATAAATTCTTTATAGAATGCCATTACAGATACCATATTTTTTTTTTTAATGCTGACTACCTATTCAGGGTAACCAAGAAAATATTTCAATTGGCCTCTAACTCCATATTCTTCCACCTATTAATCTTGCACCACAAAGAAAACCTTTAATCTGTTTTTGTGGCAAAACGATCTCCAACAAGCAGATGGTTAATTTTGGTTAGATTAAAAAAAATCCTTTAAAAGGGAGAGCTGAGCCACGTAAAATATTTAACATGAACCACTTCAGCAGCCTCAAAACAGGTTACAAAGATACATAAACTTTTGATGAATTCACACTATTCAGTTCATCTACCGTCAAGACAGGTCATATCTTGAAAACACTGCTGTTTTCCTCAGCTCAAAGGGAACAGCTCCTGTATGGAAATTCCTGTCCTAATTTCATGTGGGGTGTTCATCACTCTCTCCCCAGCTGCCAGGACTGTGCATCAATCCTAATCCCGAGCATTTGGAAAAACAATCTTTCTTGTAGATATTTTCTTTCCTCCATTAAAAGTTTTATTTTGAAGAAATGTGTCCATTTTAGAGGGATGCTGCCTCTTCCCACAAAGCTCCCTATTTACTGCTGTAACTCACAAAATATTTACATGCCTACAGCTACTGATGCACAAGCTCTTATTCTATACCATTATCTTTTTTTGGGGACTTGCACCTCCTCAGCTTTACATGAGTCAGTTTTCCCCAAATTATTACCCTGGCCAGTGCCACACCAGCAGGTGAATCATATGAGCATAAAGTAGGAACACTGGAAGAGGAGTACAGCAAATTACTGAAAACAAAATCCCAGCTTCAAAGACCATTCCACACACAGTATTTATATACCCTTCTTTATTATGCCTCGAGCAAGGAAATATAGATACATAAATTTATTAAATATCCAAGTATAGCATACAAACTAGCAATGGTCATATACAATTCTTGGTGGTCCAAAGAATCACCAGAAGAGCCATCAGAAATAGCTCAAAGCAAAGTCACCAGAGAACTCTAGAACTAACATTTCCATGGTATTTTGTGCAGTACAAAACATGGCCTAAAGAGCATGAAAAGCTGAGATGCTTTGAAAACCACAAGCAGTGGGTTTGTATGCAAATTAAAAAAAAAAAAAATCAAGTATTTAAAAACATAGTAAACTCAGGTTGCTAAATTATGGAAATGTATTATGAAATTACATTCTTCCCCATTCCCACCTCTTTTATTTGAGTGCTAAGAATGTGCCATTATGTGGAATTTAGTCAAGCAATTTTTTTGTTTGTTTTACCATTTCAATAGATAACTTGGAAAACAACCAGTGAAATAGCACAATTTATCTCTAAAAATAAGACCAGAGATTTTCAGTGGCTCTTGATCATGTTTTCCTTACAAGGATCCTTTGCAGAAAAGTACAAGTTTCAGTTTAGAGCCCTGATAATTAGTGCCTGTGGGAATAAAGCAAATTATTTTTTCCACAGCAACATAATTTCCCGTAACTTTAATTTTTACATGATGATATTCCAGTGGTTGCTCAGACATAAGATTTTACTGTCTACGATGCGATCAGGATTTGAAACAATTATCTGTGTTCAGTTTCATCTCCCCTATCTAGAAAAAAAAGTTTGCTTTATAGTTATTAAAAAACTGTATACGAAGAAAGAGTATTTGCCAATAAGCTCCGCATAATTCTAGGGATTCTAACAAATTCCTTTACTTTCTGATTCAATTATTTAGGATGACAAAATCTGACAGATGCAACTTGTAAGTGCACCTGGAGCATGGAGGTGCTGCAGCCTCCTTCCCGTGGATGAGAACTTACTCCCAAAACTCTGAGAATCCATCTCCACTGACTGAGAAAAGCTTAATCTACAGGAAAAGGGCAGCAGATAAATTGCTTAAATACAGATGTCAGAGCTGCCAGTGGTTTGCAGAGAGGCCGCACTACAGAGGTGACACCCCAATGTCATCCCAAAGTGCCTTCACCAGTTGTTTTTCACTCAACAATGGGAAGAAACAGTGTCTCACAGGGCACAGAGCTGTACAGAAGACAGCAGAGGCAACCACCCTTTCCTACTGAAGTGAAAAACAAACATCAGCACTTTTCTTCAAGTTTTAATGATGCTATGTTTAATCACCACACCTCATGAGGAGGAATCAATGAACACTACAAAAGAAGCTTCTAAAAAAGACCAGTGTTCTACTTGATTGAGGAAAAAAACCAACAAAAAAACCCAAACAAACCCGGCATTCCCTTGCAGACATCTCAGCTGACAATACCAGATCTTTCCCAAAATAAATGCTGGGGTTACAGAATTAGACCAGGAAAATCAGTGATGCAATGATGAGCTGAGCAGGCCTCGCGTCCTTCACTCAGGCAGCTCCAGAACCCAAACCAGAACCAATCCAGACAGTGAAGTGAGGCACTTATTGGTGTTTACAACACCCTCATTCCCTGACTTTTGAAATCCAACAGCATTGCTCCAAAGTGGTGTAAAAAACCAACAAACAAACAAGCCTCACAAACCAAAGCTAGTCACGTGCCAGATTTCTTGTAATCCTGCTGATGAAATTTCCATCACTTTCAAATAGACTTTGGGAATTACTATTACATCAACAAAGAACCCACACATACATTCTTACATTATTTTATTAAGTAACAAAAATAGCTTTTCATTTTATTTTAAAAGAAAGAATAGGACTGACAGATGAGCTGTTCCTACTCCTTCGCAGCCAACAGCCCGAGTTTTTACTTGAATAACTTAAGCAATGGCCCACCAGCACACAGGTGTTTCTGCTTTTCATTTTTAGAGATGAAAGGTATGAAATGTTGCTCTCCCAAGTAAATTATTTCTCGTAAAAAATGCTGTCCAATGGCACAAAACTAAGTATTAATAAAGCTGCTCAAGGAATGTATTTTAGTGCTATTCTTGAAAGATAGTTTTACACTCCTTAATACATTCATCTTTGCTTCAGAATGAGTATTTCATAATGTATTCGTTTGAACTTAACATTACTTTGCTTACATGACAGCTACTAATGCTCTTCATTTTAAAATCTGTTTTATTCTCTGTTCAGCAACTGTAGTTTTTCATCAATACCTCTAACAGTTATTTTCAATACCCACTTTAACCCACTGAGAAAATCAAAGTGCAGCATTCAATAACCAAGTATTCCTTCATCTGAGTATCATGAAGCCTACCAAATAAAAAACCATGAAACTTTATCAGGAACGTAACAAAAGCATTGTGAAGCAGTAGGGACTTATCTAATGACCACAACACTATTTATCTCCTCACAAAAATAAAACAACTTTGATTTGAAAAAAAAAAAAAAGGGCGAAATTTCCCTGACCACAAGTTGTATTTTTCTGTTGTCATTTCAGTGACATTACCATGACATCTTAGAGACCTGAAGAGAAATGGAGAAAGAATTGGTCCTGCCATGGGGTGGCCAACAGAAAATACCAAAGAACACCTCAACTCCTGGCTTGTCTATTAACATTCAGAGGTTATTTCCTTCTAATTTCATCAATTAGATGGATTCTCCTCAAACTAAGAGCAGCCAGTCTTTCACAGACAGCAGTCTGAAAGACAAATAGACCTAAAGTACTGTCAATCTAATGACAGCAGCCCCACAAAGCAAAAACCCCTCGAGTTCAGTTGTTAATCTCTACTTCCACTCCTTGTAAAACGAGAAGTACTGGTCCCTGGCAGCACACAGATGCAAACAATTCAAACTATCCTGTGGCAAATTAAAGAGTATCACTGAGCTAAAGGAATCACAGGGAGCAATTCTCCCCCAAAGGAATGACTAGCAGGTTGTTTGAAGCACGGGAGAAAGTCATAAAGAGCAATTTGTTTTTGCTCTGTCTTGTGAGTTTACCCCTGTCCATTCTTTTTCAGGGAGAAAGGGAGGAGTGAAGGAGGTGAGGGGAAACACGGAGGAATAAATAGATGGGCTGAAGATTTTATTTGCTATTTACAGCACATTAGTTGAATGCTAAAGTGTCACTGTATTAAATATGTCACAGGTGAGCATGCACACATCTCTTCCTCGTTTTTAGAAATAAATCAAGTAACCTTACCCATCAGTATACAGAGAGAGGTTTTTAAACGTATTAATTACCACAATTTTAGTGAATAGTCCCCAGTGCACTGTTTTACTTTAGGGGGAAAAAGTAAGCTTAATTAAAGTTAAAAAAAAAAAAAAATCTGCAAAGCTTAATATGTAATTCAAAGGCTTGATTTTTCAACATTTAGCAGTGTATCCTGAGCAGGTTTTAATTTTGACTGAATAGCAGAAAATCCTGCTGGGTTCATTTCAGGCTGCAGGCATTTGATACTGCACTGACCTCGCAGTATTTACATTCCCCTTAGGAAAATCTGGCATGCAGTCCAACTGGGGAAGAGCATGTCTAACACTACTTGAGCTACCAGTGCTAGAAGCAAGCAGAGTAACAGTGAAAATAGTAGGGTGAACAATAAGGGCACGTATACAGAAATAAAATTAAAAGGAAGAGAAAGAGAAGGTCAAACAGCAGAAGAGAAGAACTGAAGAGACAAAGACTTGGAGACAGTTGTTTTTCTGATATAAATAAATCCCTATTTATTTTTTTCTCCCAAACCAGTGGTGCAGAGAGGCTTTTGGACTACTGAAAAACCAAATTACTTCAGCTCAAGGAAAATAAACTGATCAGAAGACTTGAAGTATTTGCCTCTGATCAAAACAAATTAAGAGCTGCCAACTGCAGCTTTGTCTGCACTGCGTTTGATTTTTTGTTGTGGTTGGCATATCTATGTCAAATTTGGACAGAAAAACCCCCAAACCATAAAATCCTCTATAAGCTCTGCTTTTGGCCATTCCCTCTACACTCCTAATAGAGACACTTGGTGAACCCAGCTGTTAAATCAAATCCAAAACCTATTCACCTCCATTCATTACAATTTAGGTCCTTACTACTGCAAAGAAATTACATAGGAATGCAAGAGCCAATTTTCCACAAATTCTGCTCCAATTTTTCTTAGAGGTGCTTAAACCATCTTCAAACAAGTGAAAAATTTTTGTTTGTTCTTTACAGATTCACTCTGCCAGCAACATAATCTCCTATGTACCAGGCCTGGTGAAAGTGTGTAAGACACACAGGTTCTGAACCAGTGCCAGATTCATTTCTTCACCTCCTTGAGAAAAGAAATAAAAGCCTTAAGTTACCAGAACTCTTAAAACCCTGTTTCCAATTGCGCAAGGCAGTTGTTCAAGGAAAATAATAAAAGCAAGAACTCCTGTCTAAGTTAATGATTGCAATACTTGACAAAAGTGATGGTACCTTCAATCCTCGTTAGAAGTTTGAGAAGTCTGCACTAATGACTTAAAAACAACACCACTAAAAGTCAGAAAGAAAAAAAAAACCAAACTCCATTACAGAGCAAAAGCTTTCCCCCGCCTTTCATTTAAAACCAGGATGCTGATAATTCTGACTCCTGAGCCTGCTGCAATCTTTGCTTAAATCATGGAGGGCTGTGAAACACAGCAAACCCACCTAGAGCCTAACAGGACACCACCACTTGAATCAACAGGCTGTTTTCTACTTATGCCTCACCTCTATTTCTTTTTCAGCAGCCAAACAGCAAGATTTTCAAGGAACTCGCATATCTGAACTCACAGATGTTTTGAGGCAGCAGGCACCCAAACAAAAGATTCCAACGAACAGGATAAAACGCTGGCATTTGAATTGCTGAATTTGATAGCACTTTTTGTTGTTTTGAACCGCAAAAATGAGCAATCAGAGGCACCAGAAATCCCGAATTTCTTGTTAGACAGGTTTGGCACTCTCACCTGAAGCTGGATGAAAACCACAGAGTGAGCTCAATTCTGAAGCACACTGCAAAGTGTGTAGCTTAGAAGGCAAGAATAAAGAGCGCTTCAGGAAAGGGTTCAGATTTTTATTATATTTTCAAAGTGAAGCAAAATGCAGATGTTCCAGGTAAGAAACTTGGGAGTGGGTGGTCTGTAGAAGAGGCATAAAGAACAATGTGTTCTGTACATGTGTATGTGCGTATATATAAGATACAAACTCTAGTGGTAACAGGAAGACCCAAAGGATACCCTTTCATCAAATTTGCATTTAAATAGAAGTCACTTTACCATACTACTAGGCATCACTCATCTAAATAATTCTAAAAAGTCACCTTTTATGCTGTTTACTATGTACTGTGCAATATACTCAGCTAGAAAAGTAGGCAAATTTAATGGGTTTTTTGTCAGTTTATCTGCTCTTAAGAACAAAAAGCTTTACTTAAACCCTCCTCTTTGTGGCAATCACTACAGAGAAAGCTTAAATATGGGAATTTGTTAAAATCAGTTTACAGGAAAAAGCCCTTTCATTTACTTATTGAATTGTCAGACAGACAGGAGTTGCAGATAAAGAGATACAAGGCTCAGTACAAAGGAAACAAAACACCTTTTGCAGCACAGTGTTAGCACAATTCACACTCTGCTTCCTTCCAGCCTTGTCCCCAGTGCAGTTCAAGGCAGGGTTGATTTTAATTTTAAAGATTATACATCACATGTTTTTACTCATCTCAAAAACAGATTCTCAAAAATGATACAAGTCACAGACATTGGTCAGCAGCTGCCTAATCTGCAGGATTTAATAAAAAAATAGGGAAAAAAATCCAAAATGACAGAATTTTGCTAGTAGTACAGCTCAGAACAAAATCCAAAGCTGTATTTTTGCAGGATTTGTGCAATTACAGTATCCTACTTATTCTGTGACTAGTGAAGATGGTAAAAGCTTCCAGGAAATACTGGAATGGAAAGATGGCAAAGATGGCATTTGAAACTGGAACTTTCTTGCTGATTGCAGGGTTGTCAGCTCATTTCTACCTGGAGCTGAGGAAGAGGAGGGACAAGGCAGGAGCCAAGGCTCAGTGATCAGGACATTCTGCTGCAGCCCCCAGGTATGGGTGTGCAAGGAAAGAAACCCCAACCCAGTTTGTGCTTTTTACACACCACGAACTCCAAACAGATGGCCCAAGACTCCCCTTGATGAGTGTAAGTATTTAGGCTCCCGAACTCTTCCAATTCATTGTAGGACAACATAAATAATTACCTCCTGTCTGACCTGGGGTAGCATTAGTGACCTACTCCTCCAAAATTCACTCTAAGAAGGATATTTTTAGGTTTCAGTTAAATGAGTTAAAAATTTATTGAATTAAAAGTCAATTTATTTTAACTCCACTGATACAACAAAGAAGATGGATCAATCAGCAGAAGCTGAAATGTTATTAATTGAAAAAAAAAAAATTAGTAACATTTGTGTGCTTTAACAACTGAAAATATTCCAGTGTTTCAGACCAGATAAAGCAACTGATACCCACATCAAGCAGAGAAGATGAGAGTTTGTACCACAAGAGAGATTTCAGATCACAACAGATGATATGAATATCTAATGAGGCTTAGCTTGCACCATTCTTCTGATTAAAATTCATTATTAAAATGAACACTTGATCTTACGACACTGATTGCTCTAACACGTATTTTTGTTTGCAACTTTCTTTTTCAACCTTTGCATCAAACCTTATAAAAGATTTCAACCAAAGAGTTTTATATTCATCTAGAGGATTTTCCTTGTACATCAAAAAATACAAAAGCAACCCTACAAAATGGTGTGAACAACATCTAAAATCCACAACAAAACCCTCCACATCCCAATTTTAGCCCGTGAGGAAACCAAGTTACTCTTTTAGGCATCCAAATAAATCAGATTAAAAGGTTTTCTTCTTCACTGTAAGCATTTGAGAGCACCATGTGTTTATTCTTGTTGCTCACAAAACTTTATTTCAAAGAGGGATTTCTGTCTGTTTTATAAACCAAGTTCATTGAAGAACTGTAAAGATTATACATCACATGTTTTTACTCATCTCAAAAATAGATACTCAAAAATGGTAAATGTCACAGACATTGGTCAGCAGCTGCATAATCTGCAGGATTTAATAAAAAAATAGGGAATGAAAAAAAATCCAAAATGACAGAATTTTGCTAGTAGTACAGCTCAGAATAAAATCCAAAGCTGTATTTTTGCAGGATTTGTGCAATTACAGTATCCTACTTATTGAGTGAGTAGTGAACGTGGTAAAAGATTCCAGGAAATACTGGAATGGAAAGATGGCAAAGATGGCATTTAAAATTGGAACTTTCACCAGGCATTTTGCTTTCTAACACCTTCTCTTACCAGGACCTCTCCTGCCTGGTCTGACAGACCGAAATATTTCCAGTTAATAAAGCACAAAATTCGTTTTTAAAGCACTTGTTTCTATTAACCATGATTTATAACAGATTCTGAAAGAAGAAAAAGCAGGGAGCCAATTTTAAAGGTTAGGTTGCTTGGCAATATACCTTTCCTTACAAATAATTGTTCTTACTAAATCACAGTGGAGAAAGCCATGAAGAACTAAGTTTGTGGAGCCTCCTGATTATGCAAGTGTCTTTTTAATTGTTTATATAAACCTTCGAGACCATCACGGGCCACATAAGAATTCAAAATACCGTCTTAAAAGCTTTTTTTTCCCCGCCCCATAGATTTCAAACAAGTGTTCAAGTTTCATAGGTCTGGAGCAGAAAGTGCAACTTCACACCCAACCATATAACCAGACCTTCCTGTCCTACCCAGCAATGGGAAGCAGAGTTTTACTGGAGTGCCTCTGCTGTCAAGTTCCCATCCCCAAATTTCTTCTTCTGATGGTGACCACTCATGCAGCTTCTTCCCCCCTCAACATCACCCTCCCTTCAACCAAATGCCAGAGCAAGGGAGAGAACTGAAATGCTCTGGTTATCTCACACATTCCAAAGAAGGAAGGCAAGGGAGGAGGGAGAGAGAGAGAGAGGGAAGGGGAAAGAGTTTAAATTTAGGTATTTACTTACTGAAACACAGAAAAGAACACACATCCAGGCACCACGCTGGCAGAAATCCCAGCAGTCAGGGCTGTGGAGCTTCGCTTCCAGCAAGGATTTCTTTGCCTGGAGCTCCACAAGAGCCTTCTCCCCCTTCTCACACAGGAGAGAACTGAGGAGTGCTCTGCACTGCCAGCCCCAGTGTATCTCAGGTTTAATGAAAGTGTAATTCATTAGAATAAGAGCTGGGGTAACATAAACATGTGCAGGAAAAACAGGCTTGGCGCAACACCACAACACACACCAGGTTTGATCAGCACAACAAAACTCTGTCAGACCACAGGGATAAAAAAAAAAAATAGTGGGTGCAACTCCTTTAAAGCAAAAGCAGAACATAAAAGGCACCAAAGGTAAAATTTGGACCTGTAAAAGTTCTACCAAATAGAGTTACAACAAGTAGGCTCCTCTGCTGGCAAAGTTCACAAGGCACCTGCCTGCCAGGTGAGGTGTTTTTGGAAGTGTCCCTCAGCACCAGGTGCTGCAGGATATGGGTACCAAGGTGGGGAAAAGACAACCTGTGCACCACCCACACACAGCAGGAAGATGAAACACTGGTATGTGCCCCAAAATCATTCTAAAGAAGGCACATCAATTATCTTTTTTTGCAAAGGGGGGAGGGTTTGGAGAAAAAAAAAATGCACCACTGTATTTATTAAACATTGCAGCAACCACGTGCATGGAAGTTTTGATTGATGATTCCCTTTGCTTTTTGCCATCCTTCACCAAAAATGAAAGACCATGTAAGGATTCACTTCACTGTAGTAAACAGAGAGTAAATCCACTTTATCTGCTATTAGTACTTAATCACCAAATAGGACCAAAGCTAGAGAAAAGATCTTTCCACTTCAGAACCAAGGATCTAAAGCTAGAGAACAATTTACTAACTTGTTAACAAATATCAAAAAAGTCTGAGTGTCTTCAATATCTTTCTCATGGACTTCAATATTTCATGTAACTACTTATGCATAGGTATTTTTGTATTTTTGAATAATTATTCATTAAATTTTACAAGTGTTGAAAAACTTGGTAATGATTTTAAAAAAAAAAAAGAAAATCAGTAAGTTCCCTCCTGCTTTCAAGTCTTTCTCAGTGAAACTGAAGCATTTAAGGTATTGCCCAATTTAGAAACACACTTCAGGAAAGAGACAGCTCAAAATATCAACCACAGACGTCACAGGCAAAAAGAGCCTTTAGAAGCACAGCAATTCCTGACGTTCACATTTGATACTCCACCTCCCAGACTAACTCTGAAACAGACTCCTCAGCCAGGGATAATGGGCCCTTCCAGACCTGCACACGAGTCAGACAACTTGTTTTTGCAGGGTGAACTTTTGCCACCCTTCCCTCTGGGAGAAATCCCATTAAGTTTGCTCCTAGGAAATAAGCTCCCACTCCTTTTCCTGACTTGCCACTGCTCCTTTCTGCCTGGTTGTCTCTCCACTCCGTCCCCTTCTGCAACTGCTCCCACCCTTTCAGCCTTCTCCTGCAGTACTGCACTACCTCCAGCCTTGTCCTTCCACATCCAACCCATGAGGAGCTGCTTTTTGGATGCAGTCCCACCTCTCCTCTGACCCACACCCATTTCTTCCTGTGCCTAGAATCCTTCCACCTCCACACCCAGCTTCAGCTCTGCGGTATTTTTGGTTCTTGGAATGTTTCAGTGGAAGAAAGAAGCAAATGTTAAAACAGATAATAAATGTGCAGGCATTCCCAATAAAGTTCTCCTTATCCGAAGAGCTTTGCTCACTACCAAAGGCACAGGATAGCTTGTAGCTAAGCCCCAGTTCACCTATACACCATTATTAGATCTACAGGTCTCATCATGTAAGAAAAAGAACCAGAATTATTCTTCATTTTAGTAAAATAAAGGTTAGAGGTAACAAGAAAAGAACTAAATTTCCGGGAGGAACACTGCGACTCTTAGTCTTGGAGAAAAACAGTTTGATCTGTTCGTATTTTTCTCAAATTCCATTTTCTCCTTTCAAGAAAGGGCTTTTCTGCAAACATGACTGGCTGTCCTTTGATTTTTCTGGAGAAAGTCTCAGCTGAATGGGAAAGGATCTTTAGAATTCACATAAAAGACAAAGGTTCAAACGAAAGCTGAATTCTCAACGAGCACAGGTTTATTTTAGTAAACAATAGAAATTCAGAGCTGAATGAGATCTTATCCCTTTTAATCACTTCATAAATTTTCCTTGCCTTCCCAATTTTCCAGCTACATGTCTACAATAAACAAACCTGCACTGACAAAAAGTCTCTATAAAAGCACACAAAACCTCTGTTTGATGCAACAGTGAACTCACCTCGGCTCTGGCCAGGGTTTGCCAATGCCTTGACTCAGCTAGCAACAGGCCAAAACTGTTCTGATGAATACAGAGAAAGGTAAACTTCAAGAGAAAACCCTAAAAATGAAACTTCAACCCTTAAAAAAAAACAACCTGTTAAGAACTTTTGCAGCCAGCTTTTGTACTGCCCAAAAAGTGTCAGTCCTACAGAAAAAGTAAGAAAAAAATCAAATTCTAACATCCAAACAGCTTACCTAATAGTACTTCTGTAGAAGCCAACCTAGGACAGACTGATGCAAAATTCCACAAATACCATCCTTGGACTGATTTTTAGAACAACCTTATTTGGTAAATTAGTAATTTAAATAATATAACCCTTGTTTGGAAAAAAAAAATAAAAAAAAACAACCTGAACATATATTCAGAATGACTGCAATGAGAACCAAAAATGCAAGCAAAGTAAGCAAGTGCCTGAGTGGAGATCATTGGGTCATTTTAACCAAGGATAAGGGTTTCTTAAACACATGCGCATATATATATATATAAAATGCACAGACACATATATGGAATTTTATGGTGCTCAAACCCAGTGCTTTGGTGCCTAAAGATTAGGAAGTCATCACAAAGTCCTAAAAACATCAAGCAGGAAATTCTCAGTGATCTTACTAGGTGGAGAGTCTGAGGCCCATGACCAGGTGTATTTTCTCTACTGAGAAGTATCATCATGGGGTTGTCCTGTGGGGTCCTTTTCCTTAGGCACTTATAAATAACATGAGTAACTTAAGCTTCCCATACTACTGTCCCGCTTGGATGTGTTTTGGGGATAAAGCCCTTAATTTTTCAGAGCTCATGAGTGCACAATATACTCAGCATAAGTAACCAGTCCAGGGAAGGACAATAAGCAGGAAAAAAGAAAAATAGGAAGTTTGCTGCAGCACAGTTTTCAAGCCTCAGGAGTTTTACTTCATAATACAGAAGGTGCAATACTTAACTGAAAATAACAACTGTTATAACTGAATGTATCAGCTCTACAGTAAGGGCTCTATATTCTGGGTAGAAGTTTAGTTGTACAAACACCAAACCAAACATTACTTCAGCAAAGTTTACTGCTAAGAGTTCCCACCAAGTGCCAGTGAAGGGATGTCTGTGCACAGGTCTAACGTAAAGTAAACAAACCCAGACCTTCTCACTCTGAAAGAGACAAAACCCCTAAACAATGTAATCCCTCTCCTGAGAACACATACAAGGTACCAGGGCATTGCACGTTTTTTAACTCCAAATAGCAAAGGATGCCTTTTGTCATTCAGGTTTACCAGAGGTGAGGAGGGAAACAATTCTGTCATTAACAAATATTCTACTACTCAGTAGAAAAAAACCACAACAAATAACATGCAAAAAAGGTCAAAGTCCTAGCTAGAATCAACTTACTAAGACAACCCTACACCAAAAGAAAACCACAGCATGCAAAGGGAACAACTCCTTATCTGTCCCTGTTTTAGTGTATCTTTCCAGCTCGAAACTAGAACAAATTCAATGCCATGAGAGAGAGGGGAAAAAAAAAAAAAAAAAAGTGTGAAATGTTCACCGTTTGGTATTTACTTATTCTGAAACCGAGTGCATGCATCCCAAGAAAAATACAGTGTCCTTTAAAAATAATCACATTTCAATGCAGTCTGTATACTGAGTCATTTGTTTGAAATGCCAGTCCAAGGAATGCTACGATTTAGCTGACGATTATCTCCTCGACATTATCCCAATTTGATTATACAGTGTTTACTACATCAAAGCCAAAAAAAGCACAGTAATAGATTCAGCAACACACCCACTTGGAACACTGAAGACCTATTATTAAAGAACCAGAAGAATAATTTTCAAAAGGTTTTTATTTTCAAACACAGTCTAGCATAAGATCTTACCATAAAGGAAGGTTGTTAAACATTTCTATTCAACCCACATATTTGAAGCTGTGCCTCAGAAGTTAGGTCAAATTATTTATGTGATCAGGAAACTTGACTATCCTTGTCTAACTCTGACTGGACCCATTGCAGGAATCCAACAGACAGGTTTCAGGAGCTGAAGCACCAAAAGCATGACATTAACATTCATTTCCTTGTAACTCTGTAACTCATATGGAACACGAAACAATACACTTCTTTCAGGCCTAACCACAAACAAGCTTTCAGTATTTTTAGTTTTAACGTAGTTTTATTACGCTGTAATTGACATAACAAACACTAATATTCAGCAAATCAATTCACACAAATGAGCAGGTTATGGTTAAAAATCCACAGGTGGGGGTGTTTGTATAGCAGAAGGTCACAACAGCCTGTACTGTTAGCCCCTCATGCAGAAGCCCCACAATAGTTAAAATTCAGACAACCAGAATTATTATAATCAACACATCACCCGGAGTTACACTGCCTAGGATTAGAAGACAGTGATTATAACGTTGTCACCCTGTCTGTGTTAGCTCTCACATCCTCTCTAGCACCAGCAGGGCTCAATGTGAGACAGCTTTAAAAGGAGAAGCTATCACTGGGCAGGAATTCAAATTCAGCCTGAGACGCTACACAACAAACCAGTATTTAACTCAGGATGCCAAACTGGTCAGACCACGTGAACCTTTCAGCAGGCCTGACAGCACCGTCCCTGCTATCCTCCTACATCTATCAAATCACAGAGAAGTGTTTGTGCATCATGTTTTCCAAGACAGCACACAACTTTCAAACAACAAACTGAGCTATTTTGTGTTGGCTATCAACAAAACAATCAGCTCCATGCACATCCTCACAGTTAGGGTAGCACCTTGAACACAAGATCTTGGGAGGACAAGGGTACACAAACAGCCTAGCACTCAGAAAGTCTGTCCAGAAGAGCATCAGCTGCTCTACAATAGCTGTTCACACACTTGGTTATTCCAGGAAAACTCAAGTTGCTATTTCCCAGGCACTACAGCTGGCCAACACACTGTTCACGCGCTTATTCTACAAGAAAAGGTTACATCTCAAAGTCCAGAAGAATTATTTTTCATATTGTATATACAGACACAAACACAGCTCTCTTTAATTCTCGCTTTTCTTCATTTAACAATCTGCACAGAACTCCAGAGTTGAAATTCCAAATGGACCCCCATCCCCAGTCTGGTGTATTTCTTGTCAATTGCTACACAACACTCCTGCAATGTAAATTGCAAGAAGGCAGTACAGAACAGAAAAACAAACATGTTGCTTTATTAACAAATAATCTGCCCTCCTAGGCAGCACAGCGCCTATTCTGGTCAGACTTTTGGGAGCATTATGCTTCAGTATATGTTTTTAAATTTTATTTAGGACCAAATCAAACACATTCATATAAAATAAACCATGAAACACACATATAATATCCACCTCACACTGTCTACAAGGCATCTTACACAGAGCAGCAACCTTGTGCTCAACACTACAACACAGAAAAAAAACCTACCTGCAGCCTATAAACTTTATCTGTAACCTTCACTCATAAGAGTTATCCCACTAATGACATTATTACTTTAAAGACAGCAAACCAAACACAGTGCAGTGAGCACAAACTCCTGAATGAATAGAGAAAAGCCTGTGAATTGTTAAATACAAGGAAAAGAAGCATATTAACCAAATATGCATAGGTGCCACTTAAAAATTTTCCAGATAAGGAATAAGGATGGTCTAACTATCTGGAGAGAAAAACCTTGTAAGAAGTTTGTACAGATCCAACCAATACACCCTCTGGGCTTCTACACAAGAGCTTGATTTTCATGTCTCTCATCCAAAAAGACAATACACACAGGAAGGTTACCACAGTGAACATGCTCCTCAAAACACACTAAAACCAGAACTAAAAAAAAAAAAAAAAAGGAAATCAATGCTAGAAGCAGGAGGTCTGCAAAGAAAATGGCCAAATAAAACCTTCAGTGCAGCTTTAAACCAATGTCATTAGAGAACAGGGCTGAAATCAAGACTCTTCTCCCAGTGATGATTTAAGATCTTGCCTTTGTGACAGCCTTTATGGCACAAGAAGGTACAAACACAAATGTCAAGCAAACAGACAAATTCAAGGTATTCTTGGCTAGATGGTTACACTCACAGCAGCAACTGCATTTGAATCTGCATCCTCAAACAGCTTCAATAAACACAAAATGTCAAGAAATTGTTTCAGCTGAGCAGAATTCAGTAAACAATGGACTACATACCCTATGACAAATTTAAATGCTCCTTTTGGATTTAGAGCACAACATTTAAGTTCGGTTTGGAACACATTCAAAATTACAGCGACATTTAGACAAACTAAATGAAAATTACAGTATTGTGACAAACATTCAACTTACTTTACATAATATCTTGCACCTTCAAAAGTATACGCTTCCTCCCAACCTGTGGGTAAGTCTGGAAAACAAGCAGCAAAACATTCCAATTACCTTTTGAAATGATGCTAGCCATACTGGTCTACTCCCTGACACTAAGGTAGTTAAAATACTGTGGCTGATCCCACACGTGGAAACCTTTAGTCCCAGAAACAAGTATTTCAGAATTGACTCACAAGGCTGCCTAAGTGTGGACTCTGTAAGCCAGGAGAAGCTACACGCCTGAAAATCTGATTGGGGTTTCTTCTCAAATAATAACAAGGATGGTTTAAGTGTTGTCCATTTCAAAGTTCCTTCCTTTGCCCAGCAACTCAGGGTCACCATTGCCAGATCCCCCCTGCCTTGAACTTCAGCAGCATCAGATTACCTGGCAGGCAGAGACCTAAACAAAAATCCATCTAACTGAGCTACATGCAAGTCACAAGCTCCTTAAGAGGCACAGTATCAACTACACCACAGAGCATTAGCATTGTATTAGCATAATTCCACCACTGTTGTGACTAACAAGTGTTCCTGCAGTGTTTACAACTCTGTTGCATTTTACATGAAAATCATTTTCCATGTAAATCTAGTGGAGGATGTGGGTACATCTCTTCCTTTCTATTACCACTCTTTAAGAGTCAGGAGTCCAGATACAAAAAAACCCCATACCACTAATGGTCAAAATTTCCCAAGTAACAGTTTCCTGGTGTGATGGAAGCTCTGGAGATGTCAGGCACCTCCATGCACCTCTAGATGCACCACTACCCTTAAAAGTTTGCCCCGTCAATAAAAATAATGATTGATACCTAGCATTCTCTCATTGAATTATAAAAGAAAGAATGCATTTCCTAAAGAAAAAAAAAAAAAATCAGTCTGGGTTATGTGGTAGTTTATATCCCCCTCATTACTTATTTGCTCTGGCTGCTTTTTTCTTCACTCCTGTCTTCTGCAGAACAAAAATCAAGGTGTCTTTTGATAACAGCACGGGGCAAAGTACAGCAAACAGGAAGTCTCTCCAGCAGAAGTATTTATGGCTGCTATAAGAACTTTGCAAAAAATACCCTTGCAGTGCTGAATAGCTCAAAGAATAAAAAGCACTTCAATTCATAATGGAGGACAAAGCTTTCCCCACCGTCTAGAACATGCCTCTCAGAATTATTTAACAGAGAGCTTTGCAATAATATACATCTGCAGAAGAAGTGCCATTCACACAAAAACTGTTTCTTAAGAGAAGACAGATTTTGACTAGGTTCCTAAACAATGGTCAGAGCAAAAGAAGAGATAAACCCCAGACCAATTCTGTTTGATTATATCTCTGTATGGAGAGATTCATTAACATATGCCTGAATGAGGAAAACTAAAAGAACAGATTTGGGTTTTAGACACTTTGGTATCTGATTGATGAATTATGGTCGATGTATCCAAGGTCACACCTCAGTCTTGTGTCCAGAAACAAGTTTAATTTACCTGATGATAGCTCTGCTCTGTTACACACAATACTCCAGACACTCAAAAGCAAACTGCATTTCCTTTAGAAGGCACTTAACAGCAGAAAGAAATGAGACACTTGGAAAATTACTGGGAAATCATCATCAGTCAACAGAGACAGTGGGAATAGCTTAAAAAAGAATTAATACTCAGCTAATGCCGGTGTTGAACAAGAAAAGCACTTCACAGACATCTGCCCCCATGCATATTGCTGTAGATGAAGGCCACTTTCTCAATCTGAGCACTGAGAGCAGGAGCAAGAGCAGCCTGATAGCAATCAGTAGTTGTATTTCCCAGCATTAAATGACTTATTACAAACAACAGAACCTTCTCTGCAAATGAAACTGCAGAGTTCTAATAGCCAGAGACCTGTGGTTTTTAAACTATTCCCAACTCAAAAAAAAAAAAA